>OW240913.1:145932147-145993417 GCA_933207985.1 Pelobates cultripes
AAAAATAAATAAAATAAAATTAAGAGGTAAAGCCCCGAAGAATATGTACCTAAGAAAAATAAAAGCTGATTAAATGAACTGACTTCAATGCAGTTTGACATTTCAATATAGTGCCTCCTATTTGAATGGTGTGTGCAGGGATTTCTGGTCACTAGCTGTTCTTTCAGTTTTATGGCCGAAGGCAGCAAATCTTTCGTTACCAGTCTGAGATATGCAATGGTTTCTGGGTCATGTGGTTTTGACATTTTATTGGTGTGGTTGACAGTCATAGGTAAAGTGATAGTCTTTTAGATTGACTATCTCATTGGAAACTGCATACCAGGCAGTAGGTTGCAAGAAGTGGTGTTTTATGTCATAATTTAATGTCTTGGCATCAGCTGATTATTGATTTTTTTTTCTCTAACTGAGCAGCTTTAGATATTTTCACCTTAAAAAAAAATAAAAAAAAAAAATAAAAAAATACATTAACCAACCCCTACCCCCCATCCCCACACACTGCTTGATAAAATGTACTGAAGACCATGGATTCATGTTTCTCTACATATATGTTTTCATTGCTCAGCTTCCTGATATAATTAAGTTTGTGTATTATTTCATAATCTACCATGCTCATTTTTGCATGGTGATTTTTTTTTTGGTTGATAGTGTTTGCATGTCATGATTACACATATGCTGGTTATAATAAAAAATAGGTTAACCAGGTTCACCCTTCAAAACATTGTAACGATCTATAGCAGTTCCGACCTTCCCATTAGATATTGAAACTGATCATTTTCTGTTTGCATAATTTCTCTGAATTAATCTACATGGGATAGAGTTGTAGTGATACTTGAAAATGTACTACAGAAATAGTATTTAGAGTGACACTCCAGACCCCTAAAGCTTTTTTACAAAAAGTGCAGATTTCCATAGAAATGGACAGTTTTATAAATTAACCTTGTTACATCCCAACCTGGGCTGGCTTTCCTATAAGGAAATATATAAGGAGAACACGCGGGGGGGGGGTGAACTCTACAGGATGGGGCGCAGGACAGGAAACTCTTACACTGTACACACACTCACACACACACTGCATCCATATACATACACAGAAACACACAATGCATCCATTACACACACACACACACACACACACAATGCAACCGTTACATAAAAAGACAATGCATCCTTTGCACACATACACAGAAACGCACAATGCATCCCTTACACACACATGCAAACACATTGCTTTTCTTACATACACACAGAAACACAATGCATCTTACACACACTTAATGCATCCCTTACATACATAGAAACACACCTTGCATCCCCTTATGCATACAAACACAGATTCACACAAAGCATCCCTTACACACAACCAGAAACACAAAATGCTTTCTATCCCTTATACACAAACACAAAATGCTTTCTATCCCTTACACAAAAACACTCTGCTTCCACTACACACAAACACACTGCATCCCCTATACACTACATTCCATAAGCACATACATTAGATCCTCTACAATAACACTTAACACATCCCATACACACTCCACTCCCTGTGAATGAACTTATGGGTGGGCCTTATGGTCATACTCACCGTCAGGCCCTGGGGCCCCAAAAAATGGAGCTGCTTTCCGTTCTCCCAGAACATTGACTTTTGTGACCACAGTTACAAACAGCCTCCAGAGATCCTGTTCTACACCAGACCGGTGGAGCCAGACTGCAGCTAGAGCCCATCATCATCCTCATCAGGTTGTAAGTAGGCAATCTAGTATATTATTAGTGACACTAATCTCTAATTTACCTCACATTAAAGTGACTCTATAGTCCCCAGAACCACTGCAGCTTAAAGGACCACTATACTCGTTTTCCTGGCACTATAGTGCCCTGAGGGTGCCACTCCCACTCCTGTGGCGCTTAAGGGGGAGGAAGGGGTTAATCTCTTAACTTTTTTCCTCTGCGCTGGGACTCTCCTCCCTCTTCTTCCGTCATCGGCTGAATGCGCGCGCGCGTTCAGCCAGTCTCATAGGAAAGCATTATCAATGCTTTCCTGTCGACGCTGGCGTCTTCTCACTGTGAAAATCACACACACACACACACACACAATGCAACCGTTACATAAAAAGACAATGCATCCTTTGCATACAAACACAGATTCACACAAAGCATCCCTTACACACAACCAGAAACACACAATACATCCCTTATACACAAACACAAAATGCTTTCTATCCCTTACACAAAAACACTCTGCTTCCACTACACACAAACACACTGCATCCCCTATACACTACATTCCATAAGCACATACATTAGATCCTCTACAATAATACTTAACACGTCCCATACACACTCCACTCCCTGTGAATTAACTTATGGGTGGGCCTTATGGGCATACTCACCGTCAGGCCCTGGGGCCCAGACCTTGGGCTGTGTAAGGGGCCCCAAAAAATGGAGCTGCTTTCCGTTCTCCCAGAACATTGACTTTTGTGACCACAGTTACAAACAGCCTCCAGAGATCCTGTTCTACACCAGACCGGTGGAGCCAGACTGCAGCTAGAGCCCATCATCATCCTCATCAGGTTGTAAGTAGGCAATCTAGTATATTATTAGTGACACTAATCTCTAATTTACCTCACATTAAAGTGACTCTATAGTCCCCAGAACCACTGCAGCTTAAAGGACCACTATACTAGTTTTCCTGGCACTATAGTGCCCCGAGGGTGCCACTCCCACTCCCGTGGCGCTTAGGGGGGAGGAAGGGGTTAATCTCTTACCTTTTTTTCCTCTGCGCTGGGACTCTCCTCCCTCTTCTTCCGTCATCGGCTGAATGCGCGCGCGCATTCAGCCAGTCTCATAGGAAAGCATTATCAATGCTTTCCTATGGACGCTGGCGTCTTCTCACTGTGAAAATCACAGTGAGAAGCGCAGAAGCGCCTCTAGCGGCTGTCAATGAGCCACTAGAGGCTGGATTAACCCATATGTTAACATAGCAGTTTCTCTGAAACTGCTATGTTTTCTGCAAAAAGTGTTAAACCTAGCTGGACCTGGCACCCAGACCACTTCATTAAGCTGAGGCGGTCTGGGTGCCTATAGTGGTCCTTTAAAGAAGTGGTACTCTTGTCTCTGCATGTTTTTTAATGTAAACATACACTGTGTGCAGCACTGGTGTTATTTCGTATTTCAAATTTTATTTTTGATCCTTGCACCGGCCATGAACCCAACTGTCAATCAGGGAACCAGTCCTGTAACTGGTAGTTTAGTTCTGTGGAGCTAAACTCAAAAGGCATACGATTGTTCAGAATACCTGCCTTTCAATGACTGCATTGGAAAGGCTGTAATTGGACAGTCACAGAAAGTCTGGACTGGGCTATAAGGGGAAGGTAAAGGCTTCAGACGAGATCTGCAACATTTTCTATATATTTCTTTATTTTGTGGCAAGCCTATGCATTATATGATCATATAATTTAACTAAACCTCCATTATTTTTTTGCCTAGGTGAGGTGTTTTTAAATAAAACTATTACAATCTCTAAGATTTGAAATCATTGTTTAGTGAATAAGCGAGTGCGCTGGATTGTGAATTTTTTATATTTTGGCCCCAGCAGCACCCTATAATGTATGCGTGTTCAGGTGAGTGCAGCCCTCTTGGCAGTGGTGTATCCTGGTTTTGTGCTGCCCTAGGCAGGACAAAACTCAGGCACCCCCCCGCGCCACCCCCACCCAACCTTCCCCCCTGCTCCGCCTTCTAAATACACACACACACATTCACTGACAGATACGCATTCACTAGCTAACACACACACACTCACAGGCAAACAGACATCCACACTCACAGACATCCACACTCACAGACATCCACACTCACAGACATCCACACTCACAGACATCCACACTCACAGACATCCACACTCACAGACATCCACACTAACAGACACCCACACTAACAGACACCCACACTAACAGACACCCACACTAACAGACACCCACACTAACAGACACCCACACTAACAGACACCCACACTAACAGACACACACACTAACAGACATACACACACACACACACTAACATACATACACACACACACACACTAACATACATACACACACTAACATACACACTAACAGACTTCCACACACACTAGTGTTTTTTGTTTGTTTTTTTATTTAACCCCCCCCAGCCTCCTTACCTTTGGTAATGCTGGGGGGGGTTCTTCCTCTCCCTGGGGTCCAGTGGCTGCAGCGCTGGGCGGGCGGGCGGCCGGCCGGCGAGGGAGCTCTTCCCCTGAGCGCTCTGCTCTGCTCAGCTCCCTCGCGCGCCGCCAGCAGAGTGAGGCTGGGAGCCGGAATATGACGTCATCTTCCGGCTCCCGGCCTCACTCTGCTGGCGGCGCGTGAGGGAGCTGAGCAGAGCGCTCAGGGGAAGAGCTCCCTCGCCGGCCGCCCGCCCGCCCAGCGCTGCAGCCACTGCCGCCCAGCGCCCAGAATGTCTGTTAGCCGCGAGGCTAAGAAGACATTTGCCTTGGGCATTTGGGGGGCGGCGTTTTTTGCCACCCCCTGAAAAATGCCGCCCAAGGCAAATGCCTTGTTTGCCTCGCGGCTAATACGCCCCTGCCTCTTGGTTTTTTTATATATATACATATATATTATGCTTGGCACATACCACTTCATGGTTTTGTTATGTAGTCCTTGGTGCATACCTGGTTGGATAAGTAGTCAAAACAGGGTGAATTTAGGTGTTTATTCAAATTACATGCGTCCCTATCGATGTTTCGACCTGTTTGGGTCTTTTTCAAGATCAACGGTGTAATATACAAATGCAGTTTTTAAAGGAAAAAAACACCAGTGACTTACCAATCTCCTTGAGTGATTAGAGGGAAAGTCAAATGCCAACAGTTAACACAGAGTTAATTATTAATTGAACAGTTTTTAGAATGTTTCCAACTGCCATTTTTTTCCTTATTTGTCAAGCTCTAGATTTATTTGGCTAAAATACATATGTTTTTCACATAACATTTTTTTTCTGTCATAACCTGCACTAATCACCTGAAAAGGACACTTTATTCTTTAAATGAAAAATGGAAAATGCTAATGTTTTATTCTAGACAATAAAGCTTGTCAACAAATTTCACTAGTTAAAATATAAAAAATAAATAAATAATGAATTGCTTTTTTTGGAATTTGTATAGATGTTCCGCTATATAGTAATCCCAATGAGAAATTGAGAATGACGTTTTGTGATGTTATGATCACTAATATACTAGACTGATTCTCCCATGGAATGCTTTGGCAGGCCATTAATTGCCAGTGGTCATGCCTTTTTAAAGTCTTTACCCTTCCCCCCCCCACTAAATAAACAGACGGAAGTTCTCAATATATCTGATTTATTAAATATTCAAATTCCAATCTCCGGAGTATTTTACCATTTATTATATCTTTTAAAAATCCTTAAGACTATACTTTTAACTGCCAGCCAAAAGGAGAATATGTGCTTGTTTCAACACAGCTCGTTTACTAATTTCATTTATTTTAGTTTAAGATTTTACAAAAAGATGAGTATCATGGAAGGAGTAACTTTAGGTTTTGACTTTAAGTGCGTTATTATTTATCAGGAGTGACATGATGATTTAATTGTGTGTCATTTATTTACTGTAAATAAGCAACAACGACAATTCTGCTACATCCATTTTCCCTCCTTCTCCCACCAGTTTCTCTGTTATTACTATTTATGTGTTTGTGAGAAAGAGAACACTGGAGTTCAATGAATTGATATTACAGGTGAATGAAACGGTTAGCAAAGTATCTCTGGTCACACAAACCATTAACTCAAATACATCTCGCATACCCTGGAAGGTTAAAAGTGCACAGACCTGATAGGAATTGTTGTCTTTTTTATTTCTTTGTGATTTTCTTTTGCAGGTCTTCTGGTTCATTTGATAAATCCTAATCTGTTCTGTAAAATGCAGGTCATTGGGGGTTATTGAAATTCAGAGATTCTCTTGTGCAAAATGAACAAAGGAAAGACTTTATTATAACTAACCTGTCAAAGCAATTTCTAAGAAAGCTGCAGTAAAGACAAGAATTACAACATGTCTTTCTGCAGCTACACAGTTTTAATTATTATTATTTTTTTTATTTTTTTTATTTTTTTTAGAAGAAGGTGTCAGGGTATTATTTGCCCTGAGATTGTCGTACACCAGCTCATTTAAAACCTAATAGGCCTTACTAACAAACCTCTTAGAGCTGAATTCATTGGTATATGAATATTGTTGGTTGTGCACTCCTGCACTTTGCCAGTGTTTGTTCACACACAGTCATTGCGATTATTTTCTTTTGACAACCATTTGACTCATTTGACAAGTGATTTAAACAGAAGCAGAACTGGTCATTGTTTAGAATTCAAAATGTATGGATTGGAAGGGGACCAAATCATAATGTGCTTCACCAGGGATATAAAGGTTTTTGCTGCACTGCCCTCATGGTCTTGAGTTGTCTCAGCTGAACATGTCTGGGAAGATATCATTAGCACCAATTAAGGATGTGGTTAAACTACTGTGACTGGTGTTTATATAAGCCAGCTCTTGTAGATTGTATGGCATTTGAGGTTTGTTTCAGGAGCATCATTTCAAGGTTTTCTGTATAAGTTTGAATGTATAGTTTTTTGCAACTTTATATTTGCATCGCATGGTCATGGGCTTGATTCTTCTGGTATTTGGAGATACATATTAGGCTCTGCTGTATTTAAACTAGGAGGGGGCGCAAAAGGGTGATAAAACATCTATCCAATTGCCCCCCAAAACAAGGACAGAAGGTGCCTTTAAAAAATAAGTTTAGAGTCATGTCTACAAATGCTCGCAGTTTAGGGAATAAGAACCATGAACTTGTCGCAATAATGGCAACTGATAATGTAGATTTAGTCGCTGTTAACGAGACATGGTTTATTGAGAAAAATGACTGGGACATAGCAATACCAGGGTACTCTTTTATATAGAAAAGATGGGGAAGGCAAGAAAGGGGGAGCGGTGGCCCTGTATGTGAAGGATAGCATAAAATCTAACCTAATAAAAGTTAGTGAGGCAAATATAGAGACAGTTTGTGTTAGGTTAGAATTTGGTAGTCACACAGTAACTCATGTAGGTGTGATTTATAGGCCCCCAGGACAAATAGAAGAGTTAGATAATCTACTAGTTGAGAAAATAGCTAAAATGACAATGAAGGGGAAAGTTATCATCATGGGTGACTTTAATCTTCCTGATGTGAACTGGAAAACCAAAATAGCTGCATGTGCCAGGAGCACACATATTCTAAACTCCCTACTGGGATTGTCTCTAAAACAAATCGTTGAGGAGCCAACTCGTTAAGAGGCCATACTAGATTTAGTGTTAACAAAATGGAGATTTAGTATCAGATATTACTGTAGGTGAAAGTTTAGGATCCAGTGATCATCAGTCAGTGTGGTTTAATATAAGAAAACAAAAGTTTTAGACTTTAGAAAAACAGACTTTTCTAAAATTAGAATATGTGTAAAGGAGTCATCAGACTGGAGCAGTTTAAATGGAGTCCAAGAGGAATGGGATTATTTAAAAGTTGCACTGCTGAAGGCAACATAAAATTGCATTAGGCTTGTGAGTAAAATCAAACAATTCAAGAAACCACTGTGGTACTCCGCAGATACGGAAAAAATAGTAAAAAACAAAAAATTAGCATTTAGTAATTATAAAAAAAACTGAGTGAGGAAGATAAGACAGATATATAAAATTAGGCAGAAAGCGGCTAAGCAAGTTATAAGAGCTTCCAAATTACACACAGAAGAGAAAATAGCACAGTCAGTAAAAAAAAAAAAGGGGGACAAAACAATTTTTAGATGCATAAATAAGAAAAGCAAAAGTAAAACAAGCATTAGTTAGATTAAAAACAAAAGAAGGAAGGAATGTAGAAGAGGATTAAAGGTCTAGCTGACTGCCTCAATGAATATTTTTGTTCAGTATTTACAGATGAAAATGGAGGAAAGGGGCCTCAGTTAGGAAAAAGGACAAATTAGTCATTTGTTACATGTGAATTTACAGAGGAAGAGGTTTTATTTCAAGTGTCAAAAGTAAAGACAAATAAGTCAATGGGACCTGATGGAATACACCTAAAGCTATTAAAAGAGCTTAGTGGTGTACTAGCAAAACCATTAACAGATTTATTTAACCAATCATTGTTAACAGGAGTAGTCCTAGAAGATTGGAAGTTAGTGAATGTTGTGCCCGTTCACAAGAAAGGTAGTAGGGAGGAGTCGGGCATAGCCTTACTTCAGTAGTGGGGAAATTGATGGAAACCATGTTAAAGGATATGATTTTTGAACATCTAAAATTACATGGATTTCAAGATCAGAGACGATATGGGTTTGTTTACTTCAGGGAGATCATGCCAAACTAATCTTACAGATTTTTTTGATTGGGTAACTAAAATAATAGATCAGGGGGGAGCAGTAGACATTCCTTACCTAGATTTCAGTAAGGCTTTTGACACTGTTGCACATAGGCTTATCAATGAACTGCAATCTTTAAGTTTGGATTCCAAAATTGTTGAATGGGTAAGGCAGTGGCTGAGAGACAGGCAACAGAGGGTTGTAGTCAATGGAGTATATTCGAAGCATGGGCTTGTCATCAGGGATCTGTACTTGGTCCCATTCTCTTTAATATATTTATTTGTGATATTGCAGAAGGTCTTGATGGTAAGGTATGTGTTTTTGCTGATGATACTAAGATATGTAACAGGGTTGATGTTTCAGGAGGGATAAGCCAAATGGCAAATTATTTAGGTTAACTAGAAAAATGGTCAGAGTTGTGGCAACTGATATTTAATGTGGATAAGTGGAAAATAATGCATCTTGGACGTAAAAGCCCAAGGGCAAAGTACAGAATATTTGGTAGAGTCCTAACCTCAACATCTGAGGAAAGGGATTTAGGGGTAATTATTTCTGATGTCTTAAAAGTAGGCAGGCAATGTTTGCAAAATGCTTGGTTATATAGGGAGAGGTATTAGCAGTAGAAAGAGGGAAGTGCTCATGCCATTGTACAGAACACTGGTGAAACCTCACTTGGAGTATTGTACACAGTACTGGAGACCGTATCTCCAGAAGGATATTCATACTTTAGAGAGAGTTCAGTGAATGGCTACTAAACTGGTTCATGGATTGCATGATAAAACTTACAAGGAAAGGTTAAAGGAGCTTAACATGTATAGCTTGGAGGAAAGACGAGACAGGGGGGATATGATAGAAACATTTAAATACATGAAGGGAATCAACACAGTAAAGGAGGAGACTATATTTAAAAGAAAAACTACCACAACAAGAGGACATAATCTTAAATTAGAAGGGCAAAGGTATAAAAATATCAGGAAGTATTGGAGAGCAAAAAACAGGTTGCAAGAGAATACTGAGAACGGGCAGCAGCTGAAATAGCCTGCCCTTCGGTGGGTCCCCCCTCAGATCTCAAGCTGGTTTTAGCTCATCTTGTGCCATTACAGAGAGAACATCTCTGAAACACAACTGACTGGTCCTACCCATACGGGCAGTCCATATCCGAAATGCCAGCAAGTTCCCTCTGCACGAGACACACAGCAACCCCAGACGATCATTTCAGCCTTGTTAGGCATCATCAATGAGGAATAGCTGATATCTCTCTAGGCACCGTGAGCAAGGGGTCCACGTCTGGATTACCCTTTAAACTTCATAAAGTATTACTTTACCGAGAGGGTGGTGGATGCATAGACTAGCATGGAATAGCCTTCCAGCTGAAATGGTAGAGGTTAACACAGTAAAGGAGTTTAAGCATGCGTGGGATAGGCATAAGACTATACTAACTAAGATAAGGCCAGGGACTAATGAAAGTATTTAGAAAACTGGGCAGACTAGATGGGCGAATGGTTCTTATCTGCCGTCACATTCTATGTTTCTATGCTGATTCACATCAATGCTATCAAAGCAGGGAATATGTGTGTCTTATAGAATATGTGTCTTTTATGTTGTCTCTGCAAGCTGTAAAGGCAGGCAGTTTTTTCCATGGTTTTTTAATGACCACAGAGTGAAGGAAATTGTGTTGCTCTACCAAGATATCGTCTCTCACACTGACAAACAGTAGGATTTTTAAACTGTAACGTTACATTTTACTATAGATTAAGATGAAAATAAAAATAGATGTAAATATATTTTTGTAGAAATTTTGCATAGGGGTTTGACATAGTGAAAATAGCGTGTTTGATCAATGCTGTCATTTAAGTTTCTCTGTAATTGAATGGCAAAGCAAACTGTGGTAAACAATTTGGAATTACATGTAGAAGGAGAATCCTAATGAGACTGGGATGGAAAATAGTATATATACATTTTTTTTATTAGGTTTGTGTTGACAATGATACAGTGTCACTGCCTGTTGTATTAATGACATCTCATTGACTGTTGAAGTACCTGTTATTAGATCCAAAGGAAACTGTCAGTGTTCTCTGAATGATTGTGTTTTGGATTCCACTGATCTTAAATTGTTCTGCAGTCTCATCATTTCCTTGTTTTTAGTCATGTCACACTGTTACAGTGACAGCTGTTTGGGATGTGTTACATTTCATCGACACAACTCCCACAATCTGTCATGTAGAAGCTTGGCGATGCAGCTGGTTACATAGTCTATAATGGAGAGAGTTTATGGCAGAGGACTGTCACCTTTTCTGGGAAGTTGTGATAGAATTTATTTCTGCAACTCGAATAGTATGCTCTCTGAGCATGTGTCCTGAAATAATATGTGCACCAGATGCAGAAACATAATAAAGACCTGCCAGTATGTATTTACACAAAATGAATTACCTGTGTATTCCCTGATTGTACTGGGTATTTTACATATCTACATGCCCTTTTATTTCCTGTTAACTTGGTTGTTTTTCTTTCTTTTTTTTCTTTCTTATATTATCTTTCTATCGTTAACTCTACAGGAGGGCATTGTATCGATGCTCTGATAGTCTATTCCAATCCTTTAGCACTTTTTTACACACAGGTCATGACACATTTAGTTACTATGGAAGCCCATTTTATTTTAAAGGGACACTATAGTCACCAGAACAGCTGGAGCGTAAAGGAATACTCCACACCCCAAAAGCACCTCAGCGGTGCACGAGTGTGCACAAGATGGCACACGTGCACGCACGAGCATGTGGGGACCAATTTAGAGGCTTCTCATTGGGTATTTCCCTGTGAAGAGACTGAAAGTCTCTTCCAGGAAAAAAAGGGGAGGGCTTGCAAAGGCTGCAGTCTTAAGAACTGCAGCTTTTATAATCTATTTTTGACTATACTCCCAATGAATACATGCATAAACCAATGCATGTATGTATTTATTGGGGGTATATTTACTAAACTGTAAAGGCTTTTTTGGGGGGTGGATTGGAAGAGTGGAGTGGTCCTTTAATGTAGTTGTTCCGGTGACTATAGTCAGTCCATGCAGCCTTTTTACATTGCTCACAAGGGACAACTCAGGTGGTCACTCCTCAGATGACCACTGGAAAGGATTCCTGGGTCAGTGCTGCACAGCGTCTCTACACTCTGCATGGGGAGGATGAACTCTCCCCACAGAAATGCATTAATTCAGTGCATCTCTATGAGGAGATGCTGATTGGCTAAGCTGGTGTTTAACCTCGCCCCACTTACTCGATGATCTCAGCCAATCCAATGCTTTTCCGGATGATGTCAGCCAAGGAGAAGCCACTTAAATGGTGGGCTTTGCACTATAGTGTCAATAATACATGTTTGTGTTCCTTTAATGTTTTGTTTCTGTTGGAGCCTTCATACATGATTAGGGCTTGAGGCCGAAACGTTGTATATGCTTTTGTTATTCAAAACCTAATACATTTTGTGCACATTGCACCACACTGTGATAACTTTGTATTTTTGGTTTATCTAATTATTAAACCTCAGTTTCCTTATTTGAATTGGGAATATTGTGTCAAAATATACACTTTTAGTTTTTATTAAATTATTAAACCTTATTGTAATGCATATTTAAGTGTTGAAAAGAAGGGCAATAAGACTGCACACTAACATATTTTCGTTAATAGGTTCCTAAACAATTAAAGACAAGCTGCAAAACATTTCTCTTTTAAAAAGTAATACTGCTTAATTAATCATTTTGAGTTTGTTTGAAACGTGACATTGCTACATTGCTTTTAGAACTTGCAAATGTACATTAGGAGTAGCTTTTATAGTAATGCAGTTTATCTTAAAGCACTACATAATGACTTTGGCGCTTGGTGTACAATGGCCTGGGGGTGCCACACAGGAGAGTTGTATTTGCCTGACCCAGTCCCTTAAATGCACTCCACTTCCTGGCACTCCATCCACTAGGAGCTCATGTCAGTGCTGTATACAAAATTGATGTATATGGAGGATCCCACGAATACTGCAGGATCACTCATAGACATTATCTTAAGCGAGATTATGTCTCATTCCCACAGACATCGCTAGCGATGAATGGGAGAAATGACAAAACGTGCTTTGCCTTTTACTCAAGTTTTGCCAAGTTGAGGATTCTACATAAGACAAAGTAGTCCATACTTTGTCTTATAACTCTTCACTGTGTTGGAATTTCAGTAATTCACAGTTTAGGGCTGCACACTTTCAGTTGCCAAACATAGATATCCCACTGGTGCAATCAAAGACCCAGGGTAGCCAAACTCTTATCAAAGTAGATAAAAGGTAATGGATCT
Source organism: Pelobates cultripes (assembly GCA_933207985.1). Classification (NCBI taxonomy): domain Eukaryota; kingdom Metazoa; phylum Chordata; class Amphibia; order Anura; family Pelobatidae; genus Pelobates; species Pelobates cultripes. The sequence goes on from OW240913.1 coordinate 145,944,867, forward strand.
GAGCACAACAGTTAGTGTATAGCAGACTTTAATTTGAATGCAGAATATAGACAATTACATTACAACCACACAATGTGTTATTTATCAAACAATTTCAGCTCAGATTTTCTTAGCTTTCATAAAGATTTTATCTTTATGAAATGCTCAAATTTTGTTTTGTGCGGCAGAGCCACTTTAATAAAACACGTTACGATATTTTCCTTTCTTGGTAGAGCGCCCAAGTCATGACATGGGACGACTTCCAGCAAAAGTAGAAACACCCACTTCAGCATTCCCCTACCACTCTAGCCTATCCTCTAGAATCCTCCATTTAGATTCTTTCGTCTCAGGAAGAAGGTATCTCTGAAGTTATGAATAATTAATATTATTATTATTTTTTTTTAAACTAACGTTAGGGAACAGCGAGGGACACCTGGTTTCATTGCAGAGTCCTATGTGGCTCAGAAGTTGACAAAAGAACACATGGGTATGGTGAGGTTTGTCTGTACACTACTAAGCTATATGCAGAGTCCTGTGTTGTTCATTGATGATTTCTCATGAAGTTACTCCTTATGTTGGCACCCATTGTGGTGAAGTTGTTATTGTGCCATAGTGTTCCTTTAAAGGCTTAGATTTTTGACCTGCTTAGAACTCTCCCCATGCTATAAAATGCTCACAGCTGAGTCTTGGTGAGTAATGTGCCCAGCTACCCGTTTTGCCCTCCTTTGTCAAAAGAGAACACTGCTCGTTCCCTGCATAGTGTTGAACATGACCACATTTCAGAACTGGACTCGATCTTGATATAGGAGATCTTTCTCTCCTTTCAGGTGACTGCTAGAGGAGGATGTGTCAGGTGCTGTGGAAGAGGCGGATCAGTTCTTTAAACCACCTGTGGCAGCACCCTGTCATTTTTCTGTCCATAAGGTTCTTATGACCTTTGTGTGAAAGGACTGGCAGAAACCCAAAGTACAGCCTTGGTTTGTTCCCCTAGGTTTGCTTAGATGTGCCTTCTCACTGATGAAATGCTGGCTGTTTGATATACTTGTAGGTGCGGCATCTCTGCTTTGTTGATGAAGTCTACTGTTTCTTTCTAGGATAGTACATTGTTCAAGGACCCAACGGGCAAGAAATTGAAGAGTTCCTTAGAGTACAGTTTTTCACCATGCTGTCCATAGCCAGTCAGTTAGCGGCCATTTCCTTGTGGTGCTGCCAAGATCTGCTGGTCAATTGAAACCTGGAATGTGATATTCTTGGAGTTTCACAACTTGGAAACAGACTTCTGTCACAGGCCTTTCACCCGGTTGGGTGGATTTGTCATATGGGGGGGGAGGGGGGTAAATAGATCTGTTGGCCTCTAATTTGTATGCTGCTTCTGGTGTATTGTGTCAGAAGCAGGGACCCACTCGCAGCACTGGTAGATGCACTGAAGGGATCATGAAACTTCTGCTTGATCTAAACCTTGCAATATTTTAATTCTGAGCAAAAAATACTTGTAACATTAATATGAACTCAATTCTTGAGTCTTTTTGTGAAACCTGACCGCTGACTATTTTATAGAGGACTCTAAGCACTATAACCACTACAGCTTATTTTCCTAATCGCAGTGCTTCAATAAAAAGCATTTGAAAATAGCAAGGATCCATTCAACTGAATAAAGTTTATTTCAGAGGGATTTTTTCATCTGTATTGAAGAGAAAGGAACTATTGCAAATTCAGAATTTAGTGAATTGACTAGAATGTCACCACCATTGAGACATGCTATTGTTTTTATTATGCCCTGTGTATAATCCATACTGAGCATACACTTGCCAGAATACATGGTTTCCCTCAGCAAATATTTAATCTGGATTTCATAGTGGGGTGCAAACGTCAAATTCATTTCTCTTGACTAATGAAAAACATTAAACACTAGTTACATTCAAAGAACTATTATTAATCAGCTCACTATATACTTAGAATATAATTTTAAATAATGTTATTCCTTGCTGTTTATAATTGATAGAAGAGGGAGCAATGATGAAACGATCAGGTACTGTGACTGATTTGCACAACAATTGATTTCCACTGTGTTAAGTTGTATTCATTCTTATAGTTTATCTGCTTGACTTAAGAAAACAAAACAAAAAAACATATTGTTTAGTTGCCACTAAAAGAAGGCCGTATGCTCTATAATATATCAGCAGCCTCTAGTTTTAGATTGTAGTGTCTAAAAATTGTGATTAATGAGGGCCTTGTCACTTGATATTCATTTCAGGTATTATCTCTTCACTTTTAAACCAGAGTAATTCATTGTAACATAGATGGATGATTTTTATAATAACATGCATACACAAGGTTAGCAAGGTAATAACTTTGGCAGGGCAATATAAAACATGATTAACACAACTTTTTCCTTAGACTATTATACATTTGGTTGAACTCGATTATAAGTAGACCAAAATCAGTCCCCTTTTATGGAAGTAGAATTTCAATTAAGATGCAGAGACCTTTCTGTGTAATGTATCCTCTCAAACTGTAAAATAAAATATTTATTGAAATATGCTCCATCCAACTTTTCCATGAATGTAATATTGCCACAAGACTGCATTTTACTTACTGTGAAGAATTAAGTTTATATTAAGAACCCTCCTCTGACTCTGATTCTATCTCAGACTCCTCAATTTATGGTACTCTCCAACTCCTTATATTATATATTTGTATATACAGTATACATATGTTGTATACAGCAAACATAGACTCAAAGGAATCCATGTTTAAAATGGAATGAGGCAAACATGTGATTCTTTGTTAAACAATTTGCATATGCCCACCCAGAATCCTTTGTGGTAGTAACATCACTGCAAATTTGTGATTTCTGTGGGAAAAGCAAGTCTTATGGCTTGACTGGTGTGCAGATTTTTGTTTAAGATTGTATTAACTCACACACACTCTCTCTCTCTCTCTCTCTCTCATATACAAGAGTATTGCAGTATGCATGATGCCTTTTTTATTGGACTAACATAATATTTCAAAGACAAGCTTTCAAGCATTTTCCTCTCTTCCTCAGGTCTGAAGCAATGACCTGAGGAAGATAGGACAACTCTTGAAAGCTTGTCTTTGAAATGTTATGTTAGTCCAATAAAAAAGGTATAATTGCATACAATACTATGGTATTTTGGATATATATATATATATATATATATATATATATATATATATATCATTAGGAAGCTCATTTAATGCAGAATGAAATACAATAAAAATATATTAAATTATCTTGGTTCTATAAAAAGTTATTGCTATATAAACAGAAAATAGAAAACACAACTGTTTATGTAACATGAAGTGTATAATTATATTACAAATTATGGTCTGCAGAACTCCCAAATCTAGGGCCTGACTAATATGCTGAACATAAAGTTGTTGATATATAGCTTAAACAAAAATTGGTCCTTGACCTAATCCTTTATTGATATACACAGTTTCCACTCTTCTCACACCACTCTCTCACAACTTCTTTTGTAAAGAAATATAATTTCTGGAGTACTTACCATCACTGTTATCACTTGATTGAGTATGCTTAGGAGCAATTATTTACTCTATATACACACATTTCAGGAGAAATGCTTGCGGTATCGTATCATTCGAATGTAAATACCGATGATTGGCTGGAGAGATATATAATATTGCCATCTATTGGCAATTCAGCAGAATGCTCTGACTAAGAATACATAGAGCAGTGGAATGCAGTGAATCTGCAAGGTAGATATTGCATCAAAATGTATGTGTACAATATACGCTTGTGTGTATATCAAAGAAAATACTAATCACTTTTATGCATATGTTTATATGCATGTCTCTATTCCCTCCTTCACTGTCTGTGTTTGTGTGTCCAGGTCTGTGCTGCCAGGCATGGCATGTCCATGTGGTCTTTTTAACTATTGGTATTGTATGCTTACTTCCTCACCCCTGTATGTAAGAGTGGTGATGAAACCCCTCATAGAGAACCTATATTAAAAAAACAAACAAACAAAAAAAACCTCAAAAAAATATGCTTTTGAAATCTAAATGATATTGAAAAACCTTGAAAAACATTTTGTGTAACGATGCTATTATCAGTTTTCTCTGATTGTGTCCATATATCCCAGATGATTACACTTAATTACATCCGGTGACCTGATCTAATATTCACAGGCTATACTTAGGTCTTAGCCAGAAAACCAAACCATGGAAAGAAATGTCTATCATGTGTCAAGGTTATGAGAAAGTAAAATACTATAAATGTCCATCCTTATAATTGATTTTTTTTTATTGCTTATCCATAATTGTACTTGAATTCTTGTATTTCAATTTGTTTTTCCTCAGCGGAAATGATTAGTTAGGTTTCAAGGCTGCTGGTGCAATTTTTTATTTTTTTTTGTACATTGTGGCAGGGAATATGTAAGAGGTTGTTATGCCCAAGGCATATAAGGTGACAAAGGGTATGGTGCGTGGAGTCCTTGGACGTTAGTCAGGTCTCACAGCACGTTTTAATTACTATTTAGCAGAGAATATCGGTCCTCTGCAGCCCAACCCCTAAATAAAAGGGGTATCAAGTAGTGATCGACTAAGAGGTTTAGCTGAGCACTCAGCCTTTCTCTGCTAGTGATCCCTAGTGATGAAGAGCCTTATTCTGCCTTTGTCATAACGTAATTGGAGGCCAGGCTGTTGGGGCTTAGCACATCTGTTAAACATAGGGTAAACAGGTTAACTGGGATGCAGGTGCCCATTTCCATGGCCTCCAGGCACCATAACAACGTCACATTGTTGTAGTGGTTATGATGCCATTGCCTACAGTGTGTCTTAAAGACAGTGGCTGCAAATGAAGGACGTATTAGCCACGAGGCAAACAAGGCATTTGCCTTGGGCGGCACTTTCCAGGGGTCCCAGCATCACTCTGCGGCGCGCAACGGAGCTGAGCAGAGAGCTCACTAATCAGTGCTCCCTTGCCAGCGCCACTCCGCCCAGCAGCCCCACTGGACCCCAAGGAAAGGGAGAACACCCTCCCCACCCCCTGCATTCGCAAAGGTAAGGAGGCTGGGGGGGATTGAATTTAAAAAACTTTAAAGTGAGTATGTTAATGTGTGTGTGTGTGTGTCTGTTAGTGAGTGTGTGTATGTCAGTGAGTGTGTTAGTGAGAGTGTAGGCGTGTCTGCTAGTGACTGTATGTGTCAGTGAGTGTGTATGTCTGTTAGCTAGTGTATGCGTGTCTGTCAGTGAATGTGTGTGTGTATTTAGAAGGCGGGGTAGAAAGAAAGTGGGGGTGGCGCATGAGTTTTGTCATGCCTAGGGCAACACAAAACCAGGATACACCACTGCTGCAAATGGCAAATGCTGTCAGGCAGTGTCGCTCTCACCAACCTAAAGCACACCTGGCATGGGTTGTGTTTATCCCAGTTTTTTTTTTTGTAAATAAAGTTTTTATTAGCAGTGCAGACAATAACAGATAGCAGAGCTTATATTGTCAGTGAGACTCGCAGGTCTCCAATTGCGTCTGACATGAGTACCACCAGTTTTAGATGAATCTTTATAGAGCGTTATCGGAAGCGGATGACTGCTGGCCCACATCAGTGAGGGCAGTACAATTCTATAGCTGAACCTCAATCAAATGGTGAGTAGTGCGGTAGGTCCCAGGTCACATCCTCTTACATGGGGAGTGAGAAAGGGGTCGTTTTGCGGGATCGGGTCCTATAGTCGTGCACCTGGTCTGGGACTCCCTTTCCTGTTGTCTTTCCCTTAACTTCGGTGGTGCCTAGGTATGTTGCGGGTTTTCTCCTGGGTCAGCTACCCTCTCGTTCTGAGTCCGCATCCCTTCCCCTGCCGCGAGTCGGTGCCATCACGATGGGAGAGGGGGGAGCGCCCAGCGGCTTGGTCAGCTGTCTCTGTCGCTTTGCTTACTTGTGGTCAGTCATCGTTGTCATGCTTCCGTCGCTGTCCACGTGTGTTATCTGTGGTGTGTCTGGAGTGTTTCCCCCCTCGGATGGGGATGGTGTGATGTCTCAGTGCTCAGTTGTATCAGTCATCTAGGGTTGACTTGTGTTTTCTGTTTACTGTAGGAGTTCCCACGTCGTGGGACCCCCCCGAGTCTATTGAGCGATGTCTCGTTGGGCCCACGTCCCTTAGGGAAATCGTGGTGCCTTCTCGGGCTCAAATATATTGTGGCCCGGGGAAAGAGAACGGGAAGGGGGAGGGGGGGAAGATTGGGATGGGTGGGGATGTGTAAGGGTGGGAGGACTGGAAGGTGTGGGGCATAGCTATGGTGTGGCATGAGTCTATCCTGACTCCCGAGTTAGTCCATCAGGGCAGGTCCGGTTGAGGTGGGGGGGGGAGGTTGTGTTAAGATGCGCGTGTTGGTCCAGCTGTCTAGGATCCCCGTGGTGACCCATCCCCCGTCCTTGTTTGTGACGTGTATAAGTACCATGGTGTCCACATTTCAAGATGTTTGTCCCTCCTTCCAAGTATTTCAGCGTATCTTGCCTCAGCTGTGTGGATCTCTTCTATTCTCTGCAGCCATTCCGTTTTGGAAGGTGGCTGGTTTTGCTTCCATCTCGCTGGGATCAGTGCTTTGGCCGCATTCAGCAGATGTCGTAGGATTGAGCGTTTGTATTGTGCCAGCTGTGCCGTGAAGAAGTGTAGGAGCGCAGCCTCTATGCTAAAGTCTGGTGGATCACCCAGAATTGTAGTGATTTCCCGGTTTACCTCTTCCCAGAATGGCTTGATCCCAGGGCAATCCCACCAAAAGTGGTGCAGTGTACCTCGCTGCGCTTCGCATCTCCAGCAAGTATCTGGAACCCCTGGGAATATCCTGTGTAGTTTTGCTGCTGTTCTGTACCACTGGGAGATCAGCTTGTAGTTCACCTCTTGGTACCTGGTGCTTATGGAGCTTTTGTGTTGTAATATGAGAATTTGCGCCCATTGGGCGTCTGTGAAGGTTCTGTCTGTCAATTCCTCCCACTGCCTCTGGAAGGCGTTGTTTCTGGAAAGTTCCCCTGTGAGTAGTTGTTGGTATATGCCCGATACTCTGCCATCTGCCTCTGGATAGCTCTCGCAGAGGTGTTCAAACCAGGTCCATTCTCTGTGTTCTGCTCCCCTATTGGGCAAGTTGTGATAGAAGTGTCTCAGCTGTGCATAATGGAAACGGTGCATTATCGTCAGACGATCTGTGTCCGCCCAGTCTTGAAGGCTGCGCAGGCTGGCGTTTGTCAGGGCCGAACTCAGGGGTACATATCCCTCTGCTCCCTGCGTTGGCCACGCGTTCGCGTGTAGTCCCCCTCCTATGGTTACGTTATTTGTTAGGGGGATCAGGGGGCTTGGCTGTGGCGAGATGTGAGCTTCCCTTCGCAGGGTGGTCCAGGTTTTCAGCGTCTGCGTCACCGGGGATTCCGCACCCAGAGCTTGTGTAGCCCCTGTCGGGCGGTGCCAGATGTATGTGTGGAGTGCTCTGTTTGTGCTTTACCTGTCCAGCCTCGTCCATAGTTTGTTGGTGGGGGCCGTGTGCCATTCTCGAATTCTCTGGAGTACTGTCGCGTGGAAGTATCTCCGAAAGTCCGGCAGGGCCAGGCCTCCCCATGGTTTTGGCAAGCATAGTCTGTCATGTTTAAGCCGTGGTCTCCCCTCCTCCCAGACATATTTCGTTACCGCTGTTTTGAGCTTGGTGAAGAAGTCCTGTGGCAGGCGCCAGGACATAGCGCTTAAGCAGTAGAGGAGGCGGGGGAGGATATTCATTTTGACCACCGCTATTCGGCCCTGCCAAGAGATGTGATCGTACGACCATCTCGACAGGTCCGTCAGTACATTGCGTAAGAGGGGTGTATAGTTCCTATCGTATGTCTCGCCCGGGTCACGGCAGAGCCAAATCCCCAGTTAGCGCATCTGCTCCCTGCACCAGTGGAAAGGGAACTTGCGTTGGAGTCTCTCCTGCGCGTTCCTTTCGGTGTGTATTGCCAGAATTTTGCATTTTACTAGATTTAGCTTGAGTCCTGATATCCGCCCATATTGCTTGAACTCCCGTAGGAGGGCCGGCAGTGTGCCCTGAGGTTCCGCGACGAAGAAGAGCATATCATCCGCGTATGCGGCCACCTTATGTGTCTGATCTTTCTGTTTGAATCCCTGGATCTCTGGTGTCCTTCTGATCTTGTCTAGAAACGGCTCTAACGAGAGGGCGAAGAGGAGGGGGGACAGCCGGTGTCACGGCAAGGGTGTATAATTTATTATGACTCTATGGAATATCATCTTTTAATGTGATTTCTTGTAGTAAATGGCACAAATTACAGAGATGCTATTGCTGAGGTCAACAGGGGTTACATCTTTTGAAGCTGGGACCCCCACAGAGGGCAGATGACAGAAGGGGTAGTGTGAATGGCATAGGAATGTGAAAAGGATTTTACTGTATGGATGTGAAGTCTGCAAGGTGTGAGGTTCTACACTTGGAAAAAGTCTGAATGTCTCTTCATCCATTTGGCCTGTACCTTGTAAGTGATGAGTAAATCTCTTTGATATGTAAATGCCATTAGCTTTGTTCTAGTATCATATCCAAAGGAAGGACAAAAACATTCATATTTACCCCCACAGAATAATAATTAAGCCTCATTTTTGTTATATTTGGAATGTGACAAGCGCCATCTTCTAACCAAGTCCAAACATGAGTGGCCTAACTTGACCCTAGGGAAAGGAATTGTGATGTCCGTCCTATTGGATCGTGGGTGGGACGTGCAACATGTCTATGGAATGGGAAAATAATAACAAATTTGTAGATGCAATTATTATTTCTGTGGCAGGTACAAAAAAGAAGATAGAGTCAAATGTTTCCATTTGGATTGACAGTGGTCTGGAACAAAGGAGGTGGTCAGTTATTATTTCTGTAGGTACGCCTTAACTCCACCCCTGGGCAAGACTTGATAAACCACAGGGTATATATCTAATGATCCTGAAGGGTGTTGGTGTACTTGCTTGGGGCCAAGATCTAATTTTGGGTGAGTCACCATCTTTCCTTGCCAGAGACCCCCTGGACAGAAGTTGTACTTTGAAAACCTAAGTGAGTAATTAGGACTTCTGTATTTTATCCTTTTTGTTTTTATCTGTTGTTGGTGTAAATAATTTGTTTATCATATATTTTTATATGCACTGTGACTATCTTTTGCTCATAATAAACATTCATTTATTAAGTTTTGCCTTTGTCTGGTTAAGAATCACGTTACCTGAAGAGACTAGTTAGTATTTTTATAATTCCTTAAATATTGTACTAAGTAATATTTGGTGGGTTTTATTATTGATTTACCTGGGGGACCAAGGCACCCCATTTATAAATTGTCTTGGTGGTGGCAGCGTTAAAGTAGTAATAGTTATATTATTATGTTTAAGTGTGGGTGGTGTTAAAGGGGGATTTTGTCATTATTTCCGGTCTAGTGCAGACAAATAGTGTACTTTAACCCTTTCACCACCACAACTACGTCACGCACACTCTTGGAGTAGGGTGCGTTCGTGACAGCCGGCATCCCTGGTTCCGTTGTTGATGTCAAAGTCTGTAAGTGCTCCATTTACCCGTACTCTGGCAGTTGGGTCGGTGTATAGTGCCGTTATCCAGGGGAGTATGCCGTTCCCCAGACCCATCGCCCTCAGCGCTGCCGTCATGAAGCTCCACCTTACCCGATCGAACGCCTTTTCTGCGTCCGTGGAGAGCATAAGGAAGTCCGATGTTCCCCTACACGCCAGGCTTTGTATGGTGACGGCCCGCAGGGTGCTGTCCCTGGCCTCTCTTCCCGGAATGAACCCGTCTGGTCTGGGTGGACTAGCCTTGGCAAGAATTGTTGCAGTCGCGTAGCTAGCACTTTGGAGAAGATCTTCACGTCCACATTTAGTAGCGATATGGGTCGGTAATTGCCGCAGATTTCCGGGCTCTTACCGGGTTTGGGAATCACTGTGATTATTGCTGCTAGGGATTCTCTGTGAAATTTACCCCGTCTCGGAGGTGGTTGCAGGCGTTGGCGATACGCGGGGCTAGGATGTCTCTGAACTTTTTATAATAGCCCGCCGAGAACCCGTCCGGGCCTGGTGCCTTCCCTTTTTTTGTGGTTTTTATCACTGCCAGTATCTCGTCTGTAGTTATCGGGGCGTCTAGGGCGTCTGCTTCCTGCTGGGATAGGGCTTCAGGGTTGAAGTCTCTGAGGTAGCATGCGATGTCTCCTGCGGTTCTGGTCTCGTCCGCGTCCGGGGTTTCGGGCGGTATGTTATACAAGTCTTCGTAGTACGAGCGGAATTCGTTTGCGATCTCCTCAGGGAATTGCGTAGTGGTGCCCCTGGTTGTTCGCAGTGCGCTCACCTGTGCGCTTGTTTGTTGGTTCCGCAACATGCGGGCTAGTAGCTTTCCTCCCTTGTTGGCATGGATGTAGAAGAAGGCCTTCGATCTCTGGATCGACCTGTGGTGTTTGCGGGCTATCAGGTCCGACAGTTGCCGTCTGAGGGTCAAAAGAGTGCGGTAATGCTCCTCTTGTCGGGTCCTCTTGTGCAGCGTTTCCAGCGTTGCTATCTGTTCCGCTAGTGTCGTCATTTGTCGTTGTGCTTCTCTCTTTTTCTGCGCTGATATCCGGATAAGTAGCCCCCTGAGGACGCTTTTGTGGGCCTCCCACAGAGTCAGTGCGGAGATTTCTTTGGTGTCGTTTTCAGTGAAGTAGTTATTCAGTTCTTCCACTAGTTGTGCCTGCGTCGGTACGTCGGAGAGGAGTTGTTCATTTAAGCGCCAAACGGTCCGGGTAGGTCTGTATAGGGGTGATTCCATGCGCATGTATACTGCGCTATGGTCCGACCATGGGGTGGGGCGGATGTCTGCCTGCAGTAGTCTTTGCAGTCCTTCTTGTTGGATAAAGAGGTAGTCTATCCTAGCATGCCTATTGTGCATGGCCGAGTAATGCGTGTAATCTCGGTCTCCTGGGTGTAAGATACGCCATACGTCCACCAATTGCAGTTCGTGTAGAGTCCTTCGGACCGTCCGAATGGCTGTTTGTGGGATGCTGATGTCCTGTTGAGGAGTCCAGGAGCGGTTCTAGTGGGGTGTTGAAGTCCCCCCCTACCACGAGGGCACCCTCCGTGTAGTTGGCGAGCTTGAGCAGTGTGTTGCGGAGAAATTTCGCTTGTTTGGCGTTTGGGGCGTAGATTGAAGCGAACGTGTCTTCTGGGCTATCGTCCCCTTTACGAATAGGTATCTGCCATTTGGATCGGCCAGCGCGTCGCTTCGGTGGAAGTGAAGGTTGGAGGCAAGGAGAATCGCCACTCCCGCCTTGCGTGCTGTTGGGTGGGTGCTATGGAAGCTGTCCGGGAAATCCCCAAGCCCCCGCCCCGACAAGCCCAGTGTCCTCCCGCTCCGCTTACCCCTTAAGGTGATATCCTCTCAATGACATCAGAAGTGTCCCCAGTCTCCATAATTGCCAGATAGTGTTGGTGCTGGTAAGTCTTGGTGCCCTCTGTTAGAAATGCCTTCCCCCCGTTGTTTGCCCCCTCCCAAAAAGAGAGGAGAATGCGTAAGGTTTGTGAACTGCATGCCAAGTGTGTGTCTCTGCTAAATGTCTCGTGCGAGCTGTTGAGTTAGGTGAGCGTGTAAGGGCCAAGGTGTACTTGTGCGTGCAGTGGAGACTTATCTGGTATCAGATGTCTTCTGGTATTTGGAGGGCCTCCGGGTCCGTCTTGCTAGCTCTACATCGGGAGGTGTGTTCCTCGCCAGGGCGGGCCAGGAGGGGGGGAGCAGAGGGGCTGCCCGCCTCGCCAGTCTTACTCTTCTGGGTCACCGGGCTCTAGTTGTCTGCGGGCTACCAGACGCCGCGGTGTCTCTTCTCTGCGTCGGCGTTGTTGTCTCAGTGTCTGCGGGCCAGGTCTCTGTTCAGGTTGGTTTAGGATCCAGTTGGTGATTTCTGTGGGCGGCAGGCCTAGGCGCTGTAAGAATCTGGGTGCCTCCTCCGGCCATCGCAGGGGTATCCACTCATTTTGGTGCCTGGCTAGGAGAGCGAAGGGGTAGTCCCACTTATAAGTGATCCTCCTCTCCTGCAGTTGTGTCGTGATCGGTCTCAGCGCTCTGCGCGCCTCTAGTGTCAGGGGCGAGAGGTCTTGGTATAGAGCCACATCTGCGTCCTGGAATCTCCAAGTGGGTCTGTATCTCGCTTTGGCCATGATCTTTTCTTTTAGCTTATATTAGTGCATGCAGCAAATGATGTCTCGTGGAGTCCCCTCCATCGTGCGTAGCCTGTTGGCCCTATGCGCCCTATCAAACTCTATCGTGGCCGGCGTCTCAGCCCCCAAGATACCTCTGAAGAGTGCACGCAGCAAAGCCTCCACATCTTCTTCCCCCGCAGATTCTGGTATGCTGCGCACCCTTATGTTGGATCTGCGGCCTCTGTTATCCAGATCTTCTGTATGGCGTCTCAGGGTTAATAGCATATTCCCCTGTCTGGTGATAGCTAAGTTAGAGGCCTCTGCTTGAGCTGTGTGGGCTTGTGTGGTGGTTTCTAAGTGCTGGAGTCTGCTGTCTTGTGCCACCAAGTCTGCTCTAAGTGCAGTTACCTCTGTGCGTATTGCAGCATGCAGGGTTTCAGATAGGCCGCGGAGGTCATCCTTGGTGACCATGTTGGCAGCAAGTGCACTGATCTCAGCACTGATGTCTGCCAGTGTGGTTTCGCCGCTCTCAGGTGTCGGCCCGGTCGGGGAGTCTGCCATGTTGGGGCCTGCGGCCTCCTGGCGCGCGTTAGTTGCGGGCGTCAAGAACCCGTCCATGGGTCCAGCTGGGGCGCTAGGGGGGGTTCCCCCTTGGTGTCTGGGAGCCCTCTGCTCGTTTCGTGCGTCCCATGTCCGTGCCGGGCTGTGCTGGCAGCGTGCTTTCGGAGCTTGTGGGACGGAGCTCTCTGCCTAAGCTGCCATTTTCGTCCGCGTCCAGGCCACGCCCCGTGTTTATCCCAGTTTTGACAAATTTGAAGGAAACCTAATTTACAAAACAAAAATCATATAATAAAAGATACATAGACATGGGTGTTGGGGGAAGCATTTTTACCCATTTTATATTTGACGTAGATATAGTTATCTACACACACACGTGTGTTATGAACATATTCACCTTTTTAAATGGAAAACTTTGCCAACACAGTCTCCTAAGACTTAATTGAACTATCTGTCTCAGGAAGTTTATTACAGTCATTTCACATCCTGGCTGGATTCTGATGTCATTTTTAAATGCTAAAGCAGCAGTACTGACCTTTTGAACATTTTGTTTTTTTTTTGAATGAACCTTGCTAGGCAGCAGAAATCCCAGATGTAGTCCTACCATTCTATCACTGATCACTAGCATGGAGAAAACAGCAATTTAATACAATAAAACAGGGATGAATAGACCATTAGGTTAATTAAAGAGTATATATTTATCACTGCGGTAGTGAAAATATTCTCAGTTAATTTAGTACTTGAAATGAAAAATGCCACTTTGTAAATTAATTTACTATCTGAGCTATATATGTTCTAATGATAGCATAGTTTTTTGGGCTTTAATATTTAGCTACTGTTTATTGCATGGTTGGATAGCTTGCAACCATCCAGTTGTTGGCCTACAAGCCCTATAATGCAGGTATCCTCTGACACAAAAACACATTATACCTTTAATATGTCGGCAAATAGCTGATTAAATGTGTTAAATGATTATAAATGTCCCCTGAACAATTATGCAGAAATTATACAAATATGCAAAATAATAAAAATAAAATAAAATTCTGAATTACCTTTTGAGTTAGTCAACCCTGAAATCATTCTGTTATACTAGAAGTGGTGGAGAGCATGTCTGTGTGAGTTTTGAACTAAGAGCTAATAGTCAGCATGGCACACATGGGTGGGATAGAAAAGATTTATGTTTAATATTTTACTTTGTTTGGAAGTGAGCTAGAGAATAGCCGTATGATTAATTTACTTTGCAGTGCACAGATTTTAGAATTTTTTTCACCCTGCCTGAGCGGATAAATACATTTACACATTGCAAGGAATGCGTGGTCAGCACCATGCCCTATTGAGACTAAATCAAGATAGCTGTGCATGTCCTTTTTTTTTCTGTCAGAAAGAGTAGCATCACTTCTTGCGGATCTTGCACACATTTTACAAAGACAGATAAATCCTATAGTGTTGGATTGTCAAGGACACTGCGTTTAGCATTCAATCATTCTCACTCTCAGAGGAAGTTCCTGGTAGATGAGAAGGTGAAGTATATTTCCAATAACAGTGCAAAGTGCCTGACATGTTGCTTTATTGATTTTTTTGGAAAGAATGACAAAATACATTTTGCAGACTCCATAGTACTAGATTAAAAATAAGTATTGTGATATTAAACCAACAAAAATATCCTCAGTTATAGCACCCATTTAAGGAAAGCTGCCACCCATTTGTATTGAACCATTCTTTTTCTTTATTGAATCAAACTTAAAATTTGTTTTAATTTGTGTTTAAATACTTTTAAATAGACAGCAGTACATATATAATTTTTTTTTGTGTATTATAAGAGATTCAAAAAGTCTAAAGGATAATTCAGATACTTTGCCTAGAGTAGTCTGCCCCAAAAAACTGAAGGCTCTGAGTGGCTGAAAAAAAAATCATCTGATCTTCCTCTCTGTTGAGACTGTGAAAACTATGGTCACTCAACTTTTGAGAAGTGTAGGCTGCTGTAAAGCTTTCAGTCTGTGCACTTAATGTCCAGCAACTGGGCAGGTGAGAATGGTCTTGGGTTGGATAACTGCTGATTCTGATCCAAAATAATTCAAAATTGCAGAGAGCAAATAGGTTGCACCACAGTAAACTGTAAAGTGGTATGAAATACAATAATGTACTTACATATATTAAATAGAGCAAAATATACAATAGTCCTGATATTAAATGGGCAGGTAGGAAACCAGGTTGACTTGCAGGAGCTTGAGTTTGATATAGGTCTGTTTGTGTTGCAGATCTTGAAGTAATCAGGTTCTCTTAGTTCAGGTTAAAATATGTGAATAAAAAAAACAAAGACTCCAATAGGAAAACTTCACAGCAAGGTGGTATTTCCACTCACCTATTTGAGTGAAACAGCAGAAAATAGTGCTCTCTGTATATAACAGTTAAAATAATGATTAAAAAAATGGTAGCACTATTTCCTGCTGTTTCTCTCCTCACATCGAGACCTTCTTCACCTCAAGCTACATATCATCTACCACCACCAACATCCTACCAGTGGGGGATTGACGCCACCAAACGCTATCCACACATGAGCTTGGAACAGCTCTGATATAGGTGAGTGGAAATACCACCTTGCTGTGAAGTTTTCCTTTCCATTCTACTGTCTGATGCAGTGTACACTATTGAAGTCTTTCTTTTTTACTCACATATTGTAACCTGATTACTTCAAGATCTGCAACACAAACAGACCTATATCAAACTCAAGCTTCTGCAAGTCAACCTGCTTTCCTACCTGCCCATTTAATATTAGGACTATTGTATATTTTGCTCTGTTTGATATATAAGTACATTATTGTATTTCATATCACTTTACAGTTTATTGTGGCGCGACCTATTTTTATTTCTATTGTTTACTGCCTAAAATACACACACACACACACTCTAATAGACACACACACACCGCTTAATAGACACACACTGCCTAAAAGATACACAAACTGTCTAATAGACAGACACTGCCTAATACATACACACACACAGCAAGCCCTCTCTCACATGCTCAGGAGTGGAATCTGGGGGCATTGGCTGCAGTCCAGTCACTCCGTATAGTAGCTCTTCTGCTGACATGCTTGCAGTCTGTTAATAGACCCTCCACATCCTCATGCAGTCCAGGACTAGGACAGGCAGAGCAGGACATGTAAGTTCTGCCCTTGTGCTGCCCCTTCTTCTAAGGACCTAAGGTGACTGTAGTTAGGGTCTTAGGAGGAGGGGGCAGAGGCAGTCTGGGGGTGGGGTTAAATGTTTGGGGTGAGGAAAGGCAGGATTAGTTGTTGGAGGGGTGGAGTTAATCATTTGTGGGCGGTTATGGGTCAGGATTACTTGCATAGTAGAGAAGGTCTCTTAAAAGCATTGTAAAGAGCCTACTTGTCAGGAGGAGGGTAGAAGCAGTGAGGGGAGGGCGCTGCCAGCAGCTATCATAGTGGGAGGAGGCACACAGCAGTTTTCGGACGAACATTACAGCCCCTGCTGGCGCCCCCACTGGTGCCCCCACTCTTACAGAGCGCCCTAAGCCACTACCTAATTGGCCAAATGGAAGCACCGGCCCTGCATGAATATTTTAAATAAAAATTTAAGATATGCATATTACTGCTTTTACTTGTTCCAAACCAAGTTCAGAATACTGATGTGCACTCATTGCTATTCAGCCTTTATGCCAAAATTGCCAGTTGACTTGGATTAAAGAGATGTGTGAGTGTCTGAATCTGTATGTATGTGTGAGTGTCTGAATCTGTATGTATGTGTGAGTGTCTGAATCTGTATGTATGTGTGAGTGTCTGAATCTGTATGTATGTGTGAGTGTCTGAATCTGTATGTATGTGTGAGTGTCTGAATCTGTATGTATGTGTGAGTGTCTGAATCTGTGTGTATGTGTGAGTGTCTGAATCTGTGTGTATGTGTGAGTGTCTGAATCTGTATGTATGTGTGAGTGTCTGAATCTGTATGTATGTGTGAGTGTCTGAATCTGTATGTATGTGTGTGTCTGAATCTGTATGTATGTGTGAGTGTCTGAATATGTATGTGTGAGCGTCTGAATCTGTATGTATGTCTGTGTGAGCGTCTGAATCTGTATGTATGTCTGTG
The DNA here is from genome assembly GCA_933207985.1 of Pelobates cultripes. NCBI lineage: Eukaryota > Metazoa > Chordata > Amphibia > Anura > Pelobatidae > Pelobates > Pelobates cultripes. Next base: position 145,961,667 of record OW240913.1, read on the forward strand.
TGAGCGTCTGAATCTGTATGTATGTCTGTGTGAGCGTCTGAATCTGTATGAGCGTCTGAATCTGTATGTATGGATGTGTGAGCATCTCCATCTGTATGTATGTATGTGTCAGCGTCGGAATCTGTATATATGTATGAGTGAGTATAGAAAAGAGGCAGGAAACCACGCCTTACATTAACTGTACATACATACACTTGATGTCTCTTAGTTGTTGTAGATAATTTATCCTCAAAAAGAGAACACAAAGAGAGAAAATATACAATAGTGTAGTATGTTCAACAATTTTTGAACAATGGTGGTATAGAAAGCGGAGATATTTTAAACTCACATTTGGTAGAGCTATTTTGGAAGCTCTACCATAATTCGCACCTACGGTACAATCCCCGTCTCAGGATTAGAGGTCCGATGTCTTTAACACTCCAATGGTATGGTGGTATGGATGGAATGGAAAAAAAGAAACTCCAATGGTATAGTGGTTCCAAATCCAAATATAGAGAAATAAATTAAAGTAATTATACTCACATTTGCTAGAGCAGACAACTTGCTCTAGTGTATAGGGCTTGCAGTGGTATAATCCCCACTGTAGGATATGTAGGCCAGGAAGTGATGAGGAAAATACATTTTAAAGTAGAATAGAGTATCACTTTAAAAAAAATATATAGATAAAACAAAAGGCTATATAAAATAGCACTTAACGCGTTTCGCCAGTTGGCTTCATCAGAAGTGTAAATAACATTCCTCAAAACTTTCCTTTAAATACATAACTTACATGATTACAAATGTCTTCCTGGTGTATCTCGACCATGGAACGCACGCGGCAAAACCGGAAGCGGCGCGGCGTTCACGTGTGTATTGGTATCCACTGTGGAACGCACGCGTCGCGCCGGAAGTGACGCGGCGCTTTCACAGGCATCATGAGTCCATGCGTTCCAGCGTGGAACACACAATAGCCGCGGCTATTGTATTGTGGGTAAAAGTCAAGCCTATAGAGCAGCAGCAAAGTGTCTTCTTTTCTTTAATGAAGTGTGGAAATGTACAAAGTTCTTAGCATTCCTTTCTAGGGCAATCTTGAACGTCCAAATCTGAATAAGGGTGCTCCATCCATAATTGACCGCTTGTAAATCCAGTCATTTTTGAAGGGGGCAGAAGTGTGGGCAAAATAATAATAAAAGCATCAGAGAAGTATCCAAGTATATAAGGTGCACAAGTATGGATGGCAAAGGGATAATAAATATAATTAAAAAAATATATAGTTAATATATATAAATGAAAAAAAGACAAAGAAAGAATTCCTATACAGTTACATATAAAACATAAAACATATAAATATATCTCTAAAAAAGTAATATATGGGTATATCAACTGTCCATACAAAGAATACCAATGGTTATTTTATATATATATATATATATATATATATATATATATATACAAATAATAAATAGGTGTTGATTAAAATTAATAAAAATAGGATAATTAAAAAAAGGGGACCCAGAGATGGAAGAAAAAAAAAAAAAAAAGGAATTATAAAAAGTTGAACAAATCGAATTCTATATTTAATCCATCTGGGTGTAAGGTATTCATATTATAAACCCAATCCATCTCTGTACGTCCTATTTTTTTAATGTGATCACCTCCTCTCCAGTGGGATTTAACAGTGGCAATACCAATAAAGGTGAGATTTCTAGGATCGTTATTGTGGATGCAAAAGTGGGATGAAACAATGATTTTTAAAACCCTTTTCTATATTTCTACAGTGCTCGGCAATTCGTATTTTTAAAGGTCTAATAGTCCGTCCTATATACTGGAGGCCACAAGGGCATTCGAATAGATATAGAACGTTTTTACTGTTGCATGTAATTATCTCTTTTATATTGTAGGACTTACCACTGTTATTAGATTTAAAATTGGATCTTAACTTAGGCGTAAATTTCGTTTTTTTCCATTGCAGTACACCTATTGCATTTATAAAAACCTTTTATCCCATTTAAAAAAACTAGCCCCTTTGGTTTTTTTCTCAGGTTTAGTATAATTTTTTGTAAGATGCATCTTTAAATTTGTCGTTCCCCTGAAAACTATTTTTGGTCTCTCTGGTATTAAGTGTTTAAGAATAGCGTCTTCTTTCAATAAGTTCCAGTGTTTATTAATAATTTTTTTAAGTTCTTTATTTTTATTATTGTACTCTAATATGACGGGTAATGATATATTTTGTTTTTGAGTTCTCTTCTTAGATAATAAGTCTTTCTGATTGATAGACAGTGCTTGATTAAAAGTGGATGGTAGTTTTAGTGTATCCTTTTTTTTAAAAAAAACTTTCTTTTACTGTTTCTGCTTGTTGTTTAAAAACAGGGGTTTCTGTGCAATTTCTTCTTAATCTAAGCATTTGGCTTTTTGGAATACTGTCTAGCCATACTTTGTTATGACAACTTTTGGTGTCAATATAATTATTGACATGGACTTCTTTAAAATGAGTCTTGGTGTGAATTATATTGTTTTTGACATAAATATTTAGGTCTAAATATGTAATATGCGTGTCACTTATTTCTGAAGTTAAAGTTATCCCTTCTTGGTTGGTATTTAAGAAGGAGATGAATTCTCTAGCTTCGGTGGGGGTTCCTTTCCCTTTGAAAAGGAGGTCATCTATGTATCTAGAGTAGGACACCAGGTTTTTTGCCCAGCCATGCTCACTCCAAATGTATCTGTCTTCCCATTCGGCCATATAGAGGTTGGCATAGCTGGGCGCAAACCTGGTGTCCATAGCTGTACCCCTTTTCTGTAAGTAAAAACTGTCTTTAAACCAAAAGTAGTTGTTGAGAATTAAATCTATCCCTTCAATTAGAAACTCTATTTGGTCTTGTGGCATTATTTTTTCTTTTTCTAAAATTGTTCTTACTGCTTTACACCCTTGATGATGTTGAATAATAGTATACAGGGACTGGACGTCACAAGTGATGAGTAAGAAATCGTTCTCCCATTGAATACTCTTTAGCTTATTTAGTAGATCGATAGAGTCTTTAAGGTACGATTTTGTTCTTACAACATATGGTTGTAATAAGATGTCTATATATTCAGACAAATTTGAAAACAAAGATCCAATACCGGACACTATCGGTCTACCAGGGGGATTGGTTAAATTTGATGACCGGGATTCGAGGGTGTTGTATATTAACATATACAAATTTGTTTTTATTAAGAATACCAGATCTCTTTCCTTCCTCTAAAATTACTTGAAGCTTTAATTTCATCTCCGATGTAGGGTTATTAGTAAGTCTTATATATGTGTTGACATCATTTAGTTGTTTATAAGCTTCACTTTCGTATTGTTCTCTTGATAATATAACCAGACCTCCTCCCTTGTCAGCAGGTTTGATAACGATAGATTCGTCATTGTAAAGATCCTTTAATATTTCCCTTTCATGTTTATTTTAATTAGGTCTATCAGTGTATCTATTGTTGAATTCTAAGGTTTTTAAGTCTTTGCAGACTTTCCGTTCAAATATATCCAGTGCACTAGATTTTAAATGGGCTGGGTAAAAGGTAGATTTTTTTTCTTTAAATTACTTCTTATATAGTCATTATTTATGTTTGTATTTATAGTAGTGTGTGCACCCGCTTGTGTGGTCTGTGTGTCTTGCATTTTAGAAATAAAAAATCTTTTGAGAGTGGCATTTCTGACGAATTTATTGATATCAATATAAGTTAAAAAATAATTATATGCTTTGGTAGGGGAAAATTTTAAGCCTTTTTTTAGTATATTCATTTGCGATTCATTTAGGTTCTTATTAGAAAGATTAAATATACCCGTGGGGGAAGTATTTTTTGTTTTTAGAATCTTCCTTTTTTGCTCTCTTCTCCCTGCTCTTCTACCTCAATAATTATTTTTCGGCTCTTTATGGGTGTTATATTTAGACATTTGATGTTCCTTTCTCGATTGGATGGAATCTCTAAAAAAGAGGTTTCATCAAATTGTTCACAGAAAGACAAGGCATGGTATCTGTTTTTGGTGGTTATTTCATTTGGTGAATTGTGTTTCTGAGTCTCATATTTACTGTGTCTATTGTGATTTACCTTTTCCCAAGGGTGTTCTCTATCTTTGGGTTTACGTGTTGGGGAGCTGGGTATATATGTGTCATAACAAAGTATGGCTAGACAGTATTCCAAAAAGCCAAATGCTTAGATTAAGAAGAAATTGCACAGAAACCCCTGTTTTTAAACAACAAGCAGAAACAGTAAAAGAAAGTTTTAAAAAAAAAAGATACAATAAAACTACCATCTAATCCACTTTTAATCAAGCACTGTCTATCAATCAGAAAGACTTATTATCTAAGAAGAGAACTCAAAAACAAAATATATCATTGCCCGTCATATTAGATTACAATAATAAAAATAGAGAACTTAAAAATATTATTAATAAACACTGGAACTTATTGAAAGAAGACGCTATTCTTAAACACTTAATACCAGAGAGACCAAAAATAGTTTTCAGGGGAGTGCCAAATTTAAAGATGCGTCTTACAAAAAATTATGCTAAACCTGAGAAAAAAACCAAAGGGGCTAGTTTTTTAAATGGGATAAAAGGTTTTTATAAATGCAATAGGTGTACTGCATGGAAAAAACGAAATTTACGCCTAAGTTAAGATCCAATTTTAAATCTAATAAGAGTGGTAAGTCCTACAATATAAAAGAGATAATTACATGCAACTGTAAAAACGTTCTATATCTATTGGAATGCCCTTGTGGCCTCCAGTATATAGGACGGACTATTAGACCTTTAAAAATACGAATTGCAGAGCACTGTAGAAATATAGAAAAGGGTTTTAAAAATCATTCTGTTTCATCCCACTTTTGCATCCACAATAACGATCCTAGAAATCTCACTGTAACGGCACCCCCAGGCATAAAGGGGGTTAAACCGCCGTTTAGTAGATCTTCCCCTTCCAGAGACACAGGCACAGCTACTGCAGAACACCAAACTCCCAGATTGGATACAAAATAACACTCCAACTCCCGAACTGGAACCTCATTAATAGCTGCTAGCAGACGAACAGGAAAAGCAGACAATCAGCTTACACTCCTGGCAATCAGTCAATATCAGCATACAGTGAATCCCACCAAGAACGAGACAGAGCTCCGTGTTGAGGGTCAAGCAGTGGTCTGAGGTGCTGGCACACCCAGCCTGGTTTTTATTACAGTCTTGCAAATACAGGACCGCCCACAGGGAGGTATAAAATATCCAGTAACATATTAGTTACAACCCACAGATTCCCTCCCCCTTATCCTGAGAGGTAACCCAATTACACATACTTTTTACTACAATGCATCCTGGCTTCCTCTCCTCTGCCCAGGAGATAATTGAGAAGTAATTAAATTATCTCCCAGGACAGAGACAAGACTCCATTATGCACATGGTTGGCACAAAGCATTAAAATACTGTACAATACACAAAGTCCCATTTTATACATAAAACACAGACATGTCAAAGACAAGACTCCATTATGCACATGGGGACACAAAACAAGCATTACTGTTAAAATACACCAGGTAAGACACATTACATTAAAACTATACATTTAACATATCCCCAGATAGCTCAGGTCTGAGCGCACATTATTAAGTCAATGGTGCTCAGACCACACGAATACAGTTTAATCGCCATGGAGCCAAAGTCTTTACAGTTAGTTTCATACAAATGGGCTCCATGGGATTCCTATCTGGGGTATAACACATTCAAACAAATCTACCGAACCCCAGGCAGAAAAGCACGAATGAAGCTTTTCTGCAGGTAAAAAAAGATGTCTTTTAACCGGGGGACATAGTCCAAAGGCAGCAGGCGAGCAACCAAGCTTCTCCTATGTGGCGAGATTGGTCTTGTCACACTCACCTTTATTGGTATTGCCACTGTTAAATCCCACTGGAGAGGAGGTGATCACATTAAAAAAATAGGACGTACAGAGATGGAATGGGTTTATAATATGAATACCTTACACCCAGATGGATTAAATATAGAATTCGATTTGTTCAACTTTTTATAATTCCTTTTTTTTTTTTTTTTTCTTCCATCTCTGGGTCCCCTTTTTTAAATGATCCTATTTTTATTAATTTTAATCAACACCTATTTATTATTTGTGTGTGTGTATATATATATATATATAGATATATATATATAATAAATAACCATTGGTATTCTTTGTATGGACAGTTGATATACCCATATATTACTTTTTTAGAGATATATTTATATGTTTTATGTTTTATATGTAACTGTATAGGAATTCTTTTTGTCGTCTTTTCATTTATGTATATTAACTATATTTTTTTTAATTATATTTATTATCCCTTTGCCATCCATACTTGTGCACCTTATATACTTGGATACTTCTCTGATGCTTTTATTATTATTTTGCCCACACTTCTGCCCCCTTCAAAAATGACTGGATTTACAAGCGGTCAATTATGGATGGAGCACCCTTATTCAGATTTGGACTTTCAAGATTGCCCTAGAAAGGAATGCTAAGAACTTTGTACATTTCCACACTTCATTAAAGAAAAGAAGACACTTTGCTGCTGCTCTATAGGCTTGACTTTTACCCACAATACAATAGCCATGGCTATTGTGCGTTCCACGCTGGAACGCATGGACTCATGATGCCCGTGCAAGCGCCGCGTCACTTCTGGCGCGCCACGCGCGTTCCACGGTGGATACCAATACACACGTGAACGCCACGCCGCCTACGGTTTTGCCGCGTGCGTTCCACGGTCGAGATACACCAGGAAGACATTTGTAATCATGTAAGTTATGTATTTAAAGGAAAGTTTTGAGGAATGTTATTTACACTTCTGATGAAGCCAACAGGCGAAATGCGTTAAGTTATTTTACATAGCCTTTTGTTTTATCTATGTCATTATTAAATATATTTTTTAAAGTGATACTCTATTCTACTTTAAAATTTATTTTCCTCATCACTTCCTGGCCTACATATCCTACATTGGGGATTATACCACTGCAAGCCCTATACACTAGAGCAAGTTGTCTGCTCTAGCAAATGTGAGTATAATTACTTTCATTTGTTTCTCTATATTTGGATTTGGAACTACTATACCATTGGAGTTTCTTTTTTTCCATTCCATCCATACCACCAGCTTCCAAAATAGCTCTACCAAATGTGAGTTTAAAATACCTCCGCTTTCTATACCACCATTGTTCAAAAATTGTTAAACATACTACTCTATTTTTTCTCTTTGTGTTCTCTTTTTGAGCATAAATTATCTACAACAACTAAGAGACATCAAGTGTATGTATGTACGTACAGTTAATGTAAGGCGCGGTTTCCTCCCTCTTTTCTATACTGTCTCTTTACAAGGCTGGGAATCCTTGCATTGGTTACTGCTGCCTATTTACCCTCTGTTTTGGAGTGAGCACCCGACACACCTCTCTTTTTTTATGTATGAGTGAGTGTCTGAATCTGTATGTATGTATGAGTGAATGTCTCTGTATGTATGTATGAGTGTCTGAATCTGTATGTCTGTGTGGGTGTCTGAATCTGTATGTCTGTGTGGGTGTCTGAATCTATGTATGAGTGTCTGAATCTATGTATGAGTGTCTGAATCTCTATATATGTATGAGTGTCTGAATCTGTATGTATGTGTGGGTGTCTGAATCTGTATGTATATGTCTGAATCTGTATGCATGCATGTATGAACGTCTGAATCTGTATGTATGCATGTATGTATGAGCGTCTGAATCTGTATGTATGCATGCATGTATGTATGAGCGTCTGAATCTGTATGTATGCATGCATGTATGAGCGTCTGAATCTGTATGTATGTATGAGCGTCTGAATCTCTATGTATGTGTATGTGTGTCTGAATCTGTATGTGTGTGTGTGTGTGTGTCTGAATCTGTATGTATGTGTGTATCTGAATCTGTATGTATGTATTTGTGTGTCTGAATCTGTATGTATGTGTGAGTGTCTGAATCTGTATGTGTGAGTGTCTAAAGATGTATGTATGCATGTATGTATGTATGAGCGTCTGAATATGTATGTATGTATGAGTGTCTGAATCTATATGTCTGTGTTTGTGAGTGTTTGAATCTATGTTTGTGAGTGTTTGAATCTGTGTGGGTGTCTGAATCTGTATGTCTGTGTGAGCATCTGAATCTGCATGTATGCGTGAGCGTCTGAATCTGCATGTATGTGTGAGTGTCTGAATCTGTATATATGTATGAATGTGTGAGTGTCTGAATCTATATATCTGTGTATGTATGAGGGTCTGAATCTATGTCTGTGAGAGGGTCTGAATCTGTAAGTCTGTGCATCTACATGTCTGTATGTAATTGTGTGTTTGTGTCAGTGTGTATCTGTATGTCTGTGTATGTATTTATCTGTATGTCTATGCAGGTGTATGTGTGTCAGTGTGTGTATCTGTATGTCTGAGCATCTGTATTTGTGCCAGTGAGTGTGTGTATCAGTGCGTATCTGTATTTGTGTGTATCTGTATGTAAGCATCTCTATGTGTGTCACTGTGTGTATCTGCATGTTTTGTTGGCGTGTGTAACAGTGTGTCTGTGCAACTGTATGTGTGGCAGTGCTTGTATCTGTGTGTCTTTACATCTGTATGTGTGGCGGTGTTTGATACACATACTGAACCACATCCAGATGCACAGACACACTGATACACACACTGACACACATGCAGATGTACAGACATGCAGATACGTAGACACATAAATGCAATCACTGACACATGCAGATACTCAGACACACTGATACACATAATGACACACATGCAGATACAGTGTATCTGTGTGTCTGTATCAGTATGAGTGTCAGTGTTTGTATCCGTATCTGAGTATCTGCATGTGTGGGGAGCCTGGGGCAGAAGGAAGAGCAGGGAGAGCCTGGGGCAGAGGGGGAGAGCAGGGAGAGCCTGGGGCAGAGGGGGAGAGCAGGGAGAGCCTGGAGCAGAGGAGGGGAGAGCAGGGAGTGCCTGGGGCAGAGGGGAGAGAAAAACTGATATTTGAAATAACAGAAACTATGTTCATTACAAGCATTTCGCTAATATGCGGGGTACAATTTATGGAAATGGGCTGCCAAAGGGTACTCGAGTGAAAAAAGGTTGGGAACAACTGGTCTAATATGATCGATAAAAAATACTGATGTGTGTATTCAATGTCATGGTAGATAACTGCCTCTCTTCCAGCTCCAAATGGATGTCTTCACGCTTTGTAAAACTCAATCAGCTTCTTTTCTCCCCTCCTTAAAAAGCTAATAATTTTCTGTCACTCTCCCTGCAAGCTGAAGATAGGCCTATCCTATCATTGCATGCATGCTGCTTTGGAATTATATTGACTCTGCAGCAAGAACAGGGAATCTGAGAAAGGGCAAATGTCAAGATAAACCTCAAAAGCTTGCCCTTCAGTTAGTCCCCACTCTGGTCTCAAATTTTTACTCACTTGTGCCATTACAGAGAGAAACTCTACTATATGGATATCAGAATATAAAAACTGCCACCTCGTTCCCTCTGCTCGAGAGATATAGCAACCCTGGATGATCATTTCGGCCTTCTTTGGCCCTTGTTAGCAAGGTGTAACCAATACTATTCTAAGCACAGTGAGCACCATTTTGACTTTGCAAGACCTTACTTAAATGCACTCACCTCCAGGCTGACTAATGTGAATTTGACTAATGAAGGCACACATAGCCATGGAAGCATGGCTCCTCTCTGTTTTATGTGGGCATAATTTTGTTTATATACATATGTGTACCAAATAACTTAACCCCTTAAGGACGGAGCCAAATGTACACGTTGTGAACAAAACAAAACCTGGCATTTGCGCTACATGTCTTTTCAACCGTAATTCACCTCTTTCATAGTAAATGCACCCACTCGTATTATATATCAAAATATCAAATTTATTAAGCTGTGAAACATAATTTAATATGAAAAAAATGGGAGAAAATAAGATTTTTTTTTTTTTAATTTTTAGTTCTACATGACATTTTAACTGTCAATGTCATAATACTGTTTGCTTTTACTGCAATAAAATACACATATTTGTATTCAGCAAAGTCTCACGTGTAAAACAGTACCCCCTATGTACAGGTTTTATGGCGTTTTGGGAAGTTACAGGGTCAAATATAGCACGTTACATTTGAAATTCGCCAGATAGGTTATGTTGCCTTTGAGACTGTATAGTAGCCCAGGAATGAAATTTACACCCATAATGGCATACCATTTGCAATAGTAGACAACCCAAGGTATTGCAAATGGGGTAGGTCCAGTCTTTTTTAGTAGCCATTTGGTCACAAACACTGGCCAAAGTTAGCGTTAGTATTTGTGTGTAAAAAATGCAAAAAACGCCAATTTTGGCCAGTGTTTGTGACTAAGTGGCTACTAAAAAAGACTGGACATACCCCGTTTGCAATACCTTGGGTTGTCTTCTTTTGCAAATGGTATGCCATCATAGGGGTAATTGAACACCATAAAACCTGTACACGAGGGGTACTGTTGTACTCGGGAGACTTAGCTGAACACAAATATATGTGTTTTAAAATAGTAAAAAGTGTCGCAGCAATAATATCGTCCGTGTAAGTGCTGTTTGTGCGTGAAAAATGCAAAAACTTTTACTGGCGATATCATCGTTGTAATACATTTTACTGTTTTGAAACACTAATATTTGTGTTCAGCGAAGTCTCCCGAGTAGAACAGTACCCCCCATGTACAGGTTTTATGGTGTCTTAAATTCCCTTTACTTTCGGCATGGGTTGTCAGGCAGGTCCTGCTAATTGTAATTAAGATACCTAATTATGTAAAAATGTTACATAAATATATGTGTAGAATTATTATATGTGTGTGTATATATATATATATACCATCCTTCCAAACGATCGATGCTAGCTCTGGGGATTCAACGTCTGACCCGGACAGCAGAGGCGATAACAGAGCCCAGGCCGGGGCCAATTTTTTAGAAGAAGGCCCACCACCAAGGGAACCACCAGATATTCCCCGTATCAACACCAGAGGCGCAAAAAGAACCGCCCAATACGACGAGGACAGAATAACTGGAAAAAACATAAATCCGACTGGAAGACCCCCGAGAATACGGAAATGACATCTGTATTTAATCTGTCAGAAAAATTTTTAAATGCTGATCATTATTCCGTTTTGAATAAAGGACTCTCATTTGTCCCAGTGTCCAGACCAGATCCATTTCAAACGGAAATTGAAATTTATAAGACTCAGCGCACACTTTATAGCAACGAACTCAGAAAGGATAATACAACGGAACATGTCCATCCATTCTATAAGAAATCTAATAAGGACATACGTACTTTTAATTCTTCCATTAAAACTTTCATTCAAACTTTGAAAGCAGACACAGAGCAAATATTTAAGAATCCTCCAAAATACCATCAGAACCTTACTAAAGGAGAAAAAATGGCTCTTAAAGATCTTAGTGATGATCCCAACATAGTGATTCACTCTGCTGACAAGGGTGGAGCCACGGTTATACAATCATATCGAGACTATCGTCAAGAAATTCTACGTCAGTTGGATGATATTGCCACATATATAAAACTTACCTATGATCCTGCCAGTAAATTTCAGACAAGGATTAAAAACCATATAGAATTGGGAATCCGCAATGGATATTTAGATGATAAAACAGCACAATACCTATATGTTATAAATCCAAAACATCCAGTGTTATACACACTACCTAAAATCCACAAAGATCCCATGAAACCGCCTGGCAGACCCATTGTGTCAGCCAAAGAGGGCTTACTTGAACCTGTCACGAAATATATTGACTTTCATATTAAAAAAAGTGTAATGGCATTACCCACATGTCTACGTGACACTCAGGATTTTATTCATAAAATCAATTTAATTCCAGACATCGAAGAATCACATCTACTAGTTACTATGGACGTCCAAAGCCTGTACACCGTCATACCTCATAATGACGGTGTCCAGGCTTTGAGAGAGGTCCTTAGTTCCTCCTCATTATATGTGGGACCACCTATAGAGTTCCTTATGGAGTTCTTACTTATTGCTCTTTCTTGCAACTACTTCAAATTTGAAAACAATTTTTTTCTACAAACGTCTGGGACAGCTATGGGTGCAGCCATGGCACCCTCCTATGCTAATGCTTTCATGTTTGTTTTTGAAAATGCATGGATTCTACAGAAATATGGACATCAAATTAAACACTACCATCGCTTTGTCGATGATATTTTTTTGATCTGGATGGGTAATATGGAGGAATTGGACTCCATGCTACAAGAGATCAATCAAGTCTCTACACCAGTGAAGTTAAGTATGACATGTGACACACAATCTATAGAATTCTTGGATGTGACTGTATTTAAAAATCAAGGCAAGTTGGAGTTCACACTATATCGCAAAGAGACAGAGCGAAACACCTTACTATTATCTTCAAGTTTTCATCCTAGGAATTTTAAAGCCTCTTTACCTATATCCCAGTTTCTGAGGGTATACAGGTATAACAGCACCAACGAAAGATGTGAGATACAACTTAAAGAAATGTGGAATAGATTTAGAGCTAGGGGATATCCCTATTGTACTCTTGAACTAGCCTTAAAAAAAGCGAAAGAAATATGGGAATCTGAAATGAAGAATAACAAAAAAGTCAAAACAACGACAACATCGAGGATATTCCTACCCCTAACTTTCCACACAGGGACCTCAAGAATTAGAGACTCCATCTACAAACACTGGGATATGTTACAAACAGACAAACAACTACCCAAATCTTTTCAAAATCGACCGATGCTAAGTTACAAGAGGAATAGAAACCTCAAAGATATCCTTGTAAAAAATGATCCCAGACACTGCTATATTAAAACTCCCAAAATTGTCAAAAAAGGATGTTTCAAATGTGGAGGATGCGTTACTTGTAGTCACATGGTCAGTGGGGCTACTTTTGCCCACCCTCATAGTGGTCAAAGAATCAGTATTTCTCAATATATCACTTGTACCACTGACCATGTGATCTACTTAATTACGTGCCCGTGTGGACTATCCTATGTGGGTAAGACGGACCGTACCCTCAGGGATCGGATACGGGGTCATCGATCTACAATTACAACCGCATTTCGGGACAATTATAGCGATAAGCCGGTGGCGAAACATTTTCTTGCTCTAGGACATCGACTACCAACTCTCCGTTTTACAGCCATTGATCACATTCCCCCCTTACCTAGAGGGGGAGATAGATCCAAGATACTTCTACAGAAGGAGGCACGATGGATACATCGTTTGGACACAGTAGCACCTAAGGGGCTCAATGAAAACATTGTATACTCTATGTTCCTTTAATCCATTTTCATTCATATATATACTCTGCCCTATATAATTTTTGGAGAATATACACTCCGTTGCTTGTGGACCCTTTAAGACAAGATATAATATTTAAATTCCCTAAACAACTTTGGATTTATTAGAGATAGTATCTCATACTTTATGAATTTACTCTTTGACCGTGCAGCACTTTTCATACAAAAATCTTTTGCTTTGATAATCAGATTCTATAATATATTTATGCCTCCAAAGCCTTTAGAACTTATAGATTAATACTAATTGATATTATATTGATAATAATTATGCTATACTGCTATTTTCTCCATGGCTAATATTTATGTTTTTAAGATGCAATTTTTTTGTTTCAGTATATATAGCTCTTTTCACTTTGGGCACTAGTCACTTTATCACAGCTGTCTTTGATGTATTTTGAACAGGCACTTATATTTTTTATCTTTGCACTGGCACTTTTACTGAATGATTCTACATACACTGCAGATACTGGCTATATATATATATATATAATGGTTAAATAGCCACTTATATTTCAGCACCTACTCGGTTTTTGAAACCAATTCTTGATATGTGTATTGGTTTCCTAGTAACCACGTTCACAGCTAATAGTTGAACACGTAATTTCGTTCACGTTACGTCACTTCCGGTTTTCACTTCCGGGTTCGGACGGGAGGGATGAGGGAACTGTAACACAATTGGTGAGTACATTTTATGTTTTCCTATATATTTGTAGGTTTTATGTTTACATATTGATCCTGAGGAAGACCCTATTGGGTCGAAACGTCGATCAAGTCATTTGTAAACCTTATATGGATTAAAATACACTATATTTCTTCTAAAAAGACCTCTGAGTGCATCCTTTTTCAACTATACTATTTATCAGCATAGGTCTGCACCGGGGCACAGTGACTATTACCTCTTTGAAGCAAGGGTGAGTGCCATTATTATGTTTTATAAAATTGTGGGTGTTTGCTACACCTTTATGCGCACCCCCTCACGGATTATTAACTAAACAGTGAACTATCCCTCATTTGGAATTTTTTGTGGCAGCCATGGAGGACTTTTTGGCTAAAGCAGGAGCTTTAATAGAATCTGCAGAAACTCTTACTATTTCAGATGAACAAGCTAGTGCTATTCTCTGGCCACAAACCTCGGGTGAATTAGCACATACCAATTCTATACAGGATCTTTATAACGATCTTATCAAATTGAAAAAAAGAGAAATAGATTTAGATCTGCATGGGGTCTTTATATCAGACTACCACAGATCCAAAAGGATACCTAGAGGTTTTAGGGTGAGAAATGCACCCACCATAGGACGGCAAAATCCTGATTTTTGTAGGAAGTGGATGCAAATATCCAATAAATGCTCATTAGATTGGATGGTTATCGTAGTGGAAGAAGTTGGCAGAGAACTTATATTCGTCAAACAGTCTATACAGAATATAGAAACAACGAATTCTAACATGTTACAAGCCTCCACTGCAACCGTTCAAATGCTAAAACTACAAGATGAAATAAGTAGATACAAAAATGAACTTATTCGTTTTAAAAAACAGAAATTGGAAAAAGTGAATAATGATTACAAATTCCATCAGGTATACAGATGGTTGGGAGGATCGCAGGATACCCATAGATTTAATGCGAGATTTAGAACCAAAATACGTAAACCATCCTTCCAAACGATCGATGCTAGCTCTGGGGATTCAACGTCTGACCCGGACAGCAGAGGCGATAACAGAGCCCAGGCCGGGGCCAATTTTTTAGAAGAAGGCCCACCACCAAGGGAACCACCAGATATTCCCCGTATCAACACCCGAGGCGCAAAAAGAACCGCCCTATACGACGAGGACAGAATAACTGGAAAAAACATAAATCCGACTGGAAGACCCCCGAGAATACGGAAATGACATCTGTATTTAATCTGTCAGAAAAATTTTAAATGCTGATCATTATTCCGTTTTGAATAAAGGACTCTCATTTGTCCCAGTGTCCAGACCAGATCCATTTCAAACGGAAATTGAAATTTATAAGACTCAGCGCACACTTTATAGCAACGAACTCAGAAAGGATAATACAACGGAACATGTCCATCCATTCTATAAGAAATCTAATAAGGACATACGTACTTTTAATTCTTCCATTAAAACTTTCATTCAAACTTTGAAAGCAGACACAGAGCAAATATTTAAGAATCCTCCAAAATACCATCAGAACCTTACTAAAGGAGAAAAAATGGCTCTTAAAGATCTTAGTGATGATCCCAACATAGTGATTCACTCTGCTGACAAGGGTGGAGCCACGGTTATACAATCATATCGAGACTATCGTCAAGAAATTCTACGTCAGTTGGATGATATTGCCACATATATAAAACTTACCTATGATCCTGCCAGTAAATTTCAGACAAGGATTAAAAACCATATAGAATTGGGAATCCGCAATGGATATTTAGATGATAAAACAGCACAATACCTATATGTTATAAATCCAAAACATCCAGTGTTATACACACTACCTAAAATCCACAAAGATCCCATGAAACCGCCTGGCAGACCCATTGTGTCAGCCAAAGAGGGCTTACTTGAACCTGTCACGAAATATATTGACTTTCATATTAAAAAAAGTGTAATGGCATTACCCACATGTCTACGTGACACTCAGGATTTTATTCATAAAATCAATTTAATTCCAGACATCGAAGAATCACATCTACTAGTTACTATGGACGTCCAAAGCCTGTACACCGTCATACCTCATAATGACGGTGTCCAGGCTTTGAGAGAGGTCCTTAGTTCCTCCTCATTATATGTGGGACCACCTATAGAGTTCCTTATGGAGTTCTTACTTATTGCTCTTTCTTGCAACTACTTCAAATTTGAAAACAATTTTTTTCTACAAACGTCTGGGACAGCTATGGGTGCAGCCATGGCACCCTCCTATGCTAATGCTTTCATGTTTGTTTTTGAAAATGCATGGATTCTACAGAAATATGGACATCAAATTAAACACTACCATCGCTTTGTCGATGATATTTTTTTGATCTGGATGGGTAATATGGAGGAATTGGACTCCATGCTACAAGAGATCAATCAAGCCTCTACACCAGTGAAGTTAAGTATGACATGTGACACACAATCTATAGAATTCTTGGATGTGACTGTATTTAAAAATCAAGGCAAGTTGGAGTTCACACTATATCGCAAAGAGACAGAGCGAAACACCTTACTATTATCTTCAAGTTTTCATCCTAGGAATTTTAAAGCCTCTTTACCTATATCCCAGTTTCTGAGGGTATACAGGTATAACAGCACCAACGAAAGATGTGAGATACAACTTAAAGAAATGTGGAATAGATTTAGAGCTAGGGGATATCCCTATTGTACTCTTGAACTAGCCTTAAAAAAAGCGAAAGAAATATGGGAATCTGAAATGAAGAATAACAAAAAAGTCAAAACAACGACAACATCGAGGATATTCCTACCCCTAACTTTCCACACAGGGACCTCAAAAATTAGAGACTCCATCTACAAACACTGGGATATGTTACAAACAGACAAACAACTACCCAAATCTTTTCAAAATTGACCGATGCTAAGTTACAAGAGGAATAGAAACCTCAAAGATATCCTTGTAAAAAATGATCCCAGACACTGCTATATTAAAACTCCCAAAATTGTCAAAAAAGGATGTTTCAAATGTGGAGGATGCGTTACTTGTAGTCACATGGTCAGTGGGGCTACTTTTGCCCACCCTCATAGTGGTCAAAGAATCAGTATTTCTCAATATATCACTTGTACCACTGACCATGTGATCTACTTAATTACGTGCCCGTGTGGACTATCCTATGTGGGTAAGACCCTCAGGGATCGGATACGGGGTCATCGATCTACAATTACAACCGCATTTCGGGACAATTATAGCGATAAGCCGGTGGCGAAACATTTTCTTGCTCTAGGACATCGACTACCAACTCTCCGTTTTACAGCCATTGATCATATTCCCCCCTTACCTAGAGGGGGAGATAGATCCAAGATACTTTTACAGAAGGAGGCACGATGGATACATCGTTTGGACACAGTAGCACCTAAGGGGCTCAATGAAAACATTGTATACTCTATGTTCCTTTAATCTATTTTCATTCATATATATATTCTGCCCTATATAATTTTTGGAGAATATACACTCCGTTGCTTGTGGACCCTTTAAGACAAGATATAATATTCAAATTCCCTAAACAACTTTGGATTTATTAGAGATAGTATCTCATACTTTATGAATTTACTCTTTGACCGTGCAGCACTTTTCATACAAAAATCTTTTGCTTTGATAATCAGATTCTATAATATATTTATGCCTCCAAAGCCCTTAGAACTTATAGATTAATACTAATTGATATTATATTGATAATAATTATGCTATACTGCTATTTTCTCCATGGCTAATATTTATGTTTTTAAGATGCAATTTTTTTGTTTCAGTATATATAGCTCTTTTCACTTTGGGCACTAGTCACTTTATCACAGCTGTCTTTGATGTATTTTGAACAGGCACTTATATTTTTTATCTTTGCACTGGCACTTTTACTGAATGATTCTACATACACTGCAGATACTGGCTATATATATATATATATAATGGTTAAATAGCCACTTATATTTCAGCACCTACTCGGTTTTTGAAACCAATTCTTGATATGTGTATTGGTTTCCTAGTAACCACGTTCACAGCTAACAGTTGAACACGTAATTTCGTTCACGTTACGTCACTTCCGGTTTTCACTTCCGGGTTCGGACGGGAGGGATGAGGGAACTGTAACACAATTGGTGAGTACATTTTATGTTTTCCTATATATTTGTAGGTTTTATGTTTACATATTGATCCTGAGGAAGACTCTATTGGGTCGAAACGTCGATCAAGTCATTTGTAAACCTTATATGGATTAAAATACACTATATTTCTTCTAAAAAGACCTCTGAGTGCATCCTTTTTCAACTATACTATATATATATATATATATATATATATATATATATATATATATATATATATACACACATATATATATATATATATATATATATATATACACACACACACTCCCTAACTCTCACTAAACATTATATGATTCATAGTCCAGCATAGGCAGGCAACATCTAGCACTCAATACGATAGGACATAAATAACCAACAGAGTGGCTTGTGTTATTTTGCACTTACCCCTATATTCAGTTAGGACAGAGGTCAAAACGAGAACAGATCAAATGTAAAGGGTTGCTGTAACCATTAATGAAGTGGTTATGGTGGTAGGAATCTGTATGTGCAGCATTTCTACTTTAAACGCTGCACTTACAGAGAATGTGCATTTGTGTGCCGGGGACTAGTTACACCCCAGCACCTGTGACTTGGCATCCCAGAACATCTGCTAATAGCCAATGTCAATGCTGTATTCTTGCACACGAACGAGGGCACAACACTGATGTCTATGGGAGCACCCACGAGACTGCAGGAGCTTCCAAAAATATTGCTTTGTGATGAGCTAGACCAGGGTTGCCCAAAAGGTAGATCCTCAGATGTTTTGAAACTAGAGCTTCCATGATACTTTGTCATTCTAAAGTCATTCTGATGGCATACAAAGCATCATGGGAGTTGTAGTTCTACATCTGGGTATCTACCTTTAGGGGACCCCTGAACTAGACAATTACTTATTCGCACAGCCACCTCTAGCGACGGCTTGAGAAGTCCAGGGAATATGACTGTTTGCACTGCCTATTTTAAAAAAACATTGTCTGTTCCTGCTTTATCGTATGATTTTTTTTTTTTTTTTATGACTGCATTGTAATTTCAATGGAATTCCGTTGACAGAGCTACTTTAGCATGTTTTTATAGATATCTAGCATAAGAACTGCTTGCTGTGGTGATTATTAACATAGTTCTAAGGGCTGGCTGAGGGTTATGTGAAATGCAGTACACAAACATCCAGAAAAATGAAGTCCTAATACTTCTATTTTTTAAAAAAATTTTTAGCAAAAGATCAAAAGGTTAAATAATAAAGATAATATTTCACAGCCTTCATTGCTAATATTTACCAAGGGTGGCAATATTAGTGGAGGGCACTGTATCATCGCAGATGTGCGTGGATTCGTTTTCCTGTGATGTTTATTTAGCCAAAAAGATCATATCGTTCTTTCCCTAGAAGAAAATGATAAGCAAAAAACTGTTAAAAAAAAAAATCTGTGACACAAGAATAACTTTAAATAGCTTGTTTATGGATTTTATTTTGCATTATGTCACAATCAAAGTCATCTGCAGCTTACTCCTGCTCTCTATCTAGACAGCGCCAACCTTTCTCTCTCTCCAAATTGCATCAAGAGCAAGTAAAAGGAAAATTGATTTATTTTTACTTAAAATATATCAGAAGGTCATTTGTAGCTGAGGGTCAGATTGATGTTTCTGGTAAGGATGGAACCATTAAAATTCTGTTGCTTTGAAGACTTCCTACGGAGCATACTCGGTGCCAGATTGATTGAGTTAAGAAACTGTGGTTGTTCAGGATCTGTAATGTCTTAATTCAAGGAAAAATAATCGGACAATTAGGTTCCCTTGTCTTGAGTGATGGAGTGTAAAATAAATTCATGCGTAATTTCAGGGCTGGTTGTAGACCAAAAGGCATGCCAAGTTAGAGGTATCCTCATATATCCTGCCACTGGTAAATTTGTATCAGATAAGTATATCTTATTTTTTAAAACTTTTATTAAAAGTTTACACCAACTTTTTATTTATTTATTACCTCTTTAAAACCTGATAAAATATTTGAAACTTACATGAAACCTAGAGCTGATCTCCACGCTTCGTCCAACGTTATATAAGGCTTCTCATACATTGGACGGTTTCGCTGGCTCTGAGGACATGCGCACACACTAAGCCAGCAAAGGGATGGAGGGATTTTTAATTAAAAAAGAAAAAAAAACACTATTCAATAGAGGGTGAGCACATAGAAAGGTAGGGAGGAGAGAGCAAGCTTCTGAAAAAAGAGGATCATAACCTCAGTCGCCAGCACACTGTGTGCGCTGACAATGGATGTAATTTTTAAACAGAATTAATATTTATTTATTACTGGCATTTATAAAGCGCCAACATATTACGCAGCACTGTACAATTAGGGCAGAACAATATGCACAGACCAATACAAAAGGTATAGAAGGCCCTCCCCTTGAGCTAAAATCTAGCCATTGAAGCTCATTTACACAAAATTCTTAACTAGACAGTCCATAAGCTTACAATCTAAAGGATATAATGGGGATTTGAGACAAGAGGTAGCAGGGGTAATTTGGAAGTGATGGCCCGAGGAAATTAACAGAGAGTATTGGGTTCACATGTGTTTGGGGTGTAACTAACCCCCCAGGATTTCAAGCAGAAACGCTGCACATCCAGAGTCCTACCATCATGACCACTTCAAATCACTGAAGTGGTCATGGTGGTTGGAGTAACTCTTTAAGATTTGGTATTTATGTGTACCTGTCGCTGTGCAAACAACTTTACATGAAATAAAATACATTCGCTTATAGTTATACTTTGCGAAATTTGCTATGAAATGTATAGAGTTATAATAAAGCTATACAATGAAACAGTCCATCTTTCAATGAGCTGTCAACATAGAGCTCTATACAATCAGTGAGGATTGAATGACTCGGGAGAGTAGGTCCTGCTCTCTGTCACAGAAACTACTGCATCTAGCAAGCACTTGTTCACACTTTCTGGGGAAATATAGGAAAGTAGTGACAGAAGTGACCCTGTTTTGATGCCGATACCTTGGCAGTGAAGCCATGTTGTCAGCATCATGGAGAAGGAATGCCCTGCATGATGAAGCAATTGCTGCAGACACGCTAATTTACTCTCCATTAGTCTTCCTGGAGGGCTGAGCGAATCAGCAGTGAGAGGGGAGCGACTGGAAGAAAAGGTAAGTAAACTTTATTTTTGGTGTATGGCGAGGCATATGGCATCTAGTGTAATAAAGGACACTCTAAACTTTAAACTGATTGTTTTTTATAACGTTCCTTTAACGCAGGGGTCCTCAAACTCTGGCCCCCCAGATGTTGCTGAACTACAACTCCCATGATTCTCTGGCTATCTATGTAATTCAAAGAATCATGGGAGTTGTAGTTCAGCACAACTGGGGGGCCAGAGTTTGAGGACCCCTGCTTTAATGGTTTATAAGCTTATGACCAGTGCCAGATTTACA
This sequence comes from Pelobates cultripes, assembly GCA_933207985.1. Lineage (NCBI taxonomy): Eukaryota > Metazoa > Chordata > Amphibia > Anura > Pelobatidae > Pelobates > Pelobates cultripes. Next base: position 145,983,249 of record OW240913.1, read on the forward strand.
GAGTTCAGATTGGCACTTACCTTTACCTAGAAAATTCAGTTCTCTGTTAGTTGGTCCGTTAATTGTAGAACACTTAAGAGAGTAAAGAAGTACATTTCTCACTCTTTCACTCTGGAAAAGAAAAAATGAAATTACCCCTTTGATTGCTAGGCCAGGCACCCCTTATAAAAAAGTACATACAGTTGCAAGAAAAAGTATGTGAACCCTTTGGAATGATATGGATTTCTGCATAAATTGGTCATAAAATGTGATGTTCATCATCTAAGTCACAACAATAGACAATCACAGTCTGCTTAAACTAATAACACACAAAGAATGAAATGTTGCCATGTTTTTATTGAACACACCATGTAAACATTCATAGTGCAGGTGGAAAAAGTATGTGAACCCCTAGACTAATGACATCTCCAAGGGCTAATTGGAGTGAGATGTCAGCCAACTGGAGTCCAATCAATGAGATGAGATTGGAGGTGTTGGTTACAGCTGCCCTGCCCTTTAAAAACACACACCAGTTCTGGGTTTGCTTTTCACAAGAAGCATTGCCTGATGTGAATGATGCTTCGCACAAAAGAGCTCTCAGAAGACCTACGATTAAGAATTTTTGACTTGCATACAGCTGGAAAGGGTTATAAAAGTATCTCCAAGAGCCCTGCTGTTCATCAGTCCACAGTAAGACAAATTGTCTATAAATGGAGAAAGTTCAGCACTGCCGCTACTCTCCCTAGGAGTGGCCGTCCTGTAAAGATGACTGCAAGAGCACAGCGCAGACTGCTCAATGAGGTGAAGAAGAATCATAGTGTGTCAGCTAAAGACTTACAAAAGTCACTGGCAAATGCTAGCATCCCTGTTAGTGAATCTACAATACGTAAAAAACTAAACAAGAATGGATTTCATGGGAGGATACCACATAGGAAGCCACTGCTGTCCAAACAAAACATTGCTGCACATTTACAGTTTGCACAAGAGCACCTGGATGTTCCACAGCAGTACTGGCAAAATATTCTGTGGACAGATGACACCAAAGTTGAGTTGTTTGAAAGAAACACACAACACTATGTGTGGCGAAAAAAAGGCACAGCACACCAACATCAAAACCTCATCCCAACTGTGAAGTATGGTGGTGGGGGCATCATGGTTTGGGGCTGCTTTGCTGCGTCAGGGCCTGGACGGATTGCTATCATCGAAGGAAAAATGAATTCCCAAGTTTATCAAGACATTTTGCAGGAGAACTTAAGGTCATCTGTCTACCAGCTGAAGCTCAACAGAAGATGGGTGTTGCAACAGGACAATGACCCAAAGCATAGAAGTAAATCAACAACAGAATGGCTTAAACAGAAGAAAATACGCCTTCTGAAGTGGCCCAGTCAGAGTCCTGACCGCAACCCGATTGAGATGCTGTGGCATGACCTCAAGAAAGCGATTCACACCAGACATCCCAAGAATATTGCTGAACTGAAACAGTTCTGTAAAGAGGAATGGTCAAGAATTACTCCTGACCGTTGTGCACGTCTGATCTGCAACTACAGGAAACGTTTGGTTGAAGTTATTGCTGCCAAAGGAGGTTCAACCAGTTATTAAATACAAAGGGTTCACATACTTTTTCCACTTGCACTTTGAATGTTTACATGGTGTGTTCAATAAAAACATGGCAACATTTCATTCTTTGTGTGTTATTAGTTTAAGCAGACTTAGATGATGATCAGATCACATTTTATGACCAATTTGTGCAGAAATCCATATCATTCCAAAGGGTTCACATACTTTTTCTTGCAACTATATAGGCAGCTAAATACTCTGCACAATTTGATGTTAATATCTGAAAACTATAATTGGCCAGTCAATATAAGTTTTAAACAAAATCCATGGATACGACGGCTAACACTGAGATCCATACATAATATAACTGACATATTCACGGATTTTGTCTAATTTCTGTTGATCACTCGTGCTTTGGACACTGGGCTCCAATGTCATCTGATTGGTGAGCATTTCTACATATTTCTCTAGGATAAATTTCTGTAGCTTTTGTGAAATATACATATTGGAGAATTTTGATGCAAGTCTGTTTGGACTCAGAAACAAATTCTGGATTCTTTTGTTGTTTATCAATATAAATTTTAACATTACCAATGGATCGTAGCCTCATATGCACTTTCACAAGGCGCCCTGTCCACACCGAACACACCAGGTAAACTATTTCTCCGTCTAAGTAACACTGAAGCTGTGGACAGATTTAAAGTACAAAGCGTGCTGCCAACTGATTAGCATAAGGATCATGTTTAAGCCGCTTTTCATGCTGCGGCAGTGTATTCAGGTGCACTGCTGCCATTTATTTCTATCCATACACTACAGAAAAAGACGTTACTATGTCCTACCTATGGAAGAAATGCAGCTCTATTGGTAATTTTATTACATTCTTATATTTTCTTTGAATTACTTTGCGGTTTGTACAAAAAGTATAAGCCAGGCAGATTGGAAATCTGGGCACGGTTCTGAGCAGATGGGCAGACAGTAATTCTTTAAGCCTATATTAACTGTGGCAGAAAAAGGCCTTAATGTTTATTCTTAAGAATAACCATGTCTTATATTTATTTCAGTTGCCTAATGCGGCAGTAGGGGACATGCAGAATAAGGAGAGACACAGTGGATGAAAAACAGTGAGACTAATTTAGTGAATTAGATATAAATGAAAAGGTGTCCTACAAGTAATTTAGATTCATTGAAATAATCAGTCTTTTAAATAATTTGTTTTTATATGCTTTAACTTTCTTGCTATCTTTTGTACTATGTGCATCTGTGGTCGTGACTTTAAGACCTTTTTGGTTCCCGTTCTGCGGGGGTCATATTGATGCATTATAGATTTGGAAGCTTTCAACTCAGTGAGAGAAATCATTACAGGTGCCAAATTATTTTACCAAGTCCGTACATAAACAACTTTTGATTGCTACCTGTTTAATCAATATACAGAATCAGCACTTTTTTCATCTTCTGCATAATTCTATCGGTCATTTCTTCAGTTAAATTCTAATGAAAATGATAATTCTATGTTTGTTCGTTGTTCTCTTTCGCCACACGATGTGTTTCTTTTTAAACAAGTTATATTTAGTCCCACCTGTCCCCTTACTACTTTGTGGAAGCCTGCAAGAAGTTAATAGGACGCAAATAATTATACAAACGCACTATTTACCGTAGTGTCCGTGACGAGGAGGTGGCTGAAATCATTTACTTGAATTATTTGAATAATTATATTTTTCTGAATGGATACAAACCTTACAAGGATGCATGATTTCCAATCATTTATTGGAAGCAATGCCATATATACATGTACTTTTTAACCAGCATTTAAAATATTAAAAATGCATATAAACTGTTAATGGAAGCTGTGAGCTGCTTGTAGTAACTTATGATATTGGTATAGTAAACAGATATAATTATTTCCAGGCCTATTCCATCTCAATGACATTAAAACCTGCCCAATTTAAAGGACCACTATAGGCACCCAGACCACTTCAGCTGAATTAAGTGGTCTTGGTGCCAGGTCCATCTAGGGTTAACCCTACTCCTGTAAACATAGCAGTTTCAGAGAAACTGCTACGTTTATATTAGGGTTAATCCAGCCTCTAGTGGCTGTCTCATTGACAGCCGCTAGAGGCGCTTCCGCCTTTCTCACTGTGATTTTCACAGTGAGAAGACGCCAGCGTCCATAGGAAAGCATTGAGAATGCTTTCCTATGGACTGACTGAATGCGCGCGCGGCTCTTGCCGCGCATGCACATTCAATCGATGACGTCCAAAGGAGGAGAGTCCCCAGCGCCGAGGGAGCCCAGCGCTGGAGAAAGGTGAGTGTTTAACCCCTTACTCCCCCTTCAGCCCGGCGGGAGGGGGGCCATGATGGTGGGGGGACCTATTAATACTATAGTGCCAGGAAAACGTGTTTGTTTTCCTGGCACTATAGTGGTCCTTTAGTCATGTTCTCTCCATCCAACATGTGTTTAAACTGACCCCTTCTCTATATTTCCCTCAAACACTGAACTGATCTTTTGACTAAATTGCTTCCATTGACATCTATCCGCTCCTTACTGATCTCGACTACCACATGTCCTTCTACGGAATCTTCTCTCTACAACTCTACCCTCTCAGGTAGATAAGCTAATTACTGCCCAGTCTGTCAAACTAAATGCCAACACTGACATATTAAAACCCCAAATACTTCCAAAGGTTCTCTAGGGTGGAAGAACTTTACTACTACACTGCAAATTTATGATGAGTTACTACAACTGCGCCCTTGCCAAACATACTTCACCTCCCTCATCTCCATCTTCTCACAATGACCCTAAAAATCTCTTTCAATCTTTTAACTCACTAATGCACCCTACATCGCCTCCACCCAGGGGCGGACTGAGCACTCGGGCAAATCGGTCATGGACCGAGGGCCCGAGGCTCTGGGGGGCCCGTCCGCTGTGCAGTGAAGTAACAGCTGGGCTGGGGAGTTAAACATCTCCCCAGCCAGCCTGCACACAGCAAGGGGCCCGCACGGCATTCCGCGGGCCCCTGTTACAAAATACAATCTCCAAAATACAATTTGCCGGTCCCAGCAGGGCACACCGAGACACAGCTAATGGGGTCTTTCCAAAGACCCCACTAGGCTGGCTCTCGGTGTGCCTGATAGATAAACAGCAGGAGAGCTGTCTGTAACAGACCAGGCAGCTCCGTGCTGCTCATTAAGCAGGAAATGACATCATGTGTCACAAGTTCAATGAGCTCTGCGGAGCTGCCTGATCACTGATACAAGCAGTACAGTATGTGATACAGCATGCCACAGGTAAGGGAAGGGAAAGATAAACAGGTTAATTTAAATTAAAACTCTGTATAATCAGCCCCTATAACCCCTCTGTCCCCTGTAGCCCACCTACCCCTGGACCCATTCTAATCCCTGCAGCCCCTATAACTCCTCTATAACTCCCCTATAACTCCCTGTAGCCCCTCTACCCCCTGTAGCCCACCTACCCCCTGTAGCCCCTCTACCCCCTGTAGCCCACCTACCCCCTGGAGCCATTCTAACCCCTGTAGCCCACTTACCCCCTGAACCCAGTCTAACCCCTGCAGCCCCTATAATCCCTCCATCCCCTGTAGCCTACCTATCCCCTGGACCCATTCTAACCCCATGCAGCCCCTATAACCCCTCTATCCCCTGTAGCCCACCTACCCCCTGGACCCATTCTAACCCCATGCAGCCCCTATAGCCCCTCTATCCCCTGTAGCCCACCTACCCCCTGGACCCATTCTAACCCCTGTAGCCCACCTACCCCTAGTCCCATTCTAATCCCTACAGCCCCTATAACCCCTCTATCCCCTGTAGCCCACCTACCCCCTGGACCCATTCTAACCCCTGTAGCCCCCCTACCCCTTGTCCCATTCTAATCCCTACAGCCCCTATAACCCCTCTATCCCCTGTAGCCCACCTACCCCCTGGACCCATTCTAAGCCCTGTAGCCCACCTAGCCCTTGACCCATTCTAGCCCCTATAACCCCTCTATCCCCAATAGCCCACCTACCCCCTGGACCTATTCTAACCCCTGCAGCACCTATAACCCCTCTATTCCCTGTAGCCCCCCTGCACCTATTTTAAGCCCTGCAGCCCCTATATCCCCTTTCCCCCCTACAGCCCTTCTACCGCCTGCAGCTCCTCTACACCCTGCAGCCCCATACAACTCCCCTGCAGCCCCTATAACTCCTCTACTCCCTGCACCCTCTTACCCCCTGCAGCCCTTCTAAACCCTGCACCCCCTAAAACACATCTACCCCCTTCAGCCCTTCTAACCACTGCAGCCCCTCTACAGTCTATAAACCTCCTACAGCCTCTCTACTCTCAAGAGCCCTTAAAATACCTTACAGCCCATAAAATATCTGCATCCCCTAAAGGCCCTTACCTCATACAGACCGTCTACCCCCCATAGCCCCTCTATCCTCTTCAGCATCCCTACACGCTATAGCCCCTAAAATCCCCGCACACCCTACAGCTCTTATATCCCCTACAGCCCCTACATTCCCTGCATCAACTAAAGCCCAATGAACCCCATGCACAAACTACAGACAATTTCCCCTACACCCACTACTGCATATATTGCTCTCTGCACTTACCACAGCCCCTATCCCTCCCCTACATCCACAATAGCCCCTATAACCCCTACCCCCACTATAGGCTCTATCACTCCCTGTCCCCACTAAAGCCCCTATAAACACTACAGCTTCTATGCCCCTGGCATCCACTGCAGCGTTTATCCCCCATGTCCCCTGCACATGCTACAGCCCCTATTACCCCTTGCACTCATTAAAGCCCCTATTAACCTCTGCACCCACTATGGTCTTTATAACCCTGCATCCTATGCTATGACATCGAACCGTCCCTACACCCACGTGAATACTACTATGATTTAGTTGTATAAATTACTAGTCTCCGCCCCCCTCCCTTCCATTTTTGATTGTGGGTTCTTTTTATCCATTCAAATTTATTTAAATGGGCACTATAGACACCCAGACCTCTTCAGCTCATTGAAGTGGTCTGGGTACAGTGTCCCAGGTTCCTTAACCCCTTAAGGACACATGACATGTGTGACATGTCATGATTCCCTTTTATTCCAGATGTTTGGTCCTCAAGGGTTTAAACCTGCAATGGCAATTATTGCAGTTTTTGAATAAACTACACTAATTACCTTTCAGGGTTAACTCCATCTCTAGTGGCTGTCTACCAGACAGCCACTAGAGACCTTTGCGTCGCTAGGCAACTTTTGGTCACCTAACTGACGCTGGACGTCCTTACGCTATGCATGAGGACATCTAGCTTCATACAAAACCCCACAGGAAAGCTTTATACAATGCTTTACTATGTGGGAATTCCTAATGTGAGTGCAGCGCCTGAACCAGCACCGAGGGACATCAGTGCTGGATTCAGGTAAGTGACAGAAGGGGGTTTTTATCTGTGGGTAACTATATAGTGCCAGGAAAACTACTTTGTTTTTCTAGCACTATAGTTTCCTTTTAAATAAACTAATTCCACATATCCTGACACGACACACAAAGACATACATATATAATTACACCAGGGTTCACAGTGCATATACACACAAAAGCATACATTCACGTTACATGCACATACAATCAAATAAACGGTACATCTACTCAAGCACATATATTGATCTGCAGGGGGCCTGGGTCCTAGTTTTGCCCGGGGGCCCAAACCACTGTCAGTCCGTCCCTGCCTCCACCATCTACTAATCTCACTGCTTTCAAATTTGCATCCTACTTAAAAAAAAAAAAAAAAAAAAAATATTATGATCATCCGAAAAGAAATTGCCTGGCTCACTTCTCCCCTCAACTGTCAGACCCTTTGCCCAACATCCTTCTCTACACTTCCCTCCTGTTTCTAGACAGGAGGTTTCTGCACTTCTCCTTTCATCATGCCCTACCACCTGCCCCTTTGATCCTATTCCCTCGCATCTAACTTGGTCTCTCATTTGTGACTGTTCCTTTTCCTTTTGACTAAAATCTGCAATCTCTCTCGTTCCACTGGTATTCTCTTGTCATTCTTCAAACATGCGGGGATCATGCCCATAATAAAAATAACTTCTCCTGACCCTGATGCTTTGCCTAGTTATCTCTCTTTGCTTCCAAGCTCCTTAACAGACTTGTTCATACTTGATTTACAGACTATCTTAACTCCAATTCTTTCTTGGAGCTCTGTTATACATCCAAACAAACAATCAAAACGGATCTCCTAAAAAAGAGTGACATTAAGAGAGAAAAGAGGGATTTGAGCTCAAAAAAGGGTGGTCACTCGTAAAAAGGGATACTCGGGATCTATGGTATATGTATTTAAAGGACCACTATAGTGCCAGGAAAACACTCGTTTTCCTGGCACTATAGTGCCCTGAGGGTGCCCCCACCCTCAGGGACCCCCTCCCGCCCGGCTCTGGAAGGGTTAAAACTTACCTTTTCCGGCACAGGCTCCCCTCACCCTCCGATCCCTCCTCCCTGGGCTGAATGCGGCAAGGCTTTCGCGGCATTCGGCCGTCGCTCAGGAAAGCATTTGCAATTAACCACCATGAACACCTAACGTGCTCTCACTGTGAAATCACGGTAGAAACGCATAGCGCTCTAGATGGCTGTCAGTAGGGGCAGCCACTGGAAGATAGAAGGCTTAGCCATTCGCCAAGCGCGCGGTTTCTCTGAAACTGCTATGTTTATTAAAAAATGGGTTAACCCTAGCTGGACCAGGCACCCAGACCACTTCATTAAGCTGAAGTGGTCTGGGTGCCTAGAGTGGTCCTTTAATATTTAACTGTTATAGAGAAGTACAGCTTCACCATGGCTCATGCTGCAGTAATGTGGGACATCTTCCATTTCTTAAGCTCATAGGCATGTGCAGCACATTTAATTTGGGTGTGCAGGCCAGAAAAGGTATACATTATGTTTGTCCTCAGTCAGATAATGAGTTAACCCTAGCTGATTAAAAATGCAAAGGTGGAACCAGTTTGGACCTGCATTAGGATGTTCCTGGGCACCACAAAACAAAAGATACAATCCCTTAAGGACCAAGGCTTTTTTGTGATGCGACATGTTTTTGACCATACGATTTCTAACGGAGCTTCCTCTAGCTCCTGGTTGGGTACCTCGCGCCCTCCTAGTGCCCACCGAGGACTCCAAGCACTCCAGACACCATCAGCACCGCAGTCCCCACATCCAGCGTTACAGCTTGGCTGGGAACTCGCTGTCCTCTACCCACCCTGGACCTACGACAAGGCTCCAGGTTCCAGTGGGTGAATCTCTCCTCCAAGAGAGAGTAGCAGGAACAAGCTCTTAAAAGAGCTTAGTGATTATAATCCCTGGGGAGTATAGTGATATAGCAATCCCCAGGATAGATGCAGCCTTTTCCCCCACACATGAGACGAGGCTCTATGTTGAGGGTAAAACAGGAACTCAGCAGATCTGAGGGTTTATTGAACAGCTTGGTCTTTTATACAGTTTTCCCCACAAGATTGACACCCAGGTGGACCTTGTGGGGCACAGGGACACAGGAACAACAAGCCAATAAAAACATAGTTTTACATTCAGTCACTCCCATACAGTGTACTTAATCCCTCCCATTGCCTGTTATATAATTAACAAAGACAATGGACTAACTCAATTAACTCTAAGCAGAAAACACATACATTTTTACAAACCCCAAAAAGTACCCCAAAATACAACATATCCCCACATATACAGTCACATCCCCAAATAGTCCCGATCTGGGTGAACAACATAGATCAGATCAGTTCAGGCAGTCTCAGTAACTAGCTTCACAACTCTTATAGTTTATGGGTGGGAATGTAATGCTGCCATGAATAATGATCAGGAAAAGAAGATTATGGTAAATAGGATACAATTTTCCATATTCCTGATCAATCAAGGCAGCATTTACTCATGGGGAATACCCAAGCAGTATATATAGTGAGAGGGACAGAGTTCAAATACAGTTAATAGTTATAAAAATCATTATTGAGCTGCATGAACCTATTGAGCCTTATAGAAAGCCAAGCAATAAATATAAATATTATATTATCTGTTCAGACAAGTGATCAGCAACCCCCTGACATTCAAATACCAGGAATATCCTGGAGAATTTCCGTGTCAGATACGAACCAAGGTCATGATAACCAAACCTATAAACATGAGCAAGGCTAGACTAAGACCTGCACTGGCCATTGGGCACACCAGGCAAATGCCCGGTGGGCCGGATTGGCCATGGGCCCAGGCTGGCAGGGGAGGTCACAGGATCTCCCCTGCTGGTCAACGCAGGGCCGAAACTATCCAAGCGCCGACCCTGCAGTAGTCCATGACGGGCCAGTGGGGAGATCAAGGATCTCCCTCACCAGCCCACTTGCATAGACATGCGGCTGGGGAGGGAGAGGAGGACCCGGCGGAACTCTATCTTGCAGCTACGCCGGGTTCCTCTCGCAAGATCTGGAGCGTTGCCCGCAGGCTAGAGTTCACTCATTCACCACTAGGACCACCAGGGATGGTGTGAGAGTGCCGGTCCCCTCCCTCTCTCCTAGGTACCACAATGCCGGTCCCCCCTTCCCAGGCTTGAGGTAAGAAGGGGGATATAATGCCTGCTTAGTTTTTTTTTTT
>OW240913.1:145993517-146011017 GCA_933207985.1 Pelobates cultripes
CCTGACCGTTGTGCACGTCTGATCTGCAACTACAGGAAACGTTTGGTTGAAGTTATTGCTGCCAAAGGAGGTTCAACCAGTTATTAAATACAAAGGGTTCACATACTTTTTCCACTTGCACTTTGAATGTTTACATGGTGTGTTCAATAAAAACATGGCAACATTTCATTCTTTGTGTGTTATTAGTTTAAGCAGACTTAGATGATGATCAGATCACATTTTATGACCAATTTGTGCAGAAATCCATATCATTCCAAAAGGGTTCACATACTTTTTCTTGCAACTGTATAGGCAGCTAAATACTCTTCACAATTTGATGTTAATATTTGAAAACTATAATTGGCCAGTCAATATAAGTTTTAAACAAAATCCATGGATACGACGGCTAACACTGAGATCCATACATAATATAACTGACATATTCACGGATTTTGTCTAATTTCTGTTGATCACTCCTGCTTTGGACACTGGGCTCCAATGTCATCTGATTGGTGAGCATTTCTACATATTTCTCTAAGATAAATTTCTGTTGCTTTTGTGAAATATACATATTGGAGAATTTTGATGCAAGTCTGTTTGGACTCAGAAACAAATTCTGGATTCTTTTGTTGTTTATCAATATAAATTTTAACATTACCAATGGATCGTAGCCTCATATGCACTTTCACAAGGCGCCCTGTCCACACCGAACACACCAGGTAAACTATTTCTCCGTCTAAGTAACACTGAAGCTGTGGACAGATTTAAAGTACAAAGCGTGCTGCCAACTGATTAGCATAAGGATCATGTTTAAGCCGCTTTTCATGCTGCGGCAGTGTATTCAGGTGCACTGCTGCCATTTATTTCTATCCATACACTACAGAAAAAGACGTTACTATGTCCTACCTATGGAAGAAATGCAGCTCTATTGGTAATTTTATTACATTCTTATATTTTCTTTGAATTACTTTGCGGTTTGTACAAAAAGTATAAGCCAGGCAGATTGGAAATCTGGGCACGGTTCTGAGCAGATGGGCAGACAGTAATTCTTTAAGCCTATATTAACTGTGGCAGAAAAAGGCCTTAATGTTTATTCTTAAGAATAACCATGTCTTATATTTATTTCAGTTGCCTAATGCGGCAGTAGGGGACATGCAGAATAAGGAGAGACACAGTGGATGAAAAACATAGTGAGACTAATTTAGTGAATTAGATATAAATGAAAAGGTGTCCTACAAGTAATTTAGATTCATTGAAATAATCAGTCTTTTAAATAATTTGTTTTTATATGCTTTAACTTTCTTGCTATCTTTTGTACTATGTGCATCTGTGGTCGTGACTTTAAGACCTTTTTGGTTCCCGTTCTGCGGGGGTCATATTGATGCATTATAGATTTGGAAGCTTTCAACTCAGTGAGAGAAATCATTACAGGTGCCAAATTATTTTACCAAGTCCGTACATAAACAACTTTTGATTGCTACCTGTTTAATCAATATACAGAATCAGCACTTTTTTCATCTTCTGCATAATTCTATCGGTCATTTCTTCAGTTAAATTCTAATGAAAATGATAATTCTATGTTTGTTCGTTGTTCTCTTTCGCCACACGATGTGTTTCTTTTTAAACAAGTTATATTTAGTCCCACCTGTCCCCTTACTACTTTGTGGAAGCCTGCAAGAAGTTAATAGGACGCAAATAATTATACAAACGCACTATTTACCGTAGTGTCCGTGACGAGGAGGTGGCTGAAATCATTTACTTGAATTATTTGAATAATTATATTTTTCTGAATGGATACAAACCTTACAAGGATGCATGATTTCCAATCATTTATTGGAAGCAATGCCATATATACACGTACTTTTTAAACCAGCATTTAAAATATTAAAAATGCATATAAACTGTTAATGGAAGCTGTGAGCTGCTTGTAGTAACTTATGATATTGGTATAGTAAACAGATATAATTATTTCCAGGCCTATTCCATCTCAATGACATTAAAACCTGCCCAATTTAAAGGACCACTATAGGCACCCAGACCACTTCAGCTGAATTAAGTGGTCTTGGTGCCAGGTCCATCTAGGGTTAACCCTACTCCTGTAAACATAGCAGTTTCAGAGAAACTGCTACGTTTATATTAGGGTTAATCCAGCCTCTAGTGGCTGTCTCATTGACAGCCGCTAGAGGCGCTTCCGCCTTTCTCACTGTGATTTTCACAGTGAGAAGACGCCAGCGTCCATAGGAAAGCATTGAGAATGCTTTCCTATGGACTGACTGAATGCGCGCGCGGCTCTTGCCGCGCATGCACATTCAATCGATGACGTCCAAAGGAGGAGAGTCCCCAGCGCCGAGGGAGCCCAGCGCTGGAGAAAGGTGAGTGTTTAACCCCTTACTCCCCCTTCAGCCCGGCGGGAGGGGGGCCATGATGGTGGGGGGACCTATTAATACTATAGTGCCAGGAAAACGTGTTTGTTTTCCTGGCACTATAGTGGTCCTTTAGTCATGTTCTCTCCATCCAACATGTGTTTAAACTGACCCCTTCTCTATATTTCCCTCAAACACTGAACTGATCTTTTGACTAAATTGCTTCCATTGACATCTATCCGCTCCTTACTGATCTCGACTACCACATGTCCTTCTACGGAATCTTCTCTCTACAACTCTACCCTCTCAGGTAGATAAGCTAATTACTGCCCAGTCTGTCAAACTAAATGCCAACACTGACATATTAAAACCCCCAATACTGCCAAAGGTTCTCTAGGGTGGCAGAACTTTACTACTACACTGCAAATTTATGATGAGTTACTACAACTGCGCCCTTGCCAAACATACTTCACCTCCCTCATCTCCATCTTCTCATAATGACCCTAAAAATCTCTTTCAATCTTTTAACTCACTAATGCACCCTACATCGCCTCCACCATCTACTAATCTCACTGCTTTCAAATTTGCATCCTACTTAAAAAAAAAAAATTATTATGATCATCCGAAAAGAAATTGCCTGGCTCACTTCTCCCCTCAACTGTCAGACCCTTTGCCCAACATCCTTCTCTACACTTCCCTCCTGTTTCTAGACAGGAGGTTTCTGCACTTCTCCTTTCATCATGCCCTACCACCTGCCCCTTTGATCCTATTCCCTCGCATCTAACTTGGTCTCTCATTTGTGACTGTTCCTTTTCCTTTTGACTAAAATCTGCAATCTCTCTCGTTCCACTGGTATTCTCTTGTCATTCTTCAAACATGCGGGGATCATGCCCATAATAAAAATAACTTCTCCTGACCCTGATGCTTTGCCTAGTTATCTCTCTTTGCTTCCAAGCTCCTTAACAGACTTGTTCATACTTGATTTACAGACCATCTTAACTCCAATTCTTTCTTGGAGCTCTGTTATACATCCAAACAAACAATCAAAACGGATCTCCTAAAAAAGAGTGACATTAAGAGAGAAAAGAGGGATTTGAGCTCAAAAAAGGGTGGTCACTCATAAAAAGGGATACTCGGGATCTATGGTATATGTATTTAAAGGACCACTATAGTGCCAGGAAAACATACTCGTTTTCCTGGCACTATAGTGCCCTGAGGGTGCCCCCACCCTCAGGGACCCCCTCCCGCCGGCTCTGGAAGGGGGAAAGGGGTTAAAACTTACCTTTTTCCAGCGCTGGGCGGAGAGCTCTCCTCCTCCGATCCTCCTCCTGGGTGAATGCGCTTGCAGCTGGCGGCCAAGGCGCGGCGCATTCGCCGTCGCACAGTAGCCACAGGCGCTTCGATAACTCTCACTTTGTGAAATCACGGTGAAACGCGCAATGGCTGTCAATGAGACAGCCACTACCAGGAAATAGAGAGGAAAGGCTTAACCCATTCATAAACATGCTTGGTTTCTCTGAAACTGCTATATTAAAATGGTTAACCCTAGCTGGACCAGGCACCCAGACCACTTCATTAAGCTGAAGTGGTCTGGGTGCCTAGAGTGGTCCTTTAATATTTATCTGTTATAGAGAAGTACAGCTTCACCATGGCTCATGCTGCAGTAATGTGGGACATCTTCCATTTCTTAAGCTCATAGGCATGTGCAGCACATTTAATTTGGGTGTGCAGGCCAGAAAAGGTATACATTATGTTTGTCCTCAGTCAGATAATGAGTTAACCCTAGCTGATTAAAAATGCAAAGGTGGAACCAGTTTGGACCTGCATTAGGATGTTCCTGGGCACCACAAAACAAAAGATACAATCCCTTAAGGACCAAGGCTTTTTTGTGATGCGACATGTTTTTGACCATACGATTTCTAACGGAGCTTCCTCTAGCTCCTGGTTGGGTACCTCGCGCCCTCCTAGTGCCCACCGAGGACTCCAAGCACTCCAGACACCATCAGCACCGCAGTCCCCACATCCAGCGTTACAGCTTGGCTGGGAACTCGCTGTCCTCTACCCACCCTGGACCTACGACAAGGCTCCAGGTTCCAGTGGGTGAATCTCTCCTCCAAGAGAGAGTAGCAGGAACAAGCTCTTAAAAGAGCTTAGTGATTATAATCCCTGGGGAGTATAGTGATATAGCAATCCCAAGGGTAGATGCAGTCTTTCCCCCCCACACATGAGACGAGGCTCTATGTTGAGGGTAAAACAGGAACTCCGCAGATCTGAGGGTTTATTGAACAGCTTGGTCTTTTATACAGTTTTCCCCACAAGATTGACACCCAGGTGGACCTTGTGGGGCACAGGGACACAGGAACAACAAGCCAATAAAAACATAGTTTTACATTCAGTCACTCCCATACAGTGTACTTAATCCCTCCCATTGCCTGTTATATAATTAACAAAGACAATGGACTAACTCAATTAACTAAGCAGAAAACACATTTTTACAAACCCCAAAAAGTACCCCAAAATACAACATATCCCCACATATACAGTCACATCCCCAAATAGTCCCGATCTGGGTGAACAACATAGATCAGATCAGTTCAGGCAGTCTCAGTAACTAGCTTCACAACTCTTATAGTTTATGGGTGGGAATGTAATGCTGCCATGAATAATGATCAGGAAAAGAAGATTATGGTAAATAGGATACAATTTTCCATATTCCTGATCAATCAAGGCAGCATTTACTCATGGGGAATACCCAAGCAGTATATATAGTGAGAGGGACAGAGTTCAAATACAGTTAATAGTTATAAAAATCATTATTGAGCTGCATGAACCTATTGAGCCTTATAGAAAGCCAAGCAATAAATATAATATTATATTATCTGTTCAGACAAGTGATCAGCAACCCCCTGACATTCAAATACCAGGAATATCCTGGAGAATTTCCGTGTCAGATACGAACCAAGGTCATGATAACCAAACCTATAAACATGAGCAAGGCTAGACTAAGACCTGCACTGGCCATTGGGCACACCAGGCAAATGCCCGGTGGGCCGGATTGGCCATGGGCCCAGGCTGGCAGGGGAGGTCACAGGATCTCCCCTGCTGGTCAACGCAGGGCCGAAACTATCCAAGCGCCGACCCTGCAGTAGTCCATGACGGGCCAGTGGGGAGATCAAGGATCTCCCTCACCAGCCCACTTGCATAGACATGCGGCTGGGGAGGGAGAGGAGGACCCGGCGGAACTCTATCTTGCAGCTACGCCGGGTTCCTCTCGCAAGATCTGGAGCGTTGCCCGCAGGCTAGAGTTCACTCATTCACCACTAGGACCACCAGGGATGGTGTGAGAGTGCCGGTCCCCTCCCTCTCTCCTAGGTACCACAATGCCGGTCCCCCCTTCCCAGGCTTGAGGTAAGAAGGGGGATATAATGCCTGCTTAGTTTTTTTTTTTTTTTTTTACAACCCCCCAACACACAATCACTTCTAACATTTACACACAGCACCCACACACACACTGCACCCCTCAAACACACCCACTGCACACAGAACCCTTCCAACACACTGCACCACACACACATACACAACACTTCCAAACATTTATATTTATATATATATATATATATATATATATATATATATATATATATATATATATATATATATATATATATATATATATATATACACACATACATATACACACATTATATATATATATATACACATACATATACACACATTATATATATATATATATATATATATATATATATATACACACACATACATATACACACATTATATATATATATATATATATATATATATATATATATATATATATATATAAAAATATATATATACACACACACACACACACACATACATACATACACACACACATAATTGAAAATTGTTCCATACTTACCGTAATTTTCTTTTCCTGATAATTATTCATGGCAGCATTTACTCATGGGTTAGCTCCTCCCCTTACAGCAGAAAGGACAGGAAACAGAACTCTGAAACTGGTATAAATAGATCCTCCCCCTACCCATCAGGCAGTCTTTGTAACTAGCTTCACAACTCCTATAGTATATGGGTGGGAACGTAATGCTGCCATGAATAATTATCAGGAAAAGAAAATTACGGTAAGTATGGAACAATTTTCAATTTTCCTGACCATTATTCATGGCAGCATTTACTCATGGGGAATAACCAAGCAATATATATATAGGGAGGGACAGAGTTCAAAAACAGCTAATAGCTATAAAAATCTTAGAAGACTTTACAAAGCCAAACAAGAATAAATATGAAATTGTCATAAAATCTAGCTCAGACAAGATAATTTTCCCTAGAAGCTGCAAGGTCAGCAACCTCCTGGCATTCAATATCTGAAATATCCTGAATAAATATAGAATTAAATATAGAATTAAGGCCACGATAGCATAAGCTAGAGAAGGATAATGTCATTCTGGTATAAAAATTTAAAACCAAATTGATATCAATAAATCAGAACCTTGACGAAGGCATAACTTCCAGAGATCATACTGGAACAAGCAGATAATGTTGGATGAGAACGGACACACCATGCTATTAAACACGGGGAGAATTACACTGAGAATCTTACTACTTACTGGATGTATTTATTAAATACGATTCACACTGCTTCCTCTTGCCTTGTGAACTACTTACCTGAAGATACAGGAACAAATCAATATCTGCCTGTCAGAAAGAGGCAGAGCCTAGTAGAGAAATAAGGGTTATTAAAACACTGCAACATTGACCCAGTGTTGTAAAATTCAGATTCATAACAATACCTCACACAGTGGATGAATTGATACAGCAACGATCAGTCACAGGAGAGGAATAAACTAATCACATTACTAGGCAAAGGCAAGAAGAATCATATACAGATTAGTTGAGGGAAAAAAGAAATATCGGTATGAAACATAGAATTTGTGGCAACTACTAAATTATAAGGAGGCCAACCACGTCAGAACCTACATTCAAAGATAAACATATTGTAAATAGTACAGATTATGCCAAACAGTATAATCAAATTTATTAGAGACTGTTGTGCAACATAAGTAAGAGATATATAATAGGCAAGATACTGATGGGAAGGTGGCAACAGACACATAATAAGCAGGATAGTATTCAGTTATCCTTATGAGAACAGCAACCGCATACTTACTCTTACCTTATCTTCAGATAGTGATGAAGTACTTATGGCAGAGCCTATGGTGATAATAAACAGCTTGTTATATCTGCAAGATATCAACACCAATCCAAACATATAATCCACAAGTATTAAATCAATGCAATGTTAGGAGAGACCATAATTTATACCGATCTAAGTACAGAGACCCTGTAAAACATATCAGTCAAATGTTTGTCATCAACAGGCTGCATTACATTACATTATGCAGGATGAATCAATCATTTAAAGCCACACATTGGTTGCAAATTCCAGATATAAGGACACCTAGAAGAATCCCCATGAATATCAGAAGAGGTCCGTAATGGAACTACCTGTTTAGGGATTTCCTCTATTGTTCAGGCAGCAGGAGAATTTTACCTGAAATAGTAAACCTGATAGAATGGTCTGGGGACTGGAATGACCTAAAATACTTGCAATACACAGCATCAAAGTTACCTGGAGCATATGAGCCTAAAAGAATACCTTTATTGCAGAAAGGAAATTATAACGTTCCCCTTCACAACAGGGGAATCTGTCAGAAGTTTCTGATCATTAACTCCTTAAGAACTAAAAGCATGCCACCCCTGACATATACTAAAGGTATTGCCAAACTTTCAGGTATCCAAGGGATAAAAGAGAATACTGAATATAAATTTTATGCTTTAAGGAAATTAATTCAGATTTAAAGAATAAAAGGTTAAGACCAGGAGAAAGAAAAAACAATATTAACAGCTTTTAAATCAGGTAATGGCTTCAGCGTTACCTACTTATGAACTCAATTAATAGCCCAATTTGTGCTCCTGCAACCAGTATGATCTAATGATCTAATAATAATCAGCATTTATCTAAAGGTAAAACACTGCCACCAATTGAAAAAACATTCCCTATCTCGAGCAGAGGGGAGAGGATGCCTGGCAATAGAAAAACTTTTGTAGATGGGTCTCATGTATAAATGGATACACACAAAAAGAACAAACAATTATGTTACACATTACCATGCTTCATTTTGGAAAAACAGGTCTCCTTCTCACCTGGGAGAGGCACTCAGACAGGTTCAGTAACACCTGCAATCTATCTGAAGTGGTAAAATGTGTTAATTGCTTATCCTGAAACACCTGTGGGAGAAGGAGTCGAATACAAAGCCAAAAGCAGTATGTTTCCTTATCTACTTCATTTTAAAAACTGAAATAGAAAATCCACAGTAGGCAATAATTACTTACCCAGTGCAACAGTGCATTTGTATTTGCTAGAATTGGGCAGTGCTACATTTCAGCGCAAAACAGACTTTAGATAATTTGTATATATTAAATCTACCAATGCTGTGTATAAATTGGGGTCCTATAATACTACCAACCTGAATACAGATTATATGAATCACATACATTGTGGATGTTTCTAACAGCACCTTATACACAGATATATCAGTTACATATACTGAGTCTGTTTAAACAGTAATCATACCTAGTCTACATCTGTTATATACAGTGACACCATGCCTGTACACATCTTAAGATTATATGAGTGAGATAAAATGAGGCTGTGTTTTAACAGAACTTCATGCACATAATATACCACTCACCACCCACACATAGAACCCGTATTAGATTGGACTCATATAGCGGATGTACTTATATCATTAACAAATATTGTGCTTCCACTAATATATCAATCATATAGAGAACAGATACACTGAAGCAATGTCTCCACACCATCTTACCTATAGAGCATGTAGAGGGCATATACTGAGGCTGTGTTTTCACAGCGACTCAGAGCATATAAAGAACACACACTGAGGCAGAGTCTCCAGCTCAACTCATACATAGACAATATAGTGGATATATATACTGAGGCAGTGTCCTCATAGTAACTCATATATAGAGCCTAGAGTGGATACATATACTGAGGCAGTGTCCTCATAGTAACTCATACACAGAGCATATAGTGGATACATATACCGAGGCAGAGTCCTCATTGTAACTCATACATAGAGCATATAGTGGATACATATACTGAGGCAGAGTCCTCCTTGTAACACATACATACAGCATATAGTGGGTACATATAATAAGGCTGTGTCCTCATAGCAACTCATACATAGAGCATCTAGTGGATACATATACTGAGGCAGAGTCGTCCTTGTAACACATACATACAGCATATAGTGGGTACATATACTAAGGCTGTGTCCTCATAGCAACTCATACACAGAGCATATAGTGGATACATATACCGAGGCAGAGTCCTCATTGTAACTCATACATACAGCATATGGTGGGTACATATACTGAGGCTGTGTCCTCACAGTAACTCATACATACAACATATAGTGGATATATATACATGCTGAGGCTGTGCCCTCACAGTAACTCTTACATACAGCATATAGTGGATATATAACCACCCCCGGGTTAGCCCCCCCATACTTAGAATTTTAACAAAAGATTATTCCATTTGTTAGATCTTTGTTAGATCAGGTTTGATCAACAATTTTTTTTCGTTAGATCTACTCTAAAATATGCGATATTAACAATCATTGTCAGGGGGGGCTAACCCGTAGCCAGCCCCCCCTCAACAAAAATTTGGAGAAAATGTTGTTGATTATGATAGCTCTACGTTAGATCAGGTTTGATCAGGCAAAATTTTTGTTTGATCTAGTCTAATTACTGAGATATTGCATATATAATTAGGGGGGGCTGGCCCCCCCTCAACTGAAATTTGGACAAAATGTTACTGATTTTGGTAGCTATTCGTTAGATCAGGTTTGATCAACTGTTTTTTTCGTTAGATCTATCACTCAAGAGGCGGTATTCCCTACTTAACTTTGTGGGCGTGACTACGGGTTAGCCCCCCCTCAAGTGAAATTTGAATTTTTTTAAATTGATTTTGGTAGATATTCATTAGGTCAGGTTTGATCAACTGTTTTTTTCGTTAGATCTATCACGCAAGAGGCGGTATTCACTACTTAACTTTGTGGGCGTGACTACGGGTTAGCCCCCCCTCAAGTAAAATTTGATTTTTTTTTTTATTGATTTTGGTAGATATTCATTAGGTCAGGTTTGATCAACTGTTTTTTTCGTTAGATCTATCACGCAAGAGGCGGTATTCACTACCTAACTTTGTGGGCGTGACTATGGGTTAGCCCCCCTCAAGTGAAATTTGAATTTTTTTTTATTGATTTTGGTAGATATTTGTTAGATCAGGTTTGATCAACTGCTTTTTTCGTTAGATCTATCACGCAAGAGGTGGTATTCACTACTTAACTTTGTGGGCGTGACTACGGGTTAGCCCCCCCTCAAGTGAAATTTGAATTTTTTTTAATTGATTTTGGTAGATATTAGTTAGGTCAGGTTTGATCAACTGTTTTTTTCGTTAGATCTATCACGCAAGAGGCGGTATTCACTACTTAACTTTGTGAGCGTGACTAAGGGTTAGCCCCCCCCCAAGTGAAATTTTAATTTTTTTTCATTGATTTTGGTAGCTATTCATTAGATCAGGTTTGATCAACTGTTTTTTTCGTTAGATCTATCACGCAAGAGGCGGTATTCACTACTTAACTTTGTGGGCGTGACTACGGGTTAGCCCCCCCTCAAGTGAAATTTGAATTTTTTTTTATTGATTTTGGTAGATATTCGTTAGGTCAGGTTTGATCAACTGTTTTTTTCGTTAGATCTATCACGCAAGAGGCGGTATTCCTTTCCTAACTTTGTGGGCGTGACTACGGGTTAGCCCCCCCTCAAGTGAAATTTGAATTTTTTTTTTATTGATTTTGGTAGCTATTCGTTAGATCAGGTTTGATCAACTATTTTTTTCGTTAGCTCTATCACGCAAGAGGCGGTATTCACTACCTAACTTTGTGGGCGTGACCACGGGTTAGCCCCCCCTCAAGTGAAATTTGAATTTTTTTTTTATTGATTTTGGTAGCTATTCGTTAGATCAGGTTTGATCAACTATTTTTTTAGTTAGATCTCTCACGCAAGAGGCGGTATTCACTACCTAACTTTGTGGGCGTGACTACGGGTTAGCCCCCCCTCAAGTGAAATTTGAATTTTTTTTCATTGATTTTGGTAGCTATTTGTTAGATTAAGTAAGATCAACTGTTTTTTTCCGTAAAATCTATCACGCAAAAGGCGGTATTCACAATCTTATTTTAATTTTGCACATAAATACCAGTAAATTTTCATATCAAGCCACAGGTGACATCATATTTTAGGAATTTGCTTGGATTTGCTAACACAATGTGTAGATCATTTTCAATATTTGTTTTAATTCTCTACATGCACAGTATTGAGGTGATAAAGTCCTGCATATGCCCAGCCTGAACTTATTAGTGATATTTGAATACAGTTGCAAGAAAAAGTATGTGAGCCCTTTGGAATGATATGGATTTCTGCACAAATTGGTCATAAAATGTGATCTGATCATCATCTAAGTCACAACAATAGACAATCAGTCTGCTTAAACTAATAACACACAAAGAATGAAATGTTGCCATGTTTTTATTGAACACACCATGTAAACATTCACAGTGCAGGTGGAAAAAGTATGTGAACCCTTGGATTTAATAACTGGTTGAAGTGAGATGTCAGCAATAACTTCAACCAAAGATTTCCTGTAGTTGCAGATCAGACGTGCACAACGGTCAGGAGTAATTCTTGACCATTCCTCTTTACAGAACTGTTTCAGTTCAGCAATATTCTTGGGATGTCTGGTGTGAATTGCTTTCTTGAGGTCATGCCACAGCATCTCAATCGGGTTGAGGTCAGGACTCTGACTGGGCCACTTCAGAAGGTGTATTTTCTTCTGTTTAAGCCATTCTGTTGTTGATTTACTTCTATGCTTTGGGTCATTGTCCTATTGCAACACTCATCTTCTGTTGAGCTTCAGCTGGTAGACAGATGGCCTTAAGTTCTCCTGCAAAATGTCTTGGGAATTTGGGAATTCATTTTTCCTTCGATGATAGCAATCCGTCCAGTCCCTGACGCAGCAAAGCAGCCCCAAACCATGATGCCCCCACCACCATACTTCACAGTTGGGATGAGGTTTTGATGTTGGTGTGCTGTGCCTCTTTTTCGCCACATATAGTGTGTTTCTTCCAAACAACTCAACTTTGGTTTCATCTTGTCAGGGTCTTACCTGAGTTGGGAGTCTGTAGCGCAGATATGATGCTCACCCTTGCAGATAGCCACAGGCCGAGGTGGTCAGGTAAGAATTCACCTGGCCTGTGGGTCTGTGCACGGGGGCTGTGCAGGATGCAGTACCAATACGCAGGACAGGCAAGGACTGAACCAGCAGGATGGTCGAGGGATAGCCGAGGTCAAAGGATGCCAGAGGACAGGAACAACGAGGAGTAGCCGAAGTCAAGGGATGCCAGAAGTCAGAATAAACGAGTCAGGAAGCCGGGGTCAATAATGCGAAGCGATGAAACAGAAACACTGGAACAAACAGGATCAAGGACTTGACACTGAGCACAGGGCGAGGCTGGGTTTATATACCCTGCTGATGACTGATCAGAGTCAGGTGAAACACAGCCAAGTCAAGGTGCAGCCCCCAGAGTAGTAGCCATGTCAGGATGAATAGGATTGGAATCAGTCTTCACAGTAAATAGCTGCTGTGGCTCAGAGGTAGAAAGCAGGACCAGGACTGAGAAGATCCCCGGTTCAAGTCCCCTGTTGGGAACTCCAAGAGCGACCACGTCTTGCCGTCTGTCTATCAGGTGAGAACCGTGACAGTACCCCCCCTTTAAAAACGACCTCCGGGCGTGAACGGGTTCATTGTCAGCATAGTACACCTCTCCAGGGTCACTATCTGAATCCAGTGAGTCCCCATAGTCAAACTCCCCAGCAAGGATTCCCTTTACAGCTTGGGAGTCCGCAGTACCAGCTTCTGGTACGGCTGGAGAATTGTCCAGGTCTTTTAGGTTCCGGGTACAGGTGGCAAGCACTTCCAAAACTTTGGCAGGAGCAGTGTTCGCAGCTAACAATGCTTTTTCGAACATTTCAAGGTCTTCTTTACGGACTATAGTGCCATTAGAAGCAACGGCACAATCCACAGGTAAAACCTCTTCGGGCGGGCAGGAAGTAGTGGTGGTATCACAGGAAGCAACTTCGGGAGTAGATGCAGGAGGCTCTGGAGCAGGGGATGGAGGTTTTCTCGCGGAAGCCAAGCATGTGCAAGCACAACGGCTTCTATTAGGCTTTTTAGGCTGGTATGCTGTGTACACAGGGCGAAGGAAACTAGTACCAAGTCGGAGAGCTGGAGGTCTAGGAGGGCGAACAGGACAAAGCGTGATGAAATGCCCTTTTTCTCCACAGTAGTAACATAGGCCATAGCTTCTCCTTCGGTCTCTTTCCTTAGGTGTCACTTTGCAGTGGACGAGTCCTAATTGCATAGGTTCCACAGGGTCAAGTGGAACACCGGATACCTCTGGAGTTTTCCTGGGAGCTGGAACATAAGGAGGCATCTCTGGGGCGTAGTGGTGGTACTCGGTTTCTTGGTTAGGAAGAATCTGAGATTTTTTAGTACGTGGAGCTGACTTGGCCACAGTGGTCTTACATTGTGAGTCCATAGCAGTACTAAAGGATTCCCAGCTGACCAGGACAGGACTCTTCGTCTGCAACATTTGGTGAGCCCAAACTTTGATGCGTCCAGACAACAGGTTGATAGCCGCTCTGACCCTGATGAATTCTGTGGCATATGTTCGAGGCTTTAAAGAAAACAACACCTCACAATCCATCTTGAAATACTGAAAGGATGTGCGGCTACCATCAAATCGGTCGGGCATGATGACAAACGGTTCAGGGAAAGCTGGTTCCGGGGCTGGATGTACTGCACCTTTAAGGAATAAAATTTCTTGCTGCAGCTCCGAAACAGTCTGGGCCAGGCTGGACACACGCTGGGTCGAGGGTGAGCACATCTCTGCGGACTCCATAATGGTCAAGTCTTATGTCAGGGTCTTACCTGAGTTGGGAGTCTGTAGCGCAGATATGATGCTCACCCTTGCAGATAGCCACAGGCCGAGGTGGTCAGGTAAGAATTCACCTGGCCTGTGGGTCTGTGCACGGGGGCTGTGCAGGATGCAGTACCAATACGCAGGACAGGCAAGGACTGAACCAGCAGGATGGTCGAGGGATAGCCGAGGTCAAAGGATGCCAGAGGACAGGAACAACGAGGAGTAGCCGAAGTCAAGGGATGCCAGAAGTCAGAATAAACGAGTCAGGAAGCCGGGGTCAATAATGCGAAGCGATGAAACAGAAACACTGGAACAAACAGGATCAAGGACTTGACACTGAGCACAGGGCGAGGCTGGGTATATATACCCTGCTGATGACTGATCAGAGTCAGGTGAAACACAGCCAAGTCAAGGTGCAGCCCCCAGAGTAGTAGCCATGTCAGGATGAATAGGATTGGAATCAGTCTTCACAGTAAATAGCTGCTGTGGCTCAGAGGTAGAAAGCAGGACCAGGACTGAGAAGATCCCCGGTTCAAGTCCCCTGTTGGGAACTCCAAGAGCGACCACGTCTTGCCGTCTGTCTATCAGGTGAGAACCGTGACACATCTGTCCACAGAATATTTTGCCAGTACTGCTGTGGAACATCCAGGTGCTCTTGTGCAAACTGTAAACGTGCAGCAATGTTTTGTTTGGACAGCAGTGGCTTCCTCTGTGGTATCCTCCCATGAAATCCATTCTTGTTTAGTGTTTTACGTATTGTAGATTCGCTAACAGGGATGTTAGCATTTGCCAGTGACTTTTGTAAGTCTTTAGCTGACACTCTAGGATTCTTCTTCACCTCATTGAGCAGTCTGCGCTGTGCTCTTGCAGTCATCTTTACAGGACGGCCACTCCTAGGGAGAGTAGCAGCAGTGCTGAACTTTCTCCATTTATAGACAATTTGTCTTACCGCGGACTGATGAACAGCAAGGCTTTTGGAGATACTTTTATAACCCTTTCCAGCTTAATGCAAGTCAACAGTTCTTAATCGTAGTTCTTCTGAGAGCTCTTTTGTGCGAAGCATCATTCACATCAGACAATGCTTCTTGTGAAAAGCAAACCCAGAACTGGTGTGTGTTTTTTATAGGTCAGGGCAGCTGTAACCAACACCTCCAATCTCATCTCATTGATTGGACTCCAGTTGGCTGACATCTCACTCCAATTAGCTCTTGGAGATGTCATTAGTCTAGGGGTTCACATACTTTTTCCACCTGCACTGTGAATGTTTACATGGTGTGTTCAATAAAAACATGGCAACATTTCATTATTTGTGTGTTATTGGTTTAAGCAGACTGTGATTGTCTATTGTTGTGAGTTAGATGATGATCAGATCACATTTTATGACCAATTTGTGCAGAAATCCATATCATTCCAAAGGGCTCACATACTTTTTCTTGCAACTGTATTCAAATATCACTAATAAGTTCAGGCTGCGCATATGCTGGACTTTATCACCTCAATACTGTGCATGTAGAGAATAAAAAAAAAATATTAAAAATGATCTACACATTGTGTTAGAAAATCCAAGCAAATTCCTAAATTATGATGTCACCTGTGGCTTGATATGAAAATTTACTGGTATTTATGTGCAAAATTAAAATAAGATTGTGAATACCGCCTTTTGCGTGATAGATCTTACGGAAAAAAACAGTTGATCTTACTTAATCTAACAAATAGCTACCAAAATCAATGAAAAAAAAATCAAATTTCACTTGAGGGGGGGCTAACCCGTAGTCACGCCCACAAAGTTAAGTAGTGAATACCGCCTCTTGCGTGATAGATCTAACGAAAAAAATAGTTGATCAAACCTGATCTAACGAATAGCTACCAAAATCAATAAAAAAAAATTCAAATTTCACTTGAGGGGGGGCTAACCCGTAGTCACGCCCGCAAAGTTTAGTAGGGAATACCGCCTCTTGCGTGATAGATCTAACGAAAAAAATAGTTGATCAAATCTGATCTAACGAATAGCTACCAAAATCAATGAAAAAATATTAAAATTTCACTTGAGGGGGGTCTAACCCGTAGTCATGCCCACAAAGTTAAGTAGTGAATACCGCCTCTTGCGTGATAGATCTAACGAAAAAAACTGTTGATCAAACCTGACCTAATGAATATCTACCAAAATCAAGTTAAAAAAATTCAAATTTCACTTGAGGGGGGGCTAACCCGTAGTCACGCCCACAAAGTTAAGTAGGGAATACCACCTCTTGCGTGATAGATCTAACGAAAAAAACAGTTGATCAAACCTGATCTAACGAATAGCTACCAAAATCAGTAACATTTTGTCCAAATTTCAGTTGAGGGGGGGCCAGCCCCCCCTAATTATATATGCAATATCTCAGTAATTAGACTAGATCAAACAAAAATTTTGCCTGATCAAACCTGATCTAACGTAGAGCTATCATAATCAACAACATTTTCTCCAAATTTTTGTTGAGGGGGGGCTGGCTACGGGTTAGCCCCCCCTGACAATGATTGTTAATATCGCATATTTTAGAGTAGATCTAACGAAAAAAATTGTTGATCAAACCTGATCTAACAAAGATCTAACAAATGGAATAATCTTTTGTTAAAATATTCAATATGGGGGGGCTAACCCGGGGGTGGTGGATATATATATATATATATATATATATATATACACACATGCTGAGGCTGTGTCCTCACAGTAACTCTTACATAGAGCATATATATACTGAGGCCGAGTCCTCATAGTAATTTATACCAAGAGTATATAGTGGGAACATATACTGAGGCCGAGTCCTCATAGTAACTCCTACATAGAGCATATAGTGCATACACATATATACATACATATACACACACACACACACACACACACACACACATATGCATACATACTGAGGCTGTGTCCTCATAGTAACTTATACATAGAGTATATAGTGGATACTTATACTGAGGCCGTGTCCTCATAGTAACTCATACCTAGAGCATATACTGGACACACAC
>OW240913.1:146016017-146028257 GCA_933207985.1 Pelobates cultripes
CTGACCCTATAGTGATCCTTTAAGGTAATGCTGACTTTGGTCTCTCTAACACTGTGGCATGTTCCCTTTCTTCTAAACTCACTACATACAGCTTTTCTCTGTCCCAGACCATATACCAGGAGCTTCTGCCTGCTAGTAAGAAGGTAAGGAGACAAATGGACCAGCGAGTGCTAGGGGACAGTCCTTAGAAAGTGTTGAGTGAGCGCATCATTAGATGCATTTATGCCAAGCTCAGGGTGCTGTCTGCATAGTATGCCCTTAGTTGGCCAACTGCATGATTGGCAGGCAGCCTGACATGCATTCATGCCAGGCTGGCCTTCTAATTCTTTGAGCAGACATGTCCTCTTTTTGGGCATGTTCGCCCCTTTTGGCAGGTTACGTGATTTGTGTCAGTGGCACACCCTTTTACCATGCCCATTGACTTCCTGCTTGACTGGGCACTGCTGTTAGGGGTTATGGATTACTTGAAAGATGAAAACATAAATTAGAGAGAGATTAGCCTAGGGTATGTGTTTTCTTATAGCTGCTGTTTTCTTTCTCTCCAGCACCATCTCCATCTCCATCAGATACATGATGCTTGGGAGTGCTTTACTGTTTTTGGTCGATATGATTCTGTAATTAGGCCCGTCATAATTGTCAGCACCAGGCCCACTGGGCTCTTAATCTGGCCTTGAGTCCAGCCCTGGCTAGACTAATACAAGGCAAACTCCTGTAAGAAATAAGAAATAATAAAATAGATTAGAAGAGAACCTTCTTAAAACAAAAACACGGTCTAGAAATCAAACAGCAATTAATGCCATTCTCCAATATAGATTAAATACCCAATGGATGGCACTTTTTTTTTATTTTAATTCTTTATTTATTTGTGCTTGATATAACCCGTCAGCAGAAACATATAGAGACAATGTAGTAGTTTAGTTTCAAGTGGATCAATGCGTTAGCGTTTACATACATGTGTTCAGATTGTAAGCACATTTTTATCTAGCATATAGGTTTGTTGACATACCCGGGGTTGACAGTGTTGTGGCAGGTCTGTTGGAGTGTGTTCTATTCCCCTGGAATACTCCAAGTGGGAGGGTAGTAAATATGTGTTACAGGTTAGTGCAGGTGTGTGGTTGGATGGCACTGTTTAAAGTAGAACCTTGTCAAAGGCAAAATATCCAGCGGTAAGACTGAAATTCCATACAATTCTGAATGAAAACAGTCACACCCTGCTATCAAACAGGGGGCAGAAGTAAACTGAAAATCCTACTGTTCTGTGGAAATAAAGTATTTATTAATGACAGTATGCACTGCTTTATCTTGCTATGTGAACTACCTACCTGCAGATACCAGAAACAAAACAACATCTACCTGCAAGAAAAAGGCAGAGCTTAGTGGAGAAATAGGAGAGTCTGTCATTGACTATATATTGTAAACATACAAGACTCTAAACTGTAAATTAATGTTTGATACAGTAATGATAAACCAATAACACAAATAGTAGATATCAGGCAAAGGCAAGAAGGAGCACGTCATTCAGATAGCAGTGAAAGCATAGAAATTGTGTGAGCTACTAAATTATAAGTAGCAAAAGTAGGCCAACAATATCAGGACATGCATTCTAAGATTGAAATACTGTAAATAGTACTAATTACGCAAAACTGTAGAATCAAAATGATTTGAGACTGTTGATCAATTTTAGCAGCAAATGGGGATTTGAACAACTAACAGCCTAAGCTGTTTAAACTGTAGGCTTCCATCTATACCCCATATGCCATATGTCATCACCGAATCAAAAAAATCAACAAGATTAGTTTGGCATGATCTCCCTGAAGTAAACCCATGTTGTCTCTGATCTTGAAATCCATGTGTTTTTAGATGTTCAACAATCCTATCCTTTAACATGGTTTCCATCACTTTCCCCACTACTGAAGTAAGGCTTACTGGCCTATAGTTGCCCGACTCCTCCCTATTACCTTTCTTGTAAATGGGCACAACATTAGCTAACTTCCAATCTTCTGGGACTACTCCTGTTAACAATGATTGGTTAAATAAATCTGTTAATGGTTTTGCTAGTACACCACTAAGCTCTTTTAATAGCTTTGGGTGTATTCCATCAGGTCCCATTGACTTATTTGTGTTTACTTTTGACAGTTGAAATAGAACCTCTTCCTCAGTAAACCCACATGTAATAATTGACTAATTTGTCCTTTTTCTAACTGATGTCCCTTTCCTTCATTTTCCTCTGTAAATACTGAACAAAAATATTCATTGGGCAGTCAGCTAGACTCACTAACAGAGACACACACACTCTCACTATCAGACACACACTAACACTCTCTAACAGACACACACTAACTCTAACAGACACACACACACCCTCACTAACAGACACACTAGCAAACACACAGACTAACACACTTATAATTTTGTTTTATTATGTGCTTACATCTTAGTGATGCTTGAGCCGGAGTGACGTTATATTCCGGCTCCGGCATCACTGCAGTGCGCGCAAGGGAGCTGAGCAGGGAAGAGCTATGGGGAGAGTGCTCCCTCGCGGCTCGCCTGCCACATCAGCGGTTGCCTGTCTCAGTGGGGGGTCCACCAGCCGGCCAGCTCCTGAGCCCGCCAGTACAAGAAGCTGACATGGCATCTGCCGGGGCTTTTGGGGGGCGGCTTTTTTTGCCGCCCCCCTGAAAGTGCCGTCCAAGGCAAATGGCATGTCAGGCTCGCAGTAAATATACCGCTGCCAACCCCTAATCCCATCTCTCAATGAATTCCCTCTTCTGATGTCACTACTGACATCAGCAGAGGGATTTCCCAGCTCACAGTACAGAGTGCTCTGTGAACCCTCTCTAATTGGAGCATGAGAGGGAGAGCTCACTCTCACAGACCCCAGCATTTTCATTCCCTGGGGCACTGTCCTGTCAGTCTTGGGCCACTAACTGTGTCTCCTTTTTTTGATGCTGGATGGGGGTAGTGTTTGAAATATTGTGGCCACATTGTATTTAACCTCTTAAGGACCAAACCTCTGGAATAAAAGGGAATCATGACATGTCACACATGTCATGTGTCCTTAAGGGGTTAAAGAGCTATGTGCAGTGCAGAGAGGACCACCAGGTATCGAAAGATACCTAAAGCTCCTTGGTACCAGCAGGGATTTTGTTCCATGATGGTCTATGCTGTCACTGGACATTAAAGCCCTGCACTGCATGAACGCACAGACCGTCATGTGCTCCTTAAGTGGTTAAACATTACTTTTCAAGACATCCAAAATGCTTGGATTCTGGTGATGGTTTTTCGGCAATGAAGGAGTTAAGGATTTATATATTAAACAATGAACTGTAGTTCACAATACTGCAAAATTTAGACTAAAATAGCTGATTTAAAAACCTTCTCCAACTCAGCTATAGTCACAGGTTGGCTATTGTAGTCTACTATTTGCAATTCTGTTTTCAGTCCAATGCAATTCCATTCTAATATTACTGACATTTTTTTTGCTGACTTCACTTGCTCTTTTAACTGCTATGTAAGTTAATCAATTATTTTAAAGTTATACCTTTTATTTGCATTTCAATTTTTTTAATTTCTTCTCTCTGAGTTGATTCCTCACTACACAGACTACATATTGGTCTGGACATCAGAAGATTCATCCATTCAATGGGATAACATCTCGCGGGCGGTTCCCTTCCTATGGAATAGCCTGTCTACCACCATCAAACTCTCCCCTAGTCTTCAATCGTTTAAGAAGTGCCTTAAAACCCATCTCTTTAGGAAAGCTTATGGCCTCCCAGAGTAACCACTACCTCACTACCTGTCTCTTGCTCTCTCCTACAGAGCAGCACTCTACTCTCTCCTCCAGCTCTGCTTCACTCCCACCTCATTTGATTGCGATTTCCTGTCCTATTGTGTTTTATACCCCACCTCCTATAGACTGTAAACGCGTTTGAGCAGGGTCCTTTTCAACCTATCGTTCCTGTAAGTTTTCTTGTAATTATCCTATTTATAGTTAAATCCCCCCTCTCATAATATTGTAAAGCGCTACAGAATCTGTTGGCGCTATATTAATGGCGATAATAATAATAATAATAAAACAATGGGCAATTAGCAACAAGTTAATTGCATGGAAGGCATTATTTTCACATTAAAGGTGTGAGTGGCCAATTGGAATGACATATTTTCATACACAGTCATACGCTATGTTGTTTTGCATTCTGATTGATCAGCAGAATATCCTATTTTGTTGTACATACTTGTTTGTAAGACAAAAGGAAGTCTTCAGGGACAATATCTTCTCTATTTAAGAAGTTTTTTCACATTCATTTTTATGATTTATTCATTATTTATTTATTATTTATTTCCACTTTGTGCACTTAAGTTGTGATTGTCACATTTGTATATATAATACCGAGGGCAGCCAGTGTTCCTGCAGAAAGGATCATTTTGTGATTTGCTCTTCTATGTATTATTCCTTAGTAATAGCACAATGCGTTACTTTTGCTTCTATTATTTTTAAATTATGGATCCCAGTCTACCTGCAAAAAGAACAATCTAAGCAACAGGACCAGTATGGCGTTATAGAGTGATTCTGGTGCACAGAGATTGTCCCTGCAGGCTTAGCAGTGAGAAAAGGCAATGTTTACATTGCTGCCTAACGCCACCTATAGTGAAGGACTTCCTTGTTGTAGTCCTGCAAAAATTGTTCCACGCTGAACTATCACTTAGAGATGCATTGTGGCAATGACTCTCTGTGAGTGTAACGAGAATATACCCCTACACGCAGGATCCAGCTAAACAGAGGCAAATACAGAGGAGAGATACGTCTACCGGACCTTAGAATGGCCGGACTTGACGTATATGAGAGAAGACAGAGTCAGGAACAAACCGAGGTCAAGGGCACAGAGAGACAGCGTAAACTAGGACAAGCCGGGGTCTGGTACACGGAAAACAGCAAGCCGGCAAACAGTACAGATAAGGATAAAGCGAAAACGAAGTCAGAATATGAAGCCAAAGTCAATACGAGAAAACACAACTGAACACCACAAGCGCTAAAGGGAACTGAAACAGAAACCACGATAGGGCAAGGAACAAAGGGAAGAAGGTGAGTAAAAATACCTAAACATCTAATTTGATTGGTCCCTGTCACATCCACGCCCCCAAAAGGTAAGTGTATGGGGAGTGTGGCATGACAGGGACCAATGGGATGCCTTTTCCAATTTAGGCACCCACTGTCCCTTTAAGAGCGCGCCCGAGACTTGCTCTTAGTTTCAGGCGGGACACGTGACCGCCTCACGCGGTCACTGCCCGCCCTCCATCCGAAGTAGTTGGATGAGCCGCGCGCGGCTCGTGCAGCCGCAGGACCGCGCGCGGCTTGAAGAGAGGACCGCGACCGGCCCCCGGTTAAGGTAAGTAACGCTACAGTGAGGAGATGTTGATTGGCACAGCGCCATAAATGCCGTGCATGCGCACTAGCCCACCAATGCTTCCCTATGATCTTACTGAGCAGAAAAGGCCTCAGCAAGGAGACACAGGTGGCACTGTTTACAGCTTAGGTAAATGTTTTTTTTTTTTGCAGCTTTTTTTTCAAAACTGGATGGGAGCCCCAAATCTAAATTAAAAAAAGGAACTACTCTAACTTAAATATATTTATTTTTTAAAATTAGTGTTTTTTTTTAATTTATAAAATATCATCGGTCATATGGATATGGAGCATGTCTGCTATGAGTTTATTACTAGAAGAAGCACTGCATGTATCAGGGATATAGAATTTATATTGCCCGACATCTGGGACATGCAGGTCTGGGCACCAGGCAAGAAGATTCTTTTTATATATTTAGCCCTGCCGCGGGCAAGTATCAGGGCAGCATTGGGGGAAGTTGGTACCCGGCACAGACTGTATCTCTGGCAGGTGCACCAGGATACAGTGACTGGGGCTCGATGCAGCTCATGTGCGCACCAGGTTTCACAAAGCCCAGGTCTAATGTCTACTCTATCCCGTCAGCCAACATGCTGTAATGGTCAGAGTAAGTGTGTGTCATGTGTTTGTGCATGGATTAGTGTGTATATGGTAGTGTGAAGTGTGCTTGTGTATGGGTCAGTGGTGCAGTGTGTTTGTGTATGGGTCAGTGTGTGTGTGTCAGCGTGCAGTGTGTTTGTGTCAGTGTGTGTGTCAGTGTGCAGTGTGTTTGGGTCAGTGTGTGTGTCAGTGTGCAGTGTGTTTGTGTTTGGGTCAGTGTGTGTGTCAGTGTGCAGTGTGTTTGTGTATGGGTCAGTGTGCAGTGTGTTTGTGTATGGGTCAGTGTGTGTGTGTCAGTGTGCAGTGTGTTTGTGTATGGGTCAGTGTGTGTGTGTCAGCGTGCAGTGTGTTTGTGTATGGGTCAGTGTGTGTGTCAGTGTGCAGTGTGTTTGTGTATGGGTCAGTGTGTGTGTCAGTGTGCAGTGTGTTTGGGTCAGTGTGTGTGTCAGTGTGCAGTATGTTTGTGTATGGGTCAGTGTGTGTCAGTGTGCAGTGTGTTTGTGAATGGGTTAGTGTATGTGTCAATGTGCAGTGTGTTTGTATATGGGTATGTGTCAGTGTGTTTGTGTATGGGTCAATGTTAGTTTGTGTCAGTGTGCAGCATGTTTGTGTATGGGCTTTTGTGTGTTTGTCAGTGTGCAGTATGTCTGCTTATGGGTCAGTGTGCAGTGTGTTTGTATATGGGTATGTGTCAGTGTGTTTGTGTATGGGTCAATGTTAGTTTGTGTCAGTGTGCAGCATGTTTGTGTATGGGCTTTTGTGTGTTTGTCAGTGTGCAGTATGTCTGTTTATGGGTCAGTGTGCAGTGTGTTTGTGTATGGGTCAGTGTTAGTTTGTGTGGGGAGACTATGGAAGGGCAGGCAGTAAGACACTTTGAAAAATAAATTCAAATGGCAAAGCTGAGGAAAAAATAGCCATGTTGTGACTATAGCAGAGTTAGATCATTTTTCCACATTAGTTGTTTCTGCCTCCATTTCAGATTTATTTAAAAAAAAAAAAATACATTCAGAGTTCAACAAATAGCCCTGTCGATGTTCCGGACTTTTTTGGCAGCGGGCCCAATTTTTTTTAATTTAAATTATTTTGTGTCAGGAAATGTAGATTGTCATGACGGACAAACAGATTAGACTATTACTTTGTCCCCTAAATGTTTCGACAGAGCAAGGAACAGGATTGGCAGGTTTATTTAAATCTAAAGTTTGCTACCAGTGACCACTAACAGTGAGTGATTAGTCACAGCTAGGACACATTGTATATGTTTGGCTATTTAACTTATCCCAAAACATGATCAGCTGTTGTAGTTATTATTTGTTACTCTGCATGTTTATTACACATTGTTTATCTCCTGCAAATACTAAGATAGTGAAAAGACAATGAATTTACAAGTCTAATTGCTAGCTGACAGCCAGTGTCACTGCTTTGTTCAGTATAATATTTGCCTATCAGACATCCCAAACATGTTGTCTATAGCTCTGTGGCTCTGTGTGTCTGTGAGGGTTGAGATTAGAATGTCGCTAAACTGATTCTGTTATACTGTCCTCACCATGACAATGTGAAGAGTAGCCAGCCTCTCTAATAACATTGACTTTTAAGCCATTCACACACTATAATAACCCATTCTACTTAAAATAATACAGAAAACCTTGCTAATATATTATTCATTTTGAAAGATGCTCAAATGTCCGGAAGGATAAAATGAAACATTCAATGTGCTGCAATACATTTAAAAAAAAAAAAAAATGATATATTAGGCTTGGTAAACATACCCACAAGGGATAGTCAGATGATACTTTCACAAAAACAGAAAACAAAAATTACTATATTTTATTTGTGGTGTTTAACCCCTTAAGGGCCAAGCCTCATTTGTTTGTTTTTCATCAATTTTGCTATGTGTGTGTTCAACCGCAATTGTCATCTTTCTCATTTTATTGCATCAACACATTTTATATACAAGTTTTTAAAAAGACAAAAATTGCTTTAATTTGTCATGTTTGTAAAATTACATGACTGAAATAATAACCTGCCCTGGCTTTTATTTGGTGAAACCCTTAAGTACCTCAAAACTCTATATTTTGGTGGATTTATCCTGGAAGCCTACAATTAGCAATCCAGCTATCGCAAATAGTTAGATGAAGTTTCACATAAGGTTCTAGTTGCTCAGTGGATATTGAGGAATAGGATGATAGGGGCAAAGAATACACATCTGTTGTCAGTTCCCTCACTCTTCCTTTACTGTAGGGACCGTACTTCCCTGTTCCCATTACACAAAAACAAACGATGCTCTAGAGATTGTGAGAAGGGAGCAGTTAGAGAGGGAGCTGGAAGAGGAGATTGGTACTTTTGGGAAACAGAAATGGCAACATTCTATTCTTTATTGACTATTCCAGATACAGCATACAGAGTCGGAGACAGTGAATAGTGATGAAATGGCTACTTTGTTATTTTTCCAACTCAGCTTTATGTTCTGTCAATTGTGTGATTCAATAACTGTAACAAATCAAGACCCTTTTTTTCCCTGCACAAATCAATGTATGGGATCACTCTTTATATCCTCATAGAATAGATCAAATGTGCTAAGGTGAATTGAGGTAAAAATCTTGACGTATATGTTATTTTTGGAGATTTTGATAACAAAACAGTTATGGAGTTATGGAAACATTCAGTCACATTTAAATGTCACTCTGAGCACCAGAACTACTAAAGCTTAATGTACTAGTTATGGTGCAAAGAGACTGCCTCTGATGACTGTCTGAGATGTTGATTGGCACAGCACATGCACAGTAGCCCCCTGAGTGATTCTCCCTCAATGCTGGGAGCTATTTGGTTACCTGAGATCATCAATGATTGCATCAGCGAGGGATAAAAGATAAGTAAAAACAATTAATTTTACTATTTGATTTGGGCCCTGAATTTAAAGAAAACACTCTAACATTAGAAATACATGTTTGTATGTATAGTGGATTTTATTTCAATAATCATTGGCATAAATCAATTATTACAGAATCTAATTTGTCATTTTATCAGTTTAACAAATGAAGATTCTTTTTTTTCCCTGCACAAATCATGTGTAGGATCACTCTTTATATCCGCATGGATCAAGTGTGTTAATGTGAATTGAGGTTAAAATCTTATTATATGATAATATTATTGTAGATATGGAAGTTATGGAAACATTCAGTGCCATTTAACCCCTTAAGGACCAAACTTCTGGAATAAAAGGGAATCATGACATGTCATACATGTTATGTGTCCTTAAGGGGTTAAAGGACACGCTAAGCACCAGAACCATTATAGGTTGAAATATAATACATGTCTCATACATATGTTTCATATTTCTAGCCTTGAAATACATGTTGTGCAAAAAATTACGTTGGGTTTTATTTACTAAACACCATATTGCATGGGATGGGAAATAACAAATGTATTTATTTATTTTGCATACTAACCATACACGCAGTAATTTTGTCCCAGCAGAACAAAGCATTTGAATTACCTTGAGCTGAAGGACTTGTAAGACAAGGACCTTGGTCCTGTAGTCTCCAGTAAACATTTAGAAGCCCAGCATGATTTTGGAAAGTCGTTTTCTGTTTAAACGTGCATTATTTATCTGCCATTACCTTGCTTTTCCATAAGGGAATACTCAAAAGCTAGCTGTGCCATGGGTGGTGGTTCTTGGTAGTAAATAAAATGTATTTATTAGACAGGTAAATGAGTCTCTGGATGGAAGCTATATTGTCATCCACTTTCATGAATTTATAAAGAGTAAAATAAAATTCTGTTGTAGCTACTTTAAATGACACTCAAGGGTTGCAAGTGTCTCCTACTCCTTTTTAATGCAATATATAAGTAACACATTAAAAATATGCAAAAACAACAAAACAAAAACAAATTTCCATACTCCAAACTCACAGACACGCACACGTAGACAACCTTTTCAGACACATACACACAGGGCCAAAAATTTGCACCCCCGCACCCACCATATGACCACCATGTGACATCACAATGCCCCACCCATATGATCTGCTATATGAACTAACGCCAGTGCTGCACACAGTGTGTGTTTACATTAAAAGGCCTGCAGGGACCAGCTATAGACACCAGAACCACCACATTAAGCTACAGTGGTTCTGGGGACTATAGTGTCCCTTTAATGTGAGGTAAATTAGAGATTAGTGTCACTAATAATATACTAGATTGCCTACTTACAACCAGATGAGGATGGTGATGGGCTCTGGCTGAAGTTTGGCTCCACTGGTCTGGTGTAGAACAGGATCTCTGGAGGCTGTTTGTAATTGTGGTCACAAAAATCAATGTTCTGTGGGAACAGGAAAAGCTTCATTTTTTGGAGCCCTTTACACAGCTCAAGGTCTGGGCCTCCAGGGTCTGACGGTGAGTATGCCCATAAGGCCCACCCATAGAGGATCTAATGTGTGTGCTTATGGAATGTAGAATATAGGGATACCAGTTTGTGTAGGCGATGTATTGTGTGTGTAAGGGATGCATTGTGTGAATCTGTGTTTGTATGTGTAACAGATGCAAGGTGTGTTTATGTGTATGTAAGGGATGCAGTGTGTGTGTCTGTAAGGGGTGCATTGATGGTCTCTAAGGGGTGAATTGAGTGTGTGCAAGAGAATCAGTGTGTGTTTGTGTGTGTGTATGCATTGTGTGTTTCTGTGTATGTGTGCAAGGGATGCATTGTGTGTGTAATGGATACATTGTGTTTTTCTGTGTATGTATAAGGATGCATTGTGTGTGTGTATTGTGAAAGAGAGTTTGTGGGGTAAGATAGGGGCTGAGAGGGGAGCAGAAAAAATATAATTTTTTTGTTTTTGTTTCGCATCTTACATCCTCCTTTAGTGTATCTCTTGCAAGCCCCTTGTTTGTCTCTTATCCCCTTTCTTTGTATGTCTCCTACATCCTCCTAACATTTTTGTGTGTCTTACTTCCCCCAGTCCCTTTGTGTGTCTCCCCCCCCAAGGCCCTCTGTGTGTCTCTTTCTCCCCTACCAGCACTTTTGTGCTTTTCTTTCTCCCCTTCCTTAGCCTCTCAATGTGTCTTCCACTCCCCTGTCCCTTAATAATCTCTTTCACTCCCACCCGTCCCTTGGTGGTCTCCTCTCCTCCCCCTGTCCCTTAGAGGTCTCCCCTCTTGTCCCTTACTGCTCATCCTTCCTGTCCCTTAGAGTTCTCCCCTCCTGTCTCTTAGTGCTCTCTCCTACCCCCAACCCCCATTAGTGGTCTTTCCTCTCCCCTCTCCCCCTTGGTGGCCTCTCCTCTGCCCTCCCCTAGTGTTTTTTTTTTCTTCATTACCTCTTTTTCTGCATTACCTCATTTTATTTGTACTCTCTCCAATGTAAATAAGTATGAATGGACATTTTAACATAAACCACAAAGCTTGATTCACAATGAAGAAACTTCTAATGGGGAAACATCTGCCTGTCCTGGGGTGGGTAAAATTATCACCCCACAGGAACTACAACCCAGACAGGGAAAGAAGCCCCACTTGACTGTCATGAGATGATGTTGTGTCTTATTTGTAAAAGTACCTATGTCAGCCTCTAATACTTTTAGTATGCCATCAGTGAAATAATGGTGGCAATTTGAGAGTTTTTCCAATCTGAATATTTGGGTAAAAAACTTGCCATTCTTCACAATTCTCTATTATGTCTGCTTGACACATGTCTTTAAAACAGTTTCATAACAACTCTGCAGGAATACAATACTCAGGGTGTCGTTTATAATAATGCTGGTAACTTTGATTTGGTTGGAATGTTAGGACAAGGATTAGGGGTAGGTACGTTTGCGGGTTAGATATAGGGTGTTTAGAGTTAGGTGTTCTTATGGGTATGCTTAGGAAGGCTTAGTAATGGATTACGGTATGATGGATTTAAGGTGGGTATAGGATTAAGAGGATCCTGCTTTCTTTATTTTGAGAACTTCAACTCCCACAATTCTGAGCCAGGTGAAACCCAGTTTGGCCCAATCAGAAAAACTTTGTGTCCATAAGCCTGCCATATGGGTATGCTGCTGTGGGGATGAAAAGCTGTTAACGGCTTTTGATCCCCACACTTTGACTTCTCTCCTGCAACTGTCAAAAATAACCTACTAAGCCCTCAGTGAATACTTTTCTAGCAATCTACTTTAAACCCCTTCTTTTACCCTTTGTGTCACTATACCCCACTCCCTCTAGCATGTAAGCTCATTGAGCAGGGCCCTCCATCCCTCTGTTTCTGTGTGTCC
>OW240913.1:146028357-146043048 GCA_933207985.1 Pelobates cultripes
GGAGGGAGGGGGGAGAGTATTACAGGGAGGGAGGAAGGGGGGAGAGTATTACAGGGAGGGAGGGAGGGGAGAATATTACAGGGAGGGGGAATTGAGGGTCTCTGGGGGGGGTTACACAGCACGGACACCGGCTGACAGACTGGCTCTAAGCCCTACCCTGAAAATAAGCCCTAGTGTATTTTTTGTGACTAAAATTAATATAAGACCGGTCTTATTTTCGGAGAAACACGGTAACATGCAAACCTGCTAAAAATAAATAAATAAAAAGGCTAGGGTGGCACTCTCACCCTCAGTACACCAAGTACTACTAAGATATTATGGTCGTGAATAAAAAATACATTTTATACATATATCAAAAGAAAAAAATACCATAGAACAACCTTTTCTACTACTTTATTTTAGAGGATCACCTTGCAGTGATTTCAAATGGCATATAATCCATAAATGATTGCAACATTTATGGTTGTGTGCATAATGTGCATATGTCTTTTATAATATTTATAGATGCAAATCTCTAAACTAGGTATTAGTTTAGAAATAAATTATATTTTAACTATTTCATAACATTCCAAAGGTTTTTGTTTTGGATTTGGGTTTATTTATTTCTTGCTACAGTGGCACTCAATGTATTTTTTTTTTTTACCCCACCCTGTCATGTTGAGTACAGATGTGAAAATCTTCCATACTCTCATTCAATCTGTCGGCTCTGAATGGCCAAAGATCTCAACTGGGAAATTTACTGCATGGCTGCTCTTCCATTTTAGGGCAGAGTGAAGAAAATTCAACCTTTTTACACAGTACAAAGAAGACTGTCAAGTACTTTCTGTAATAAACTGGAAAACAATTTGCTCTCCAAAAGAAATTAACAAAAAACAAAAGAAAAAAAGAAAATCCACATAAAAAAAAAAAAGTTATTAGATTGTTATAGTTTATGACTAACTGGTAAGTGCATGCAACACATTGTTTACACATACAAAAGTTACATATAGCTGGAAAAACATAATTGCACAAGAAATCAGTGGGACACTCTAGACCTCTAAAGAACTAATTTCAAAAACAAAAAACTGCCGATTTCAATAGAAAACTGTGCACGGTTTATAAATTAACCTTGTTAAACCTACTTGGCTTGGAATCTGGCAGCCCTGCAAAAACTTTCCACAGAAAATCTGGGAAGGGTAGAAGAGGTCTCACAAAGGCTTCAGTCAAGAGATTTGCATCTTTTGCAAGCTGTTTTTATAAAGTTAATAAATTAAATGCATGCATGCTTTTAATGGGGACATATCTACTAAAAAGTATTTTTTATTTCTTGGGGGTGCAGTGGAGTTTCCCTTTAAAACTAAATTATTTTTCTTAATATTTAGATTTTGTTTTCAGTAGTACACCTTTAACCCCTTAACACCGGAGGGCGTACTATTACGTCCTATTTTAGGCGGCTCTAAACGCTGACAGGGCGTTATAGTACGCCCTCCGTTTTCTTTTACTTACCCGGTCGCCGGCGATCCCACGCCGGTGATCGCGGTTGGTGGGACTCCCAGGGAGCCCTCTGCGGCACATCCGACCTTCTGCAGCTCCTCTTTCTTCTCAAGCAAAAGTGAGGTCCTTGCGAGGACCTCACAATCACATGGCCGGGTTAGCTGCCTGCTGCATTGCCAGCAGGGGGACTGCCTGTAATGACAGGTTGTCCCCCTGCTGGCTGAATTCAAATAAAATAAATGTTAATAAAGTGTAAAAAAAAATATATATATATACATAGATCACATATACATACACACACATACACTGTCTAGGTGTATTTTACTATTAATATATATATATATAATTATATTTATATATATATATTAATATCAAATTACACGTAATAGAAAAAGAAGATTTGTATCCACTACGCATTAGGGGTTACCCCCCATTTCCATTAGCAACCCGACACTCTCTCCCTATCTCTCCTTTTTCTATTACTTTCTTATTAGGTTTTAATACCATTCCTAAGGATAGGGAGTAGAATAAGATTCACTTTATGACATCTGACTCAATAGTTGGGACCAATATCAAATAATAACCACAACCAAAAATAAAAAAACAAAAAATGACAGACTTTTTAGAACAGGTGGTACACCAAGATTTCAGATCAAAGGATGTAGCAAGTGTTTTTTCTAACAAACCTCTAGGGAACTTAAATACAAACCCCAATGATATTGACCACGCTTTCTTCTCAATACAGAAGTTGTATCAAACACAACTAAGGGGCTTTTGGGAACTAGCCAGCTTGAGACACTATATAGAACAGAAACTGGTACCTAGAGATCTTCGTCCTGACATTTTGTTACCAGACAAAGTAAAAACAGAAGAACAGGTGGCAGAATGGAATTCAATTTTGCTAGAGTGTTCAGCAAAGATCATGCAATTTCTTATCAAACTAGAACAGGAGAGTTTGGACAAGGTAAATGGGGATCTGGACATAGAAATCCAAAAAATTAAAAGTTTCGATAAAGAACCTAATTATGTAGCCATGGAAACCAAGCTAAACAAAAATCTAGAAAATTATAAAAAGAACATTAGACAAAAAAAGCATTACAAATTTCAAAGGGACTATAGAGATTTTCAAGAAGGCAGGTCAAGATTTTCAAGAAGGCAAGAAGGAGGTCTACTTACATCAGGGCCAACAGTAAAGGTTTCTCGTCATCAGAGGAAACCGAATGGTCTGAGTCAGAAACTAGACACCGTCAGTCTAGAAGGCCCCATATGCGAACCAATCAATCTTTACCTCCTACTAGAGGGATTTTAAGAAATTCCAATGAAAATATCTCCTTTGCTGACCCCCCACTAGACCCTGTCCCCCTTACGAGTTCTAGATATGAATCTAATCCAGGGCCATCTCACACATCATCAGCGGCCACAACCGCAAAGAGACACACTAGGGACAGGAAAAAATGGGGCTACAAGATACACAAACCAAATTACCAATAGTTGCAAAATCACTCGATAACAAAATAATAAATTTGTCCAACTTCAATTTGAAATCCAGACACATATCACTTTTACAAAAAGGCCTCTCCTTTGTACCAACACCCTCTAGAAATATGTTCAATTGGGCCAAAGATGTAAACCTTTTCGGCCGTAAACTAGCACTGCATGCTTTGCACGAAAAAAATAATTTTAAGAAGCTCAAAGAATTAGGTCTCTCCCTTGAAGACCTTGAAATGTATAAACTTCTCATAGATTTACACTCAGAACAAGAATGCTCTGAATCTTTGACTGGTCTAAAACCACCTAGTTGGTTCACTCCTAATTTAAAAGAATTCCCCTGCATCGATCTGTTTGTTCAGATCTATACAAATGAATTGGAAGGCCAAATTCCCCAACAGACTTTCAAATCTAACCTCAAAACAGACGAACAACAAGCTCTGCATGAGCTACATCTGGCTTCTGAGGTCGTAATTAAGTCATCAGATAAAGGAGGTAATATTGTCCTGATGCAGAGGGACCAATATGTTGGTATGTGCATGCAACATTTGATAGACGCAACCGCGTATCAGGTATTAAAAGAAGACCCTACGAAAAAGTTCCTTATGGAACTACAGTCCTTGGCACGGGGAGCCCTAACATATGACATTATTACTCAAGACGAATACAGATTCATTGTCTCCCAATCGAATATCACTATTGCCACCTTTTATTGTCTCCCCAAGGTACATAAGGATCTTCACCAATTGTGTTGGGCAATCATTGTCTGACTGAGAGAGCTAGTCAATTCCTAGACAAATTGTTACAACCTTTGGTACTGGGTCTCAAGTCTCATATACGGGATACTAAACAGACCCTTTTGGCTTTGGAAAACCTTACAGTGCCCCCATATACCTTTCTGGCTAGTCTGGATGTGGTGGCACTGTATAACAATATTCCACATGACAAAGGGCTAGCTGCTGTTGCCTATTTTCTTGGAAAAGCTAAAACTTTCAACCAACAGGAACAAGATTTCATTTTACTTCTACTAAAATTTGTACTTACACATAATTACTTCACATTCAGCGGCAAATACTTCTTACAACTGCGGGGCACGGCTATGGGGTCATCTTGTGCACCCAGCTATGCTAATTTGTTCCTGGGCTGGTGGGAAGAAACCATAGTCTTCACTGACTTCAATGCCTTATACACTTCTTCAATTTTTAAATGGTATTGCTACATTGATGACGTGTTAATCTTCTGGTTAGGTCCTTTCACATTGTACAAACAAATGGTGGACACTCTAAATGAGAACCAAATCAATCTTCAGCTTACTCATGTCATACATGAAAATCATTTAGTGTTCCTTGACCTAACCATTAGTATTTTGGAAGAAGGGCAAATTTCTACAACACTATTTAGAAAACCTACGGCAACAAACAGCTTGCTCCATTGGCAAAGCTTTCACCCACATCACGTGAAAGCTAACATACCATATGGCCAATATTTAAGAGCCAAAAGGAACTGTTCAAACCCCGAAGACTACGACAAGGAAGCAAAAGATCTAAGACAACGTTTTAAAAGCCTCGGCTATCCAAACAGAATTTTTAAAAAAGCTTATCAAAGAACTCAAACTGTAGATAGATCAGAGAGCTTGCATAGACCATCTAAGGATTCTCGAACCCTTCCGGGAGTCACACGACTTATAGGGACATACGACAAAAACTGGAACCAGACCCTACAGGTTTTTAATCGGAATTGGCCGTTATTGCAATACGATACATGCCTTCAAAAGACCGTTGCCAATAAACCATCATTGACTTACCGTAGAGCAAAAAATCTA
Organism: Pelobates cultripes; assembly: GCA_933207985.1. Taxonomy (NCBI): domain Eukaryota; kingdom Metazoa; phylum Chordata; class Amphibia; order Anura; family Pelobatidae; genus Pelobates; species Pelobates cultripes. Next base: position 146,033,141 of record OW240913.1, read on the forward strand.
GCGGACCTGTTAACCCAAAGCCATCTTAAACCTATACAAACTACATCCACTTGGCTTCAGACTAAGGGCCTTTATAAATGTGGGCATTGTAAGGCATGTAATTATATTTTACCCTTGAAAACCGTATGGAACAAAACTACAGCTAAAATCATCACGGTCAATTCCTTCATCAATTGTGGATCAACCAATGTGATTTACCTTATAACTTGTGAATGCGGATTACAGTATATAGGCAAAACCTATCAACAACTACGCCGACGTGTCTTACAACATATTAACTCCATATTGAATGTACATATTGATACACCAATAGCTAGACACATACGTGCCAATCACGCCTCCAGACCTAATGCACTCAAGTTTCAGGTAATCCAAAAGATCTTTCAAAACCACAGAAAGGGTGACAATGTTTCCTTACTGAAGGCGGAATCCCGCTGGATTTACTTGTTCCAAACCCTATACCCAAAAGGACTAAATGAGGAGTTCAATTTTACTCCATTTATACATTCTTAGGTGGTACCAGTTCACATGTTAACATTCTTGGGAAATTAACATCATCCAGTCTAGCTTCCTCTATCAATACCTCTATCTGGAGCGCCCAGTACACTCTGTGCATATTTGTCTTAATACTTTAAAGACGTCAATTTTATTTGATATCTGTTGCATTCTTTATAATAATTGATTATCACATTTTCTTTTTTTGCCTTTGACATTCAGTATCCATAGGGAATTTTTCTTTCTATGTGGTACTGTGGCTGATTTGACATCCAGTACCTGCAAAGGGATTAGTTGTATCAATCTCTCTATGTTCCACCTTCCTATTATGTATTTTCTAAATAGTATAGTTAGGAAATAAGTTATTTTGCTTTATGGTGAATCTGTGCAAGAGGGAATGACCCTGTCGCACTTGGGACTTTGTCATTATTGATAGCTTTCCATTAGAGGTTTTGAACCTGCTGAGAAATTGTTTTGTCTCTTCTTTTTTCTCAGCATGCTTTGGGTCATTTGACCCTTTTGTATCTTTAGAGCTGGTGCATTTCTGTCCAGCACTAAGAATTGTATTCCTATAAGGGTTTTATTGTTTCTAAATCAGAATATCAATCTCATTACATTTCTCCCTTGAAGGTATGGAACTGTACAGTACTTAAGATCCATTGATATTAATTATGAGTTTGGACCTTGAAGCATTTTTGTTTTCATTTTGCCACTTAGTATACTTGGTATGTACAATCCTTTCTGCTTAATTCCCTCCTTCATCCTTTGTTTTTATACTGTAATTTTTGACACAATTGAGTCCAACACTGTATACTAGCAACAGTTGCTATTGTCTTAGTTGCCGAGCCATTCCGGGCTGTACGGCAACGGCACCTGGTTCCGCCCCCTAGTCTCTGATGGGAGAGAACCTTGTCCAATCATTGAAGAAGGCGGTATATTTAAACGACCGACGACCTAAAGATCGGTTCCCCTGGAAGAGCCTGCAAGGCGAAACGCGCGTCGGGACTAATTACTATACAGGGGTGGTGGGGCTGTATAGGGACGATCTAGCAACTATTATTTAAGACATTTTACCCTATTAGCCACCCTTGTTTATCGATTTCTTGGGAACATTTTTTTCCCTTTTTTTCTTTCTCTTAGCATTTGATTCGTTTTTAGTGGACGTTGTTTGGCTGACGTGGGGTGGGGGGTTATGTACTATAGAGCAATAAGGGGAGCTTCAGTTTTCTTATATACATTGCAGTATATCAGCGGATAGGTCTTTTTGTGACTCAGGTTATTCATTTCCTATAGATATATTTGAGACTTATTTGATTAGCTATACTTAGGATATTTTTTTTGCTCCCTTTTCCACTAGCTCTAACCCTTCCCCCCCCTCTCCCCCCTCTCTGCTTTCACATACAGCCACCAGGCTGGAATATTTGATAAATTTTTCCTATATATTTTGTATAGTAGTACTTTTTAACTATATTCATTAAAAGTTAGATTTTATTATCTCTATTGATTTGGGGTTGCTTTTGATACATTTGAGACCCACGGGACTGGGATATTATTCCCGGTGGGCTCCCTTGTATCTCCTTCTCTATTTTTGTATTCAAATTACACGTAGACTGATACTGATTAAATATACATATAATTATTGATATATATATATATTTATATCTAATATAAAAAAATAAATATGTAAATACGTTAAAAAATAAAATTAAAAAAATAATTAAAAATAAATAATTAAAAAATATATAGATGTATGTTATTTCGTCCTAACTGTATTGTGATATTAATATATATATATTTATATCAAAATACACGTAGAACGAAATAATATATATATATATATCTATATACATAAATATATACACCTATATTTAAATAAAAATATAAAAAAAATTATATATATATACACATACACACATACGTATATATATATATATATATATAGTATAGTTGAAAAAGGATGCACTCAGAGGTCTTTTTAGAAGAAATATAGTGTATTTTAATCCATATAAGGTTTACAAATGACTTGATCGACGTTTCGACCCAATAGGGTCTTCCTCAGGATCAATATGTAAACATAAAACCTACAAATATATAGGAAAACATAAAATGTACTCACCAATTGTGTTACAGTTCCCTCATCCCTCCCGTCCGAACCCGGAAGTGAAAACCAGAAGTGACGTAACGTGAACGAAATTACGTGTTCAACTATTAGCTGTGAACGTGGTTACTAGGAAACCAATACACATATCAAGAATTGGTTTCAAAAACCGAGTAGGTGCTGAAATATAAGTGGCTATTTAACCATTATATATATATATAGCCAGTATCTGCAGTGTATGTAGAATCATTCAGTAAAAGTGCCAGTGCAAAGATAAAAAATATAAGTGCCTGTTCAAAATACATCAAAGACAGCTGTGATGAAGTGACTAGTGCCCAAAGTGAAAAGAGCTATATATACTGAAACAAAAAAATTGCATCTTAAAAACATAAATATTAGCCATGGAGAAAATAGCAGTATAGCATAATTATTATCAATATAATATCAATTAGTATTAATCTATAAGTTCTAAAGGCTTTGGAGGCATAAATATATTATAGAATCTGATTATCAAAGCAAAAGATTTTTGTATGAAAAGTGCTGCACGGTCAAAGAGTAAATTCATAAAGTATGAGATACTATCTCTAATAAATCCAAAGTTGTTTAGGGAATTTAAATATTATATCTTGTCTTAAAGGGTCCACAAGCAACGGAGTGTATATTCTCCAAAAATTATATAGGGCAGAGTATATATATGAATGAAAATGGATTAAAGGAACATAGAGTATACAATGTTTTCATTGAGCCCCTTAGGTGCTACTGTGTCCAAACGATGTATCCATCGTGCCTCCTTCTGTAGAAGTATCTTGGATCTATCTCCCCCTCTAGGTAAGGGGGGAATGTGATCAATGGCTGTAAAACGGAGAGTTGGTAGTCGATGTCCTAGAGCAAGAAAATGTTTCGCCACCGGCTTATCGCTATAATTGTCCCGAAATGCGGTTGTAATTGTAGATCGATGACCCCGTATCCGATCCCTGAGGGTACGGTCCGTCTTACCCACATAGGATAGTCCACACGGGCACGTAATTAAGTAGATCACATGGTCAGTGGTACAAGTGATATATTGAGAAATACTGATTCTTTGACCACTATGAGGGTGGGCAAAAGTAGCCCCACTGACCATGTGACTACAGGTAACGCATCCTCCACATTTGAAACATCCTTTTTTGACAATTTTGGGAGTTTTAATATAGCAGTGTCTGGGATCATTTTTTACAAGGATATCTTTGAGGTTTCTATTCCTCTTGTAACTTAGCATCGGTCGATTTTGAAAAGATTTGGGTAGTTGTTTGTCTGTTTGTAACATATCCCAGTGTTTGTAGATGGAGTCTCTAATTCTTGAGGTCCCTGTGTGGAAAGTTAGGGGTAGGAATATCCTCGATGTTGTCGTTGTTTTGACTTTTTTGTTATTCTTCATTTCAGATTCCCATATTTCTTTCGCTTTTTTTAAGGCTAGTTCAAGAGTACAATAGGGATATCCCCTAGCTCTAAATCTATTCCACATTTCTTTAAGTTGTATCTCACATCTTTCGTTGGTGCTGTTATACCTGTATACCCTCAGAAACTGGGATATAGGTAAAGAGGCTTTAAAATTCCTAGGATGAAAACTTGAAGATAATAGTAAGGTGTTTCGCTCTGTCTCTTTGCGATATAGTGTGAACTCCAACTTGCCTTGATTTTTAAATACAGTCACATCCAAGAATTCTATAGATTGTGTGTCACATGTCATACTTAACTTCACTGGTGTAGAGGCTTGATTGATCTCTTGTAGCATGGAGTCCAATTCTTCCATATTACCCATCCAGATCAAAAAAATATCATCGACAAAGCGATGGTAGTGTTTAATTTGATGTCCATATTTCTGTAGAATCCATGCATTTTCAAAAACAAACATGAAAGCATTAGCATAGGAGGGTGCCATGGCTGCACCCATAGCTGTCCCAGACGTTTGTAGAAAAAAATTGTTTTCAAATTTGAAGTAGTTGCAAGAAAGAGCAATAAGTAAGAACTCCATAAGGAACTCTATAGGTGGTCCCACATATAATGAGGAGGAACTAAGGACCTCTCTCAAAGCCTGGACACCGTCATTATGAGGTATGACGGTGTACAGGCTTTGGACGTCCATAGTAACTAGTAGATGTGATTCTTCGATGTCTGGAATTAAATTGATTTTATGAATAAAATCCTGAGTGTCACGTAGACATGTGGGTAATGCCATTACACTTTTTTTAATATGAAAGTCAATATATTTCGTGACAGGTTCAAGTAAGCCCTCTTTGGCTGACACAATGGGTCTGCCAGGCGGTTTCATGGGATCTTTGTGGATTTTAGGTAGTGTGTATAACACTGGATGTTTTGGATTTATAACATATAGGTATTGTGCTGTTTTATCATCTAAATATCCATTGCGGATTCCCAATTCTATATGGTTTTTAATCCTTGTCTGAAATTTACTGGCAGGATCATAGGTAAGTTTTATATATGTGGCAATATCATCCAACTGACGTAGAATTTCTTGACGATAGTCTCGATATGATTGTATAACCGTGGCTCCACCCTTGTCAGCAGAGTGAATCACTATGTTGGGATCATCACTAAGATCTTTAAGAGCCATTTTTTCTCCTTTAGTAAGGTTCTGATGGTATTTTGGAGGGTTCTTAAATATTTGCTCTGTGTCTGCTTTCAAAGTTTGAATGAAAGTTTTAATGGAAGAATTAAAAGTACGTATGTCCTTGTTAGATTTCTTATAGAATGGATGGACATGTTCCGTTGTATTATCCTTTCTGAGTTCGTTGCTATAAAGTGTGCGCTGAGTCTTATAAATTTCAATTTCCGTTTGAAATGGATCTGGTCTGGACACTGGGACAAATGAGAGTCCTTTATTCAAAACGGAATAATGATCAGCATTTAAAATTTTTTCTGACAGATTAAATACAGATGTCATTTCCGTATTCTCGGGGGTCTTCCAGTCGGATTTATGTTTTTTCCAGTTATTCTGTCCTCGTCGTATTGGGCGGTTCTTTTTGCGCCTCTGGTGTTGATACGGGGAATATCTGGTGGTTCCCTTGGTGGTGGGCCTTCTTCTAAAAAATTGGCCCCGGCCTGGGCTCTGTTATCGCCTCTGCTGTCCGGGTCAGACGTTGAATCCCCAGAGCTAGCATCGATCGTTTGGAAGGATGGTTTACGTATTTTGGTTCTAAATCTCGCATTAAATCTATGGGTATCCTGCGAGCCTCCCAACCATCTGTATACCTGATGGAATTTGTAATCATTATTCACTTTTTCCAATTTCTGTTTTTTAAAACGAATAAGTTCATTTTTGTATCTACTTATTTCATCTTGTAATTTTAGCATTTGAACGGTTGCAGTGGAGGCTTGTAACATGTTAGAATTCGTTGTTTCTATATTCTGTATAGACTGTTTGACGAATATAAGTTCTCTGCCAACTTCTTCCACTACGATAACCATCCAATCTAATGAGCATTTATTGGATATTTGCATCCACTTCCTACAAAAATCAGGATTTTGCCGTCCTATGGTGGGTGCATTTCTCACCCTAAAACCTCTAGGTATCCTTTTGGATCTGTGGTAGTCTGATATAAAGACCCCATGCAGATCTAAATCTATTTCTCTTTTTTTCAATTTGATAAGATCGTTATAAAGATCCTGTATAGAATTGGTATGTGCTAATTCACCCGAGGTTTGTGGCCAGAGAATAGCACTAGCTTGTTCATCTGAAATAGTAAGAGTTTCTGCAGATTCTATTAAAGCTCCTGCTTTAGCCAAAAAGTCCTCCATGGCTGCCACAACAAATTCCAAATGAGGGATAGTTCACTGTTTAGTTAATAATCCGTGAGGGGGTGCGCATAGAGGTGTAGCAAACACCCACAATTTTATAAAACATAATAATGGCACTCACCCTTGCTTCAAAGAAGTAATAGTCACTGTGCCCCGGTGCAGACCTATGCTGATAAATAGTATAGTTGAAAAAGGATGCACTCAGAGGTCTTTTTAGAAGAAATATAGTGTATTTTAATCCATATAAGGTTTACAAATGACTTGATCGACGTTTCGACCCAATAGGGTCTTCCTCAGGATCAATATGTAAACATAAAACCTACAAATATATAGGAAAACATAAAATGTACTCACCAATTGTGTTACAGTTCCCTCATCCCTCCCGTCCGAACCCGGAAGTAAAAACCGGAAGTGACGTAACGTGAACGAAATTACGTGTTCAACTATTAGCTGTGAACGTGGTTACTAGGAAACCAATACACATATCAAGAATTGGTTTCAAAAACCGAGTAGGTGCTGAAATATAAGTGGCTATTTAACCATTATATATATATATATATATATATATAGCCAGTATCTGCAGTGTATGTAGAATCATTCAGTAAAAGTGCCAGTGCAAAGATAAAAAATATAAGTGCCTGTTCAAAATACATCAAAGACAGCTGTGATGAAGTGACTAGTGCCCAAAGTGAAAAGAGCTATATATACTGAAACAAAAAAATTGCATCTTAAAAACATAAATATTAGCCATGGAGAAAATAGCAGTATAGCATAATTATTATCAATATAATATCAATTAGTATTAATCTATAAGTTCTAAAGGCTTTGGAGGCATAAATATATTATAGAATCTGATTATCAAAGCAAAAGATTTTTGTATGAAAAGTGCTGCACGGTCAAAGAGTAAATTCATAAAGTATGAGATACTATCTCTAATAAATCCAAAGTTGTTTAGGGAATTTAAATATTATATCTTGTCTTAAAGGGTCCACAAGCAACGGAGTGTATATTCTCCAAAAATTATATAGGGCAGAGTATATATATGAATGAAAATGGATTAAAGGAACATAGAGTATACAATGTTTTCATTGAGCCCCTTAGGTGCTACTGTGTCCAAACGATGTATCCATCGTGCCTCCTTCTGTAGAAGTATCTTGGATCTATCTCCCCCTCTAGGTAAGGGGGGAATGTGATCAATGGCTGTAAAACGGAGAGTTGGTAGTCGATGTCCTAGAGCAAGAAAATGTTTCGCCACCGGCTTATCGCTATAATTGTCCCGAAATGCGGTTGTAATTGTAGATCGATGACCCCGTATCCGATCCCTGAGGGTACGGTCCGTCTTACCCACATAGGATAGTCCACACGGGCACGTAATTAAGTAGATCACATGGTCAGTGGTACAAGTGATATATTGAGAAATACTGATTCTTTGACCACTATGAGGGTGGGCAAAAGTAGCCCCACTGACCATGTGACTACAAGTAACGCATCCTCCACATTTGAAACATCCTTTTTTGACAATTTTGGGAGTTTTAATATAGCAGTGTCTGGGATCATTTTTTACAAGGATATCTTTGAGGTTTCTATTCCTCTTGTAACTTAGCATCGGTCGATTTTGAAAAGATTTGGGTAGTTGTTTGTCTGTTTGTAACATATCCCAGTGTTTGTAGATGGAGTCTCTAATTCTTGAGGTCCCTGTGTGGAAAGTTAGGGGTAGGAATATCCTCGATGTTGTCGTTGTTTTGACTTTTTTGTTATTCTTCATTTCAGATTCCCATATTTCTTTCGCTTTTTTTAAGGCTAGTTCAAGAGTACAATAGGGATATCCCCTAGCTCTAAATCTATTCCACATTTCTTTAAGTTGTATCTCACATCTTTCGTTGGTGCTGTTATACCTGTATACCCTCAGAAACTGGGATATAGGTAAAGAGGCTTTAAAATTCCTAGGATGAAAACTTGAAGATAATAGTAAGGTGTTTCGCTCTGTCTCTTTGCGATATAGTGTGAACTCCAACTTGCCTTGATTTTTAAATACAGTCACATCCAAGAATTCTATAGATTGTGTGTCACATGTCATACTTAACTTCACTGGTGTAGAGACTTGATTGATCTCTTGTAGCATGGAGTCCAATTCCTCCATATTACCCATCCAGATCAAAAAAATATCATCGACAAAGCGATGGTAGTGTTTAATTTGATGTCCATATTTCTGTAGAATCCATGCATTTTCAAAAACAAACATGAAAGCATTAGCATAGGAGGGTGCCATGGCTGCACCCATAGCTGTCCCAGACGTTTGTAGAAAAAAATTGTTTTCAAATTTGAAGTAGTTGCAAGAAAGAGCAATAAGTAAGAACTCCATAAGGAACTCTATAGGTGGTCCCACATATAATGAGGAGGAACTAAGGACCTCTCTCAAAGCCTGGACACCGTCATTATGAGGTATGACGGTGTACAGGCTTTGGACGTCCATAGTAACTAGTAGATGTGATTCTTCGATGTCTGGAATTAAATTAAAATCCTGAGTGTCACGTAGACATGTGGGTAATGCCATTACACTTTTTTTAATATGAAAGTCAATATATTTCGTGACAGGTTCAAGTAAGCCCTCTTTGGCTGACACAATGGGTCTGCCAGGCGGTTTCATGGGATCTTTGTGGATTTTAGGTAGTGTGTATAACACTGGATGTTTTGGATTTATAACATATAGGTATTGTGCTGTTTTATCATCTAAATATCCATTGCGGATTCCCAATTCTATATGGTTTTTAATCCTTGTCTGAAATTTACTGGCAGGATCATAGGTAAGTTTTATATATGTGGCAATATCATCCAACTGACGTAGAATTTCTTGACGATAGTCTCGATATGATTGTATAACCGTGGCTCCACCCTTGTCAGCAGAGTGAATCACTATGTTGGGATCATCACTAAGATCTTTAAGAGCCATTTTTTCTCCTTTAGTAAGGTTCTGATGGTATTTTGGAGGATTCTTAAATATTTGCTCTGTGTCTGCTTTCAAAGTTTGAATGAAAGTTTTAATGGAAGAATTAAAAGTACGTATGTCCTTATTAGATTTCTTATAGAATGGATGGACATGTTCCGTTGTATTATCCTTTCTGAGTTCGTTGCTATAAAGTGTGCGCTGAGTCTTATAAATTTCAATTTCCGTTTGAAATGGATCTGGTCTGGACACTGGGACAAATGAGAGTCCTTTATTCAAAACGGAATAATGATCAGCATTTAAAATTTTTTCTGACAGATTAAATACAGATGTCATTTCCGTATTCTCGGGGGTCTTCCAGTCGGATTTATGTTTTTTCCAGTTATTCTGTCCTCGTCGTATAGGGCGGTTCTTTTTGCGCCTCGGGTGTTGATACGGGGAATATCTGGTGGTTCCCTTGGTGGTGGGCCTTCTTCTAAAAAATTGGCCCCGGCCTGGGCTCTGTTATCGCCTCTGCTGTCCGGGTCAGACGTTGAATCCCCAGAGCTAGCATCGATCGTTTGGAAGGATGGT
>OW240913.1:146052974-146176713 GCA_933207985.1 Pelobates cultripes
CGGCTGCAGCATGAAATCGGCGGCCCCCTCACAGTGTGCCACCGGACCGGCCACCCGGTGGCACCTGCAGTCCCCCACAATCCAGCCCTGCCGCCGGGCCCCCTGGCGGCGGGCCCCCCTCCCGGCCGGGCCCTCGGACCGTGTCCGAAGTGCCCGACCGGTCAGTCCGCCCCTGCTTATAAAACATTATATAATACATAAATGAATATAAATAGCAAAGAGAAAAGAATCAAATTGCTGGTACCAGGAGATAGTTACTGCCACTTATCGTTCTGAAGGGGATATGTCATCACTTGATTATGTGAAATATAAAATTGATAATAAATATTGCAGAAGGGGTAAATCTGCTAAACAACGTTATACAATGTTTAAAATAATAACAATAATATTAGCAAAAAAACGTTTAAACCACTTTGGGATATAAAGGTAGTCTCTATGAATAAGGAATAATACAAAATGAAAAAAGTCCTTAATATATATAAAACGTGAAAAACTAGCCGAATACTCCAAAATAAGTCTATTGAGTCTATTAAGCTGTATGCTCCTATTTAGATACGGCTGAAATCCCTTCTATTGTAAAAGCAGGGAAAACTAACCAGTAGGAACAAATAAGTTGATCTAGTGACACATTGAAATGATATGCAACAATGTGATACACATAGAAAATAACTTTATCCGATATGTTAAGAAATGTATAGAAGTGTAATTAACTTCTCTACATAAAGGTCAAATGTTGCAGTCGACAATGTTAACCTTCCAACTCCAGCAGTTGGTCTCTATAGTAAGAAGAGTAGCAACATGTCTTCCATAAAAAACAAAATTTATTGTAAAAAAAAAAAAAAAAATAACATAAAAAATATATTCACTGATGGCTACAAAGAATGGGAACCTTATCCGGAGTTACACCACCTTCAGTTCAAATCCTCTGCCGTTTGCTGACTGTCAAAAGCCGGCTTGAAGACAGCTGCAGAGTCCTGTGTGTTCAGAAACTGAAGGGGAGACTTGCCGCGTGTGTTCCACTTCGATTCACTTTGCGTTCCAATCAGTATCTGTTTCGGTGAGATGCTGGTGCATCTCACCGAAACAGATACTGATTGTAACGCAAAGTGAATCGAAGTGGAACGCACGCGGCAAGTCTCCCCTTCAGTTTCTTTGCGTTACAATCAGTATCTGTTTCGGTGAGATGCACCAGCATCTCACCGAAACAGATACTGATTGGAACGCAAAGTGAATCGAAGTGGAACGCACGCGGCAAGTCTCCCCTTCAGTTTCTGAACACACAGGACTCTGCAGCTGTCTTCAAGCCGGCTTTTGACAGTCAGCAAACGGCAGAGGATTTGAACTGAAGGTGGTGTAACTCCGGATAAGGTTCCCATTCTTTGTAGCCATCAGTGAATATATTTTTGATGTTGTTTTTTTTTTTTTACAATAAATTTTGTTTTTTATGGAAGACATGTTGCTACTCTTCTTACTATAGAGACCAACTGCTGGAGTTGGAAGGTTAACATTGTCGACTGCAACATTTGACCTTTATGTAGAGAAGTTAATTATACTTCTATACATTTCTTAACATATCGGATAAAGTTATTTTCTAATGTGTATCACATTGTTGCATATCATTTCAATGTGTCACTAGATCAACTTATTTGCTCCTACTGGTTATTTTTCCCTGCTTTTACAATAGAAGGGATTTCAGCCGTATCTAAATAGGAGCATACAGCTTAATAGACTCAATAGACTTATTTTGGAGTATTCGGCTAGTTTTTCACGTTTTATATATATTAAGGACTTTTTTCATTTTTTTATTATTCCTTATTCATAGAGACTACCTTTATATCCCAAAGTGGTTTAAACGTTTTTTTGCTAATATTATTGTTATTATTTTAAACATTGTATAACGTTGTTTAGCAGATTTACCCCTTCTGCAATTTTTATTATCAATTTTATATTTCACATAATCAAGTGATGACATATCCCCTTCAGAATGATAAGTGGCAGTAACTATCTCCTGGTACCAGCAATTTGATTCTTTTCTCTTTGCTATTTATATTCATTTTAGTATTCTTTTTAACCTTAGGTGTGGGTTAATCTACTGGGATTTGAGAAGTTACACGTCTCTTTGTGAGACCACTATATAACCTTCCTACCTATCAGATAGGACAAACACTCTTTTCTGGTGATTCTTTACCATTATATAATACATGCCCACGGAGCCAAATAAAACTGGGTGTCGGCAGACAGAATCAAAACTGAAATAGAGGCCCATGCCTCTAGAATGCCACAGTGGCTGAACAGGCTCGCGGTCGTGACAGCCGTACACAATACATAGGAAGAGACAGGAGATATAAGATATACGTTAGACCTACATGTGGAATGCTTAGGAGGATGATAAACATTTATGCATACACAACTGGCATGGAAGAATAGGGTTGAAAGCAACAGCAAATGCTAGAACAATGGTAGACTATCTCTGTAATATCAACATCAGCTATAACGTCATGCTTAAACTGAACATGACTGAATGAGGTTTACATAATGCATTATTTGTAGATACTACAAATAAGACCGGAAAAGTAATCACAATACCTGAGCCGGCCTAATATGGCTAAATATGATTAACACGTGTTCGTGGAACCGATAAAACAAGCGACCTAAGTGGAACGAAATGTTAACCATGTCTAAAAAGTGGATGATGTTGTACTGTATAAGGAAAACCTGCACGATCGAATGCGGATCGGATTTATGGAAGGTGTAAAATTGATGTGCTTGAGTGGTTGAATGAGGCCATAGCAGACAATAAATCATAAAATGCAGTAATCGAATTGAAAGCCCATACCAGGTGGTAGAAGCCCAATAGGGCTTATTAACCCCTTAAATCCGGAGGGCGTACTATTACGCCCTGCAGGAGCCGGCTCTAAACGCCGGCGGGCGTAATAGTACACCCTCGCTATAATGGCCGCCCACGTGGCCGGCGTTAATCGCCCACTGCAGATCGCGGTCGGGTGGGATGCCTGGCCCCCCAGGCGGCCCCCCAGGCAACCCCCCCTGTGGCCGGTGACCGCGATCTGCAGTCTCTGATCGCAGTGACAGGCTGTCACTGCGATCAGTATTTAACGTGTGTCAGCCGATTTCAAATCAGCTGACACACGTGGCCGGCGGCTTTCTGCTATGCAGATCGCGGTCGGGGGACTTACCTGGTATTACTGTTTTGAAACACAAATATTTGTGTTCAGCGAAGTCTCCCGAGTACAACAGTACCCCTCATGTACAGGTTTTATGGTGTTTTCAAAAGTTACAGCGTCAAATATAAGGCTTGTGTTTCATTTTTTTCACATTAAAATTCGCCAGATTGCTTACGTTGCCTTTGTGACCCTATGGTAGCCCAAGAATGAAAATTACCCCTATGATGGCATACCATTTGCAATAGTAGACAACCCAAGGTATTGCAAATGGGGTATGTCCAGTCTTTTTTAGTAGCCACTTCGTCACAAACACTGGCCAAAATTGGCTTTTTTTATCATTTTTCACACCCAAACAAATACTAACGCTAACTTTGGCCAGTGTTTATGACCAAATGGCTACTAAAAAAGACTGGACATACCCCATTTGCAATACCTTGGGTTGTTTACTATTGCAAATGGTATGCCATTATGGGTGTAAATTTAATTCCTGGACTACTATACAGTCTCAAAGGCAAAGTAACCAATCTGGCGAATTTCAATTTCAAATGTAACGTGCTGTATTTGACCCTGTAACTTCCCAAAACACCATAAAACCTGTACATAGGGGGTACTGTTTTACATGTGAGACTTTGCTGAATACAAATATGTGTATATTATTGCAGTAAAAGCAAACAGTATTATGACATTGACAGTTAAAATGTCATGTAGAACTAAAAAAATAACAAAATTTCTTATTTTCTACCATTTTTTTCATATTAAATTATGTTTCATAGCTAAATATTTGATATTAAATGAAAGCCCTGTTTCCCCTGAATAAAATGATATATCATAAGGGTGGGTGCATTTACTATGAAAGAGGTGAATTATGGTTGGACAGACATGTAGCGCAAATGCCAGGTTTTGTTTACATTTTGTTTTGTTCACAACGTGCACATTTGGCTCCGTCCTTAAGGGGTTAAGACTCACCTGTAAATTGCTTATGACAGGAGAAAACTAATTTACAGAGAAAAACTCACTCAAAGGGGCACTCCAGACCCCCAATGCACTTTACTGTGTACTTTTTTTTTTCATTACATTTGTTTTTATGGAAATTGACACCTCCATAAATCCCCCCCCAACCCAACCCAGCATAGCCAAACTCAAGAGGCAGCAACTGCCCAGAGCACCCACCTTGCAAAGACTTCTCATTGAACTGGACCAGGAAGTCTGTGATTGGACAGCCACATAAACGCGGGGTAAGAAGGGGAGAGCAGGCAGAAGCAGTAGACAAGGGAACTGCAGATTTTGCAAGCAGTTTTAGATTATACCCCTATGAAAAAATACATACATAAAAACATACATGTTGTCATTTGGGGCACATCCACTAAACAGTGATTTCTACTTAGTTTGTATTTGGGCAGTGGCGTGACTCTTTAACCCCTTAAGGACCTGACTGTTTTGGCCATGTTGCACGTTAAGGACCAGAGCTGCTTTAACACTTTTGTGGTGTTTGTGTTTAGCTGTAATTTTCCTGTCTCTCATTTACTGTTCCCATACAAATTTTACACATATGTATATATATATATATATATATTTATTTTTTTTTTTTCTTGTCATACAATTTACTTTAAAAAAAAAATGGTGGGGGGGCGTGGCCTAACGAGCAACGCGGATGGTCGCTCGGATCTGAGCTCCGCATAACGCTGGCCCGACAAAGCAAAGATAAAAGCATTAATCAGCTCCCACAGACCCACCTGCGACCTGGCAACATGGCTAACACAACCAAGAAGAAGCAGGGCGAAAAAGCGGACCGTTCCGTTTTTTTTGCAGCCAGAGCGTCGACGCCCAAAGCCGCAGGCCTCACAGACGGAGACCAAGATGGCGACGGCGGGAACGACACAGTGCCACTACAGTCCTCCCCTGGGCCGCAAAATCTACCGGTCACACAAGATTTTCTGCAAAACTGCCTAGAGGATATGTCCACCAAAATCCTAACCTCCTTACAGAGCACTCTGAAAGAGCTCCGCAGAGATGTGCAGGAGCTGGGAGACAGGATGACACACGTGGAACAAAAGATGGAAGATCAGACTGCTGCACACAATGATGTGGCAGACCAAGTGCAGCATATGCAACAGCAACTGGAATACACACAGCGCAAGGTCATGGACCTGGAGGACCGCTCTAGACGCCAGAACCTGCGGCTCCGGGGTATCCCAGAAGAGGTGAAGCAGCCAGACCTGCATGCATTCCTGATCGGATATTTTAAAGAATTGGCGCCAGATTTACCTGCTGAGGTACTGCTCCTAGACAGATACCACAGAGTACAGAAGCCAACGTTCCTACCACAAGACACCCCTAGGGATGTGCTCACACACCTACACTATTTCCACGTGAAGGAGGCACTACTCCAAGCTACGAGAGGGGGTCGTGATCTGCCACAGAAATACAAAAACATCAAACTCTTCACAGACCTGTCAGCAGCCACGCTGCAAAAGAGAAAAGAATTTAAAGACGTCACGGAAGCACTGCGCCAGAACAACGTCCAATACAGATGGGGATATCCGATCCGTCTGCTGATACGGAGAAATGGTACGGTGACGGCAGCCAACACACCTGAAGAGGGACGGAGAATCCTGCGCAACTGGAACATCCCAGTGAACCCGGTGGGGAAGAATATGGCCGCACCAGCCAGGCTATCCCCGGAATGGAAAAGAACCAAGAAATGAACTGAACAATTACAATAAAGACTGTGAAGTACAACAGTCCGCAGTCCTGGCCACGGACGGGCAACAACTCGGCCGCAAGTATAATAGACATTGCACCACACCACGGAGTCGTATACACAATGCTAGATACCCACGCACACACGACAGACACACAGGCGACAGGGAACAAACACGGGGAAAATCTTAAAAAAAAAAAACACTTTTGCCCACCGAGAGGGCAGAGATATTACAAAGCACACCACTCAGGACAAGAAAGAGACACAAATGTGTTGCGCAAAAAAAAAAAAAAATCCACGAAAGGAGAAGTATACTGCCATTATGATGCACACCATAATTAGGCATTACCAGGTCCTACACCAGGGCAGTTAAAGTACAGCTGCCTAAAGAAACATGACAGCAAATATCGGGCTCAGCAAGCTCACACATAAACCCTTACCCACAGAAACACACAAGACAACCACGTCCACACACGGCACTATTTAGCTGGTGCCCAATCCTACATTGGGAAATGCAAATAATTGTTATTGTTCTTGTATATATGTTGATTGATGTAATGCTTCATTTGTTTGTTATGAACACCTGTTACGTTAGTGTTCATCACCGTCCAACCCACCCCACTCATCCCACCCCCACCAGTAGGGTACTAAAACCCAGGGTACTGAACAAAGCTGAAGAGCATGGGCAGCAAAGAGGGAACACAAGCACGCAGGGGAAACCGCAGGAAACCCAGTCGGCCGATTGGACCAGGGGCGGCAAAGACACGACACAAAAGTACAGTCTCAGGGCTAACGGGAGAGTAGGAAGGAATACAGGGAGAACCCAGCCAGATATAAGTCCGCATTGCCAAACAGCAATATACCCCATAAAACATGAAAATATATTGCCATAACGTAAAAGGGTTAAACATCCCAGTCAAAAGACACTGCCTAGTCCGGGATCTGCGCAGAGTACGCCCAGATGTGGTATGCCTACAAGAAACTCACCTCAAGCAGACGACGACCATAGCGCAGGCATACTTCCCCACGCAGTACCATAGCACCTATACGTCCAAAACAAGGGGGGTGTCAGTCCTAATCAGTAAGGATGTGTCCTTTAAGCTGATATATGAACACGTAGACAATCAAGGGCAATACATAATATTGGTCTGCGAAATTAACAATGCGGAATACACGATAATCAACATATACGCACCAAACACAAACCAAAGAAACTTCTTACATAAATTGCTCACACAGCTAGCACACCTACAAAGGGGAATCACTTTCATATGTGGGGACATGAATCATATTCTGGACCCACGATGGGACACGTCGGTCCCAACCCACACACCTAGAGCGGTAACACTGACGCGGGAATGCAAACCTCTAACACGACTGATGAGTGCGCACGATTTGTATGATGCATGGAGAGTGCTGCACCCGGAGGAGAGAGACTTCACTTTCTTCTCCCAAGCGCACAACACTTACTCACGCATAGATGGGTTTTACATAAAAGGCACATTCCTCAACCAACTAAAGGATTGCTCCATAGGCACCATCACGTGGTCAGACCACGCCCCTGTCACCTTAGAACTACATGACGCTTATGAATATAAGCATCGCAGCCCCTGGCGGCTCAACGAATCGATACTACACAACGAGCAGTTCGGCGAGCAATTAGCCGAAGAGATTAAGCAGTACTTTAAGACGAACACACACCCAGACACCTCCCCTGAAACCCTATGGCTAGCACATAAACCAGTAATCAGAGGATTGATCATAGGGAAAACCAGCGCGTTAAAGCAGAAATCACAAGCAAAACTAAAGGAACACTTGACAGCCCTCTACCGCCTTAATAAGCAAAACCAATTGACCCCAACACCGCTGTTAAAAACACTAATACAAGAAAAGTTAGAGGAAATCAAGACACATGACCTGGCGAAGATGGGATTTAGCCTTAGGAAACTCAAAGCAACACAATACACACAGGGGAACAGGGCAAGCAAACTTTTAGCCAGACGACTAACACAACAAAGCATAAAGGCAAAAATCCCATACCTGCTGAACTCACACGGGGAAAAAAAAAGTGACACCAAAAGAAATAAGCGACATTTTTGCCGAATACTACACGACACTGTACAATCTAAAGCAAGACCCTAACACAACACATCCAACTCCTGGACACATAGAGCGCTACTTGGACAACATAACCCTACCCTCTCTATCGGAGGAGCAAATAGAATCCCTACAAGTCCCCATCACCACAACGGAAGTCCTGCAAG
This sequence comes from Pelobates cultripes, assembly GCA_933207985.1. Classification (NCBI taxonomy): domain Eukaryota; kingdom Metazoa; phylum Chordata; class Amphibia; order Anura; family Pelobatidae; genus Pelobates; species Pelobates cultripes. The sequence goes on from OW240913.1 coordinate 146,061,122, forward strand.
CCATCACACGCTTACCCCCCGGGAAAGCACCCGGCCCTGACGGTCTTACGAACACATATTATAAGAAATATGCGGGAATACTAGCGCCACACCTGGCACACCTGTTTAACGCAGCAACCCAAAAAGGAGAGGCGCCTGCGGAAATGCTGGGGGCCCACATAGTCACTCTACCCAAACCAGGAAAACCCCCCACCTGCAGTCAAAACTTTAGACCAATTTCATTGCTCAACACTGACACTAAACTATATGCTAAAATCCTAGCCACTAGACTGACCCACATCATCCCCACATTAATACATGACGATCAAGTGGGCTTCACCACTGGGCGACAAGGGTCGGACAATACAAGAAAAGTAGTGGACCTAATGCAGTGCTTACTCCGTAGCCGGGGGGGGGGGTCCTCCTATCCCTGGATGCGGAAAAGGCGTTTGACCGTCTAAACTGGTCTTTCCTGCAAGCTGTACTCCAAAAATACAAGTTCCCCCAGGGATTCCTGAGGGCAGTACAGGCATTGTACTCCCACCCCACAGCTAGAGTACTCAATGCAGGGTTTATATCTAAACACATCACAATAACCAATGGCTCTCGACAGGGCTGCCCCCTATCCCCGCTATTGTACATCCTAGCGCTGGAGCCACTGGCAGCAGCGATAAGAGCAAACCGGTCCATAAAGGGTATAACCCTGGGAGACAGAGAGTATACACTCAACCTTTTTGCAGACGACATCCTTGTAACGATCACACACCCCCTCACATCCCTGCCAAATTTAATGACACAAATACGTGAATATGGGGAGGTCTCGTACTACAAGCTGAATATCACCAAGACGCAAGCTCTAGGGATAGGACTTAACGCGGACCTATTGGGCAGGTTACAGACGGCATTCCCGCTGGACTGGAGAAATGACTACTTGACGTTTCTGGGACTTAAGCTATCCAAAAACCCAGCACACCTTTTTAAACTAAACTACGAGCGCATACAAACAGAAATCATAGACACCATACAAAAATGGAGAGGTAAATTTCTTTCGTGGACAGGCCGCATAGCAGCGGTAAAGATGACACTCATACCTAAAATCCAGTACCTATTTAGAACACTACAAATACCCGTCCCGAAAGCGTACAACACTCATTAAGCACATTCGTCTGGGAAGGGAAAAAGGTACGAGTAGCAGCAGGAACACTACACCAAACAGTGAGCAAAGGCGGGCTGGGTCTGCCAAACCTAACAACGTACTGTAGGGCAGCTTATCTACACAACATAGCCCAAATTAACCGCCCGGCCCAAGCCCCGCAGTGGGTAGCAATAGAATCCCACTGGGCCCCACAACACAACCTCAGGGCGATATTATGGCTACAGAAGTGCCCCAAACACATAAGAGAAAACCTGCTACCCAGCACACAGAACTTGATGAGGGTATGGAACACAATGAGAAACAATTTGGTGTCCAACCCCAAATTACCCCTGGCCACACCAATACAAACAATAGGCATGGAAATACCTACATTCCGTGAAGACACCTGGAAGAGAGGGGGAATACACCACATATACCAGGTCATTGACAGAGGCAAACTGAAAACACTACCAGATATACAAACGGAATACACACTGCCCACCACAATCGCATTTTCCTACCTGCAACTTAAATCATATATAACAGGCAAACTAAGCAAACAACCGGGTATAGAAGATGAAGCAACCATGACGGTTTTTGAAAAACAATGTGTAGGAATAGCACCACTAAAGAAATCAATGTCATGGGGATACCATAAGTTAACCCTAACACAAGCGCATACACTAGAACAGATCAAGAGAGACTGGCACAGGGAAATAGGTCAGACATTCCCAAGGGAAATCTGGGAGAGGTCCTACTCGGTCCACAGAGGACTAACAGCGTGCGCATCGCATTTGGAACTGCAACGCAAAATTATGTACCGATGGTACCTAGTGCCCGCAAAACTACATGCCATATGGCCGCACACAAGTAACAAGTGCTGGAGGTGCGGGGGGGAGGTGGGCACGATGCTTCACATCTGGTGGTCCTGTGACAAAATAAGCCCATTTTGGGAAGCGGTGTCCACACTCCTGAACGACATAACGCATAATATAAGGGTAGACACACCACAAGAATGCCTATTATTCATGCTACCAACCAACATCCCAAAACATCTTAAAATCATTATATACCACACACTAATATCAGCGAACTTGCTGATATCTAGGCTATGGAAACAAACCACAACACCATCAATAGCCGAGTTGATGAGGCAAATGGACCTTAATTGGTCTTATGAGTTAATGGCAACGACACAATTCGGAACCCGCCCGTGTATAAGGGAAGCCCACGAGATGTGGGAAAAAGGCAAAAAACCCGCAAACGAGTAACAAGATATAACACCAGCCCCCTCGTCCCCCCCCGTCCCCCTTCCAATCATCCATGCCAGGGAATGCTGAACGCACCACACAGTAAAGGATACATAGCGAAGTATCGAACATCAACATGTAATCACAGGAGAGGGGGGAAGAGAGGGAAAAAAAAAAGAATAACCGCAACCTAATAACAAGGCACAAACACCACCGGGAAACGAGACAATTAGTAATCTGGCCAGGTACGCAACAAAATACCTTCACCCAAAAGGACTCTAGTACCCGAAACTAAAACAGACCAAACCAAGGGTAGAACTATGTGACGCATCAAAAAGTGTAAAAAGTGTAAAATGTGTAATAAAGTTAACAAACCAACCGCTGTAACCTGCAACTTGTACCCTGCACCCCTCCCTTTATCTTTTGTATCCCATTACCCCACCCATACTGTTTTGTGATATGTAATTGACTAAACCAAAACACGAAAAAACTTCAAGTTGTAAAAAAAAAAAAAAAAAAAAATGGTGAAAAATTTAAATTTTTTTTAATTTTACTTGAAAAATCTTTTACTCATCTATAAAAGCTAATGAAAAAAACTGCTAAATAGATTCAAAATTTTGTCCTGAGTTTAAAAACACCCAGTGTTTACCTGCTTTTTTGCTATAGTTATAGGGCTATAAGTACAAGTAGGACATTGCTATTTCAAAATATATATTTTTAAAATCAATAGTGACATTGTAAGGTACATTTTTTTTTTTTTTTTTTTAAAGTAGACAACCCAGGGTATTCAATAATGGGGTATGTCGTCTTTTTTAGCAACCCCTTAGTCACAAACGCTGGCCAAAGTTAGCATTTATATTTGTGTGTTAAAATGCAAAAAACAAAGTTATGGCTAACTTTAGCCAGTGCAATACCTTGGGTTGTCTTCTTTTGCAAATGGTATACCATCATGGGGGTAATTCTCATTCCTGGACCATACGCTCTCAAAGGCAACATATACCATACAAGATTTATTCAGCCTACAATGACAGTCATATAGCATATATCACATGTTCATGTTACAAAAAGCTTCATGTATTTCATGTATTGGACGGGGTATGTATCTGGAAATGCCGATGAATTCCACCGTCCCAATGTCTTGGTAATATGTACCAGTATGTTTCTGTACATTTACCATTTTGAAAAAACAAACAAACAATTTCTAAAGGTAAATGCAGACAATATACATGCCACGTGTAGTGTGAGTGTTGTGGATGCAGTGTATTTTTGTCTAGTGTGTGTAGTGGACGTAGTGTGTATTAGTGTAGTGTGTATATAATGAAAGCAGAGTGTTTGTGTAGTGTGTGGGTAGTGTGCATAAAGTGAATGCTGTATATACTAAATGCAAAGTGTGTGTGTGTTTGTGTAGTGTGTGTATATAATGAATGCTGTGTGTGTGTGTATTACATACACACACTATGCAAACACACTGCATTATATACACACACTATGCAAACACACTGCATTATATACACACACTATGCAAACACACTGCATTATATACACACACTATGCAAACACACTGCATTATATACACACACTATGCAAACACACTGCATTATATACACACACTACAAACACACTGCGCGAGCACACTGCATTATATACACACACTACGCCAGCACACTGCATTATATACACACACTACGCCAGCACACTGCATTATATACACACACTACGCCAGCACACTGCATTATATACACACTACTGCACGCCAGCACACTGCATTATATAAACACACTACGCAAACACACTGCATTATATAAACACACTACACAAACACACTGCATTATATACACACTACACAAACACACTGCATTATATACACAGTGTGTTTGTGTAGTGTGTGTATATAATGCAGTGTGTTTGTGTAGTGTGCATTATATAAACACACTAGACAAACACACTACATCATATAAACACACTACACAAACACACTGCATTATATACACAGTGTGTTTGTGTAGTGTATTTGTATATAATGGAGTGTGTGTGTGAGGGGGCATTTTTTCTAAATTATTTTTATTTATTTATATATTTAATTATTATTATTTATTTTTTGTTGTCCCCCCTCACTGCTTGTTACCTGGCCAGGGAGGGGGGATATAGCAGTCCCTGGTGGTGCAGTGGCATTGGCTGAGCTGTGGGGGGGCCAGCAGCAAGCGCTTACCTTCCCAGCAGCTCCCCAGTGTAAGTCTCGCGGTCTGTGCGCCGCGCGGAGCGTTGCCATGGTAACCCATGGCAACGCTCTGACGGCTGCGGGTCTCACGAGACTTACACTGGGGAGCTGGAGGAGCTGCTGGTAGGTAAGTAAACGCTTGCTGCCGGCCCCTCCAGGACCGCCGGGCTCGTAATGGGCCCGGCGGTCCTGTTATATATTAACGGCAATATCGGTATCTGAATTGGCCGATACCGATACTGCCGAAAATACTGCATATCAGTCGATTATATCGGTAAAACCGATAATCGGTCGATTCCTACTTATAATAGTACTTAATTTGGAGCTGAGATTGCTATTAAATAACAAAATTTTAAATAATTGATTGTTAAATAAACTAAATTTTAAATACTAGACAAGTGCTTAAAGGAACACTATAGTTACCTAAACAACTTTAGCGTAATAAAACAGCTTTAGTGAATAGATCATGCCTCAGGCTTTACTACTCAATTCACTGCCATTTAGGAGTTAAATCGCTTTTTTCTTTTTATGCAGACCTTGCCACACCTCCCCTGGCTTTGATTGAAAAAAAAAAAATGGTTTTACTTTCAATCAGATGTAATTTACCTTAAACAGTTTTATCTCTTGCTCTGTAAATTGAACTTTAATCACATACGGAGGCTCTTGCAGGGTCTAGCAAGCTTTTAAAGGAGCACTATAGGGTCAGGAACACACACATATATTCCTGACCCTATAGCGTTAAAACCACCATCTAGCCACCATGTTCCCTCATGTCTCCCTAAAATAGTAAAATCTTACTATTCACTCTGCATGCTTTTTGCCTCAGAAAAACAAGTTGTCTGCTGACATCATCAGAAGTGGTGGCCTGATCCAATCACAATGCTTCCCCATAGGATTGGCTGAGACTGACAAGGAGGCAGATCAGGGGCAGAGCCAGCACAATTCAAACACACCCCTGGCCAATCAGCGTTTCCCCCCTAGAGATGAATTTAATCAATGAATCTCTATGAGGAAAGTTCAGTGTCTGCATGCAGAGGGAAGAGATACTGAATGTTTGGATGCATTTTAGGCAGCCATGACCCAGGAAGGATCTCTAACAGCCATCTAAGGAGTGGCCAGTGACGTTATCACTAGGCTGTAATGTAAACACTACATTTTCTCTGAAAAAGACCGTGTTTGCAGCAAAAAGCCTGAAGGTAATTATTCTACTCATCAGAACAAATAAGCTGTAGTTGTTCTGGTGACTATAAGGTCCCTTTAACATAGCAGGAGATAAGAAAATCTAAATTAAACAGAACTTGCAATAAAGTAAGGATAAACTTTAGATGGCTCTTTACAGGAATTGTTTAGGAAGGCTGTGCAAGTCACATGCAGGGAGGTGTGGCTAGGGTTCATAAACAAAGGGATTTAACTCCTAAATTGCAGAGAATTGAGCAGTGAGACTGCAGGGATCTATACACCAAAACTGCTTCATTAGGCTAAAGTTGTTTTGGTGACTATATTTTCCCTTTAATATATCTCTATGTACTCATAGTTTAAAAGTAAACCACTAGTGGTTCTCATTTCACTTATCACGTCTTTGACATGTTTTAAGTATAAACAATTACACATCTGCTTTATTATTTTTAAAAGCAACTTTTATATTTTCATTTCCTTGAAATATCTATAATTTTTCTTTAAAGATATTCTTTGTGCCTGATAAATGGTATTTTTAAACATGCAAATCTTTGCTCAATGGTTTAAAAACATTAATGATAGCAAGTTTGAATTCTGTGGTAATAATTACAAAGCGTAATATGCAAACATATGTATTATTTGTAAAAATGTGCAATCTTTTTGTAATATAGGCTTTTTCTTTCAGTTATCTGCTCGGTCCCTCCCTGTTGTACAGTCAGATGAGAGGCTGCAGCCTTTACTTAATCATCTAAGGTAAGCACACAGCTAAGAGTAAATTAAATGTTTCTGCCTCTTTAAGTAAGGATGTCGGTATCAGGACTTAAAGGTACACTCCAAACACCATAACCACGTCAGCTTGGCACCAAATGGACCCAATATAAGAAGTCAAACAGTTATACAATGGTTTGATTACTTACAATGGGAATGTGCCAGGGTAGAAGATTTCTTTATTTTCTTTATTTTTTCAATAGTGACATATTATTTTGATATTGTGTTTTTAAAGGATTTCTTGGGTGTACTCACCACCCATTTTTAATAGCTGTACAAATTTGGCAACCCATATCTTTAAAATAGGAATAATATTTACCTTTGGTTTGGGCTGCATTTGTGCTGCAGAGCAAACTGTGAGCCAGTTTAATTCTGTAGGTATTGCACACTATGTTTTAGATTGTGACATCAAGACCCATCCTACTTTGCACCCCATGTTTTAAAACAATTATGCCATTTGTGTTGCAAAGACAAACGTTGAAACCGATCTTGCTTTGTTGATATTGTGCATTATATTTGATTATTATAGTTGTGCTGATTTATGCCACAAAATATTCTTGTTATTATAACATTATGGCTATTACAATTTAAAAACAAAATGCTCTGTTTAGCCAAATGAGTGTTTGTAACTTTCACTGCTCTTTCTCCCCTGTTTCCATTCAACAGTCAATTAACAAAACCCCAATTTTATCTATGTCCAATGCGCCCTATATATTTTAACCAGCAAACATATAGGTATAAACTACAATTGGGAATTCCCCACAACTTTATTTGGGCATAGAAAAAGCTGTGCTTTGTTCACATAGCACTCTCATTTTTTAGCCTCTTGTTTTTGGGAAGTGTATTTTGTGTGAAGGAGCTGTAATTCACACACATTGATCTTTATTTAGGTACCAATGCCCTGGCTCATAGATGACACTATACCAATGCTTTTGATGGTTTTCTGAAAACTTATGTATAAACATGTTTAAACAGTTAACAAAATGAGGTGGAAAGTGGGTGGGCTGTATAATGAGCAATATCTTTAAAACAAAATGTTATCTAAAACCAAAAAGGTATTTTTTTTGCAGCACGTAGCATGAAGGAATTGTGTATTTGTTTATTACATGCAATGCAAAGTAGGCAGGGCTTGAGGTCACATAACCTATAATGTACTGTATGTAACCTCCAAATTTAAACCAGCACGAATGAATGGTATATTTAAAAACAAGAGGTTCCAACTTCACACATCTATTTTCAGTGCATTATTTAGAAGGATACAAAAAACAATATGAAAATATTGCTACTCTATCACGCAAAAGATAGACTAATTTCACCAGTTGATATAAGCAATGAATTTGCTAAATTTTACGGGGCACTATACAATCTTCAGGAAGACAACTACACACTACACCATGCCACAGTGACAGAAGCAATGGAATACCTAGATAGCATCCACAAGACGGTCCTATCCCCTGCACAGCTGGAGGCACTATACATCCCATAGATGCAGAGGAGATAGCAACAGCCATAAAATACCAGCTAACAAGACGCCAGGCCCGGATGGTCTCTCAAATATCTATTCTAAAACATTTTGCAAAACACTGACTCCCCAGTTACTAAGTCTTTTCAACTACGCTATTCTCTTCTCCATGCTACCCCAAGACATGCTCACGCTATGGTAATCACACTACCTAAACCAGGTAAACTTCCGACCCACTCTAAGAACTTTAGGCCCATTTCCCTTCCAATAGGTTGGCGGAGACCCTAGAATCACTGATACACCCAGACCAATCAGGTTTTGTTAAAGGACCGATAACACTAGACAAGTGCTAGACATCTTGCAGTCCATGAGGCGAAAGGGTTTGGGGGGGGGGGGTCTTCTGCTTTTTCTGGATGCAGAGAAAGCCTTTGACGGGCTGAGCTGGAGCTTTCTGGGAGCAGTGCTGACGAAATACCAGTTCTCGGTCCAATTCATAGCCATGATCAAGGCACTATACAATAGGCTTACGGCCGAAGTGGTTTACGCAGGCTTAATGTCCCAGCCATTCACCATATCAAATGGCACACGGCAAGGCACTCTCCCCCTTACTTCATGTATTAGCGAGCGAACCCCTAGCAGCCCAAATACGAATCAGTGAAGCAATTGTAGGGGGTCTATTTAGGAAAGACTGAACCTAAACTCAGCCTCTTTGAGGACGACCATCACCAGCCCCGAAACATCTCTCCCAGCACTCACCGGCATAAAACGGGAATATAGCAAATTCTCAAATTATAAACTCAACACTGCAAAAACTCAAGCAACGCCAATCAATCTAACACACACCAAAGTGCAAGCACTCAAACAACAACAACACACCTTTGACTGGAGAGTAGACAATATACTACTAAAAAAACTCCTTCACGGTGATATGGGCAGCCCGGACTTGCAGGCTTACTTTCAAGCCACTATACTCAACCAAGCAATAAGTACACACAGTGGCATACACAACCTCCCATTGGTAGAAATTGAGTCCCACTGAACCCTAGAAGAAGGTCTCCATTGTCTCCTCTGGGTACCTAAACCTCTGCACCCAAAAATACACAAACCATTACCCATGACCTCAGTCATGATAAAAATCTGGGATGACCATAAACAGAAATTTTTCACATGGACTCCCTTCTCACTCGCCACACCACTCAGATGTTTTAAGTACTTTGTTTCCACGCTTGACAGTAGGGGTTTGGAAGGTCGGGGCCTGACGCTTCTATGCCACATATGAAAAGAGGACAAACTACTTCCATTTCCACAACTCTGCTCCATCTATGGGCTGCCCCTATCTATGTACATGTCCTACCTCCATTTACAATCTATACTGCGAAAATTCAGACAAGCAAAATCCACATCCCTTTCCTCTCCATCAGATATCTGATAGAAAAATTGTGTACCGCTAGGGTGCCACGAAAGAAAATGATCTCGACCTGCTACGACACACTGTGGGGACATGGCAAGGCCATTGCTCGGCTTCACCATAGCATGCTACGATATACCGCAGACCAAATGGTTCAAGGCCTTCAAAGCACATAAACACTACACTCACTGCGTTTCACTCATTGAACTGCTCGGAAAAATATTAACAAGATGGTACTTGGTGCCAACACGGTTAGCTCATATGTATACAACCACATCTGATATCTGCTGGAGGTGTCATTCAGGAAAGGGAACACTGTCACACATATGGTGGGAATGCCCAGAGCTCAAATCGTACTCAGCTACACTGATGTCAGACGTAAAGAACAAACCCATACAAGGTAAAAAATCAAGTTAAAAAGGCACTAAGTTTAAAAAAATAAAAATAAAAAATGAATAGACAAACTAGTCCAACCCCCTTATAAAGTATTAAAAAAAGGTAAGTAAGCACTAATACAAGTGAAAATAGCTTAAGAAACACTTGTGGGGAAAAAAAGTGTGCTATGCCTTTAAATACTTAAAAAAGTTTGTACACATGTGTATTTTACTTAAATATATATATATACACAGTGAAAAAACAGTGAAGGTGCAATACAGTGCACTAACTAAAGTGCTATAATAGTGCAGATTTGTACAAAATATTTACACACCCTTTTTGTGAACTTAGTACACTTTGTGATAAAATGAATAAAAGTAGCGCACTTACTCCTCAATAAGTAAAAAAAGTAGTTGAGGCAACTACTTTCCAGATTTAGTTAATGTAGTTCGGAACATAAATAGGAAAAAAGGAGAGACAAGGGAAAAAAAAACAATAGTGGAACTCTGTGCAGAAAGTATAAAAAATAAGAGAATTAGGCAACTCTCAAGATTAGAGCAGTATAAGTCCGCTCTAACTTTATGCGCTTCAGTGTCATATATCAAGGACCCTGATGTAACAGCAGGAGGGTGTAGTAAAATGTAGCAAGCAGGACAGCAACTTGAACAAAGTAAATCCTTTATTTGATACAAAGTAAAAAAAAAAATCTCTTCCCTGGGATACTGGCTAGTGCTACTCCTCCCACCTTCTGACTTGCTGCTAGCACTTGCAGTCCTCAGGTGGTTGAACATTTCTGGGAATAGAAGATTTGTGTGGCACGTACTGACGTTGTGCGTCTTGTTGTGTGATGACTCGTTTCGCCTGGGCGGCTTCCTCAGATCACGTCTTAGGTTTGCCGTCTGTCTGAATACATATCAACCTCCATGGGCGTGGTAATTTCAAAGTCCATACTGATTGGTCCTGATTGTAGCTTGTATTTATGTAAATGAGCTGAATGGCATATCGCTTAAACCCATACAAGGATTAATTGAATTATTTTTACTATTTATGTTCCCGTGCGACCTAACCTGATTGTAGCTTGTATTTATGTATATGAGCTGAAGGGCATATCGCCTAAACCCATACAAGGATTAATTGAATTATTTTTACTATTTATGTTCCCGTGCGACCTAACTATGGTGCAAGAGACCCTGGCTTTTTATGTCCTAGTATCCGCAAACTTACTAATAGCAAGGGAGTGGAAATCCACCAGAAGACGTTATTCGACAGGTTAGCATTAACGGTCAATACGAAAGGATGGCACACATAAGTTTGAACAGATCTCATAAAAAGATAGCAGGTAGGGATCAATGGGAAGGAGCAAGATAACAAAAACAAAATCAGGTTCAAGGTACTCAGTGACCCATAGACACCAGCTGTGCATGGCAACCTTTACAGGCACCAGCTCTCTATGGCCCCCACTCCTCGGTCTCATTCACCCTGGTACTCTCCCAACTCACGTTAGTGAGTTGATGACACACTCAGGCTCGTCATCTTAGGTCCCTTCGGGACCCTTTCCCTTCTCTTAACTCTACTTTCTCTCTATTGTTTCACCCCCTATCCTTCTATACTTACATGCATTGTCAACACCTCGGTTTAGTCACCCAAAAGGCATCCACGCTGCCGGCTATCTATTCCACAATAGGTGCCAGCAAACCCAGAGCCCAGAGAGACATACCCACTGTCTTAAGGACAAAACACCGATCTGGTCAACAGGACATTGGGTCTATCGCCATTAAAGGGGCACACACAGACATATAGCGCAAATTCAAGTTTTTGTTTGTTTTGTTTTGATCACAACGTATACAGTTGGCACAGTCCTTAAGGGGTTAAAAACCTATTCCACCGACAATTAAAAAATGGAATTCTGAATTAGAGAAAGATTTCAACATAAAGGAATCCAATAGTTCACTTATACAAAATCTCCCAGTGTCTAAATATACATGAACTCCATTATAAAATTAGGAATAGGTGCTATCTCACAACAGGCAAAATGGGAAAAATGTTCCCCACAGACCATCACTCCTGTTCGAGATGCTCTGAGCCAATGGCAGATTTCAAGCATATATGGTGGGAGTGTGCAATGATCAGGAAACTCTGGAAAATAGCAAATCTTTACCTATCAAATCTATTCGGGAAGGAATTTGAATTGACCACCAGTATGACATTATTACATTATGGATATGACGATAATGAATAAGGATCTCAGACCTGTTGCTCTCCATACCTTAATGTCCATTAAAACTTCGATAGCTAAGAATTGGAAATCTTCTTTAGTAAGTGGCTGGCCTGAGATACATTCACGAATTATGTCTCAATACACAATGGAACTTGCCATTACGAGATATTCCTGCCCAGTTAGCTCCCAATACACTCTTTTGGATAAATGCATCAAAATAATTTTTTGCTGCTGTAAAAGTATTAAATCTTCTCTATCGCAACCAGCCTCTGGAGCATATATGCTCCCCCTGCCTTGAGCCCTCTATATCTATCTATAAGAAAAAAGGGATTAGCAGATAATCAATGATAGAAATAGGCTAAATATTCCCTACGTCCTATCTACTTACTTGTCTTTGTCTATGTTTTTGTATTTTATGTACTTGACATCTAAAAAGTTTAAATAAAAACAAAACAGAAACAAAGTGATTTAACTCCTAAATGCCAGAGAATTGTGCCTTGCGACTGCAGGGTCATGATCTATACAGCAAAACTGCTTCAATAAGCAAAAGTTATTTTGGTGACTATAGTGTCCCTTTAAAATAGATAGGTCAGTAAGTATATGTCAGAATAAACTGAACATTATTTATTTGTTTATTTTTCATAAAAGGAACACTTTAGGGTTAGAAACACAAACATGTATTCCTGACCCTATAGTGTTAAAAACACTATTTTTAGCCCCTTGCTCATTAAAGGGACACTGTAGGCATCCAGACCACTCCAGCTCATTAAAGTGGTCTGGGTTCTGTGTCCCTATTGCACTTAGTGCTGCAATGTAAAATATTGCAGTTACAGAGAAACTTAAACATTGCAGCTCTAAGTCTGACTTCAGTGGCTGTCTACCAGACATGCTTCGAGAATCAAAACGGATTTTTGGTCTGTTATCAGGCGCTGGACGTCCTCACACTCTGCATGAGGACCTCCAGTGTCAGATTTTCCCCATAGGAAAGCATTGAATAATGCTTTCCTATGGGGAAATGCTAATACTAATGCGAGCGCGGTCTTTGTCTGAGCGTGGGCAGAACCTTACCCAGCGCCAGGGACATCGGTGCTGTATTTAGGTAAGTGGCTGAATGGGTTTCAACCCCTTCAGCCACGCGGGACCTTTTATACCTACAGCTTTGTTTTCCTGGCACTATTGAATCACTTTAAATATCGTAAAATCTTACCTTTATTCTAGTCTGCTGGTGCTGGCTCTGCCCCAGATCTGCATTCTTGGCTGACATCACCAAAGGTGATGATCGCAGTCAATTACAATGGTTTCCTATAGGAAAGCATTGGATTGGCTGAGATTGTCAATTCTGATTATCTCAGCCAAGGAGACTGGTCATCAGGGCCGGACTGGCCCACCAGGATACCGGGAAATTTCCCGGTGGGCCGCGGCACATGGGGCTGCGCTGACACAAGGGTGCCACCGGGTGGCCGGTCCGGTGGCACACTGAGAGGGGGCCGGCCGCGTTCCAGACTGGAGCCGCCAGGCCGGGTGGCAGCTTCGCCGGTCCGGCGGCACTCCAGTCACTGATGGCTGAGGAGCCTGTGTACCATGCTCCCTCGCGGTTCCTGTGCTGGGAATTGTGGGAACCGCAAGGGAGCATGGTACACAGGCTCCTCCTCCTTCTGCCATCAGTGACTGGAGTGCCGCCGGACCAGCGAAGCTGCCACCCGGCGGCTCCAGACTGGAACGCGGCCGGCCCCCCTGCCTTCTCTAAGGTAAATTGGGGGGGAAGGTGTAAGGGGAACAAAGAGAGGTGGAGGAGGAGAGGAGAGGAGACACAGGAAAGGGGGGGAGGGGGAGAGACAGGGAAAGGGGAGGGAGGGAGAGGGAAGAGACAGGGAAAGGAGGGAGGGAGAGACACAGGGAAAGGAGGGAGGGAGAGGGAGAGACACAGGGAAAGGGGGAGGGAGAGGAGAGACAGGGGAAAGAGGGGGGAGGGGAGAGACACAGGAAAGGTAGAGGGAGGAGGAGAGGGGAGAGACACAGGAAAGGGGGAGGGAGGAGAGGGAGACACACAGGAAAGTGTGGGAGGAGGAGAGGGGAGACACACAGGAAAGGGGAGGGAAAGAGATGGGTCAGAGGGAGAGACACAGGAAAGGGGAGACAGATGGGGAGGAGGAGAGACACAGGAAAGGGGAGGGAGAGGGAGACACAGGAAAGGGGGGAGGGAGGAGGGAGAGACACAGGAAAGGGGGAGGGAGGGAAGAGGGGAGGGACAGGAAAGTTGGGAGGGACACAGGAAAGAGGGGAGGGACACAGGAAAGGGGGAGGAGGAGAGGGAGAGACACAGGAAAGGGGAGGGAGGGAGAGGGGAGAGACAGAAAGGGCAGGGAAGGAAGAGGGGAGAGGCAGGAAGGAGGGAGAGGGGAGGAGACAGAGGGAAAGGGGGGAGGAAGAGAGATGGGGAGGAGGGAGACACAGGGAAAGGGGGGAGGAGGGAGAGACAGGGAAAGGGGGCAGGAAGAGAGATGGGGAGGAAGAGAGATGGGGAGAGGGAGAGACACAGGGAAAGGGGGGAGGAAGAGAGATGAGGAGAGGGAGAGACACAGATAGGAAAGAGGATAAACAGGAGAGACACAGGGAAAGGGGGGGGAGAGAGATGGGGAGGAGGGAGAGACACAGGGAAAGGGTGGGGAGGAGGGAGAGACACAGGGAAAGGGGGGGGGAGGAGGGAGAGACACAGGGAAAGGGTGGGGAGGAGGGAGAGACACAGGGAAAGGGGGGAGGGAGAGAGATGGGGAGGAGGGAGAGACACAGGGAAAGGGGGTGAAGGAGGCAGAGGGGGAAGAGAGAGACAAAGAGGGATAAATGAGAGAGACACACAAGGGGAGGGGAAGAAAGAGGCAGAGGGGAAGAGAGAGACTGGGAAGGAGAGGGGAGACATTGACACAGAGGAGCAGTGAGGGGGAGAAAGAGAGGACCCGGGGCAACGCTCCGGCTCTCACGAGGGTGAACTCTAGCCCTGGAGCTACGGGCTAGAGTTCACTCTCACCACTTCCTGGTGGTCGCAGTAGTAGGAGTGAACTCTAGCCCCATACACACACTGCCCACACACACACACCATACACATTCACACACTGCCCCCACACACACACACATACACATTCACACACTGCCCCCACACACACACACACCATACACATTCACACACTGCCCCCCACACCCACACACTGAACCTTTCACACACATTGCACCACTGCTCCTATACCCTACTACAGCCCCATATCCCAGCAGGCTCCAGGTAAGTTGTCAAACTGTTCTTAAACGGTTTGACCACTTACTCTGGGAGGGGGTGCTGACACTCCTGGCACCATAACCACTACACAGAGGAGTAGTGGTTATTGTGCATGACATTTAAGACTATGTCCTCTTGTTGTGGTAGTTCTACCTCTTTTAAATATAGTCTCCTCCTTTACTGTGTTGATTCCTTTTATGTATTTAAATGTGTCTTTCATATCCCCCTTATCTCGTCTTTCCTCCAAGCTATACATGTTTAAGATCCTTTAACCTTTCCTGGTAAGTTTTATCCTGCAATCCATGAACCAGTTTAGTAGCCCTTCTCTGAACTCTCTCTAAAGTATCAATATCCTTCTGGACATACGGTCTCCAGTACTGCATACAATACTCCAAGTGAGGTCTCAGTCCAGTGTTTGGTACAATGGCATGAGCACTTCTCTCTTTCTACTGCTAATACCTCTCCCTATACAACCAAGCATTCTGCTTGCATTTCCAGCTGCTCTATTAAATTGCCTTCCTACCTTTAAGTCATCTGAAAGAATTACTCCTAAATCCCTTTCCTCAGATGTTGAGGTTAGTAGGGTATCAAACATCCTATACTCTGCCCATGGGTTTGTACTTCCAATGTGAATTATCTTGCACTTATTCACATTAAATGTCAGTTGCCACAGCTCTGACCATTTTATAATTTTTCTAAATCATTTGCCATTTGACTTATCCCTCCTGGATCATTACCCTGTTGCAAATTTTAGTATCATCAGCAAAAAGACATACCTTACCATCAACACCTTCTGCAATATTACTATTAAAAATATAAAAAAGATTGGGTCCAAGTACAGATCCCTGAGCTACCCCACTGGTAACTAGACCTTGCTTTGAATATACTCCGTTGACTACAACCCTCTGTTGCCTGTCATTTAGCCACTGCCTAACCCATTCAACAATACTGTATTGGAATCCAAACTTAAAGATTGCAGTTTATTGATGAGCCTTCTATGTGGAACAGGGTCAAAAGCCTTACTGAAATCTAGGTAAGCAATGTCTACTGCAAAATCCTGATCTATTATTTTAGTTACCCAATCAAAAAAATTACAAGATTAGTTTGGCATGATCTCCCTGAAGTAAACCCATGTTGTCTCTGATTTTGAAATCCATGACATAGCCACTAGAGGCTGGATTAACTCTCAGTAAAACATAGCAGTGTCTCTGAAACTGCTATGTTTTCAGCTGCAGGGTTAACCCTAGATGGATCATTGAGCTGAAGTGGTCTGGGTGCCTATAGTCGTCCTTTAACCAACATTTCAAGGGATTCTATGTATATCCTATTTAAAATGCTGTTACAATTTAAATATTCCTTGTGCAGTGAAGCAAAGTATGATATACTTTAAAGATCCCAAGAGTTTAAATATTTTTTTTCATTGTTGCTTTAAATGAGGTTTCATTTGTGCTTGCAGCAGTATAAACTTAATTTCAGGAATAGTTCCAGATGACTGGAAATTTGCTAATATAGGACTGCAATACAGTAAGGGCAACAGGGAGCAATCTGAGAACCATAGACCTGCAAGTCTGAAAATGAAAAGAAATTATGTAAGGAAACAAAAGAAAAGCAAAAACCACTGCATAAAAATTCCAAAGCAGCAGCACTGAATCATAGTAAACAAGTCATATCAGACAAATTACCTTTTGAGATTTCAAAATCTGCAACTAAAATTCTAGATGTAGTAGAGCAATAGATGCAGGTATCTGGATTTTAGCAATGCATGTTACAACTCTGTATCTGTGTATGCTAAATTATAACCTTACCCATGTTGAGGTACTACAATGATAGTTCAAGAACAGACGTGTGTCACTAACGAAGTGTATTCCTAAAATGGCAGTATTATGTTTTGTATTTGTTTTAATTTTATGTCAAGACAGGAGGCTTCATGTTTGCTTAACCTTCTTTACTGAAAACCTCCAGCAGCAAAGAAATAGTTAACAGAACTTTTTCAAACAACCAATCAGAACAAAATATGATCAGTATGAAATCCCTCAGCAACTCCCTCCCACTTCCTTTTTCTTTGCTGCTGCCTCCAGGTGAGCACTGTCCAACTCAGAGAGTGTGTCTGCTCTGGGTTCTTTTGTGTATTTATTTGCATTCTTACTGCATATTTTGTGTTTATTATTGGGGCTGCTTGTTTTGTGTGTGCCCCATTGATTTATGTGGGGATCTGGAATCCTGGGGTGCTGCCTGGCCTTTGGGTTTCCCTAAGGATCCCCCCTGCCAGCCCTCGTGCTGCCCACGATTGCTCCCCCTCCTGCCCGGGTTTTAGGCTCCTGTTACCTGCGACTGCGGCAGCCATTTTGTTGGAGCAGCAACTGCCATTTTTTTGGTGTCGCGTGCGCTCCAACGCTTTCCGGGCGGCCTGGACCTGTGGTTCTTTGCCTTCCCGCTCCCTGTATGTGCTGGCTGTGCTGCCGGCCCCACTCATACACCATTTTATTTTCCTTGCCGGTTTTAGGCCTCCCGGGCCCTGTTATGTGTGGAGTGACCCCCCTTACAGCTACTATATTACAGGGCACTACCCTGTCTGACATTAATGCCCCACACTGGGCCCTGCTGAGGTGTCAGTGACACTTTTTTGGGTTGGGTGACCCCCTCCATCTGACAGCACAGCTGGACCTTCAGTTTCCTATTATATCCATACTGAGGGTGACCCCCTACCGCTGACCGCACTGCTGGACCTACAGTGTCTTGTAATTTTCATACTGAGGGTGACCCCCTCCCCTGCTGGCCTATTCTGCATGGAATGCTTGTGCATGTTGGGTGACCCCCTCTTCATGCTGGGTGAACCCCAGCTGGCCTCACCAGGTACCACACTACCTCTATGGCAGTGATACAGTCACGGCTGACGGAGCAGATTTCCGTTCCCAGAAAGTCTCGAGGTCTGGCTTCGTATCACCATAGTGGCCTCAGTGCCTTGCTGCCTTTTATGGTGACGCTTCACCGACCACCCTGGACCCAGCACCTCAGGTGCTCGGGGGTCCGACTCGGGCAATTCCCTCTGCTCTGTGGATATGGGATCCACACGTAGGGGACCTTGGAAGAGCCATAGCGCTCCCACCGATCAAGAGGACGTCCTAGATGAGTACTGGACCGACCGCTCTGGTGCCACATCCTCCAGTGCGTGTTTTTTCTCGGCGGCCATTCCCACTACGTTAGGGAGACGGTATTGGACTCTCTCCTGACTGAACGCCAAAAAGCCCGCCAACCACTGCTGACGGCCCTGGTGAGATTCTGGATCCTTCTGGCCTCTTTGATCCACTGACTCATTAGACACCCTCGCTTCTTGTAATGGGGCCCCTCTGGACCACATTGCAGGACTCCTGCGTTACTGGCCCCGCCACCCTTGGGTAAGCCCCGCCCAATGTTACTGGACACAGTGGCTCTTACTCCCGATTTTGACCTGCCATTTGTTTGCTTCTTGATATGTCCGGAAAAGACCTGCAAAGACCTGGAACAGGGTCTATGCTCTGCCCAGGACAGACTGCTGGATGTCAGTTGCATGGCAGGTGACGCTCTATAAAGTGGAAAACCGGTTGTTGCTAAATCTCCTACAAGAATTGGCCCAAAGGACCATCTGTTTGTTTATAAGGAAGCGCCATTGTGGCCTTGTCCTCCGAACACCGCAAAGCAGCCCTTTACAAGCTAGACGGTTAATTGGAAGGTTTGGCATCCAAGGAACTAGGATGTTTAAGGTCTACTCTTCAGAGATGTCTCTCAGACAGTGTCCGGAGTCAGGATCAATTTTGTCAAACCTCTGAGACCAGTCACGGCTCCACGGCCGATACGCATGACCAAAGAGGCGTCATATCTGGTTCATTCAGACAATTTATCCCTGCTGGACAAGGGCTCAGTGGATTGGGTGACTGGCCCACCTCACTTTTTGAGCAATATCTCCCTTGTATGGAAGAAGACGAGGGACTTCCATCCTGTTATCAAGCTGCATGCCCTCATTGCATATGTCGTCTATCGATTTCTCAATCTGGTCGGTCCAGTTTCTGGGTTTCGTGGTGGATTCGGTTCAGGCGGTGCTTCATCTTCCGATGTACAAGGTGACCACCTACAGGAAGGATGTCAGACGCCTGTTTCGCGACATGCAGTCACACTATGGGACCTGGCCCGGACGTTTGGCGTGTTGTCATCCTCCATTCAAGCCATCTTCCAGGACCCAACGCTTGAACGCTCACTATCTCAGGTCATCGGCCTTGTACGACCGAGTCGTGTGGCTTTCGAATGAAGCCTGTCTGGAGCTTCATTGGTGGCTTTGACATATGGCGATTTTTGGACCTCAACCAGTCTTCGTCCTTGAATCAGATGCCAGCTGTATGGGCTGGGGCACTACTTGTGATGGCGTGGTGACAGGAGGACCCTGAACTCCTAGGAGAGAGCTTTTCACATCTACTGTCTAGAACTAATTGCAGGATCGGTCGCCACTCCCAGCTTCACCAAAGGGAAGAATCACTGCTCGTTGCTTCTCCGCATGGACAACATCCTGGCTGTCCGCTACATAAATCGGTTGGGAGTTTTCCCGCTCCAAACTGCTGGCGGACCTCACGTAAGATCTCTTTCAATACTGTCTGGACAATAATTTGTCACTTGTGGCAGAATATCTCCAGGGACAGGACAATCAAGTAGTGGACTTGTTCTCCCGACACTGGAGAGACGCCACCGATTGGCAACTTCCCCCTCCGGTGTTTCGACTACTGGACTCATTCCAAGACCCCCTTCACTCGGATTTGTTCGCAAGTTAGATGGAGTTTGTTCTTTAGTTGGCTTCCGGACCCCCCAACGAGACTGGTGTCCCTCGTGGGCGTGTGAGTTTCTCACTTTCTCCATGATAATTTGGACATTGCATCGGACCACACTCCTAGGAGTGTCGATTCTCCTGGTCACAATACTTTGGAGGAGTCAAACATGGGTCTCTCACTTGCTGGAGTTGTAATGCAAAGGCCTTCTACTACTCCTTGTCTCCAGGTGTCTCCTACAGGATCCACAAGGGAATCCACATCCATTGATATTAGAAGATAGCCTCCCGCTAAGTGGCTTAGACCATTTCTGGGGTTGCTGGGAGGTGTCGGGCCTATCGACAACGGTTAGAGAGTTACTTCCGGGACTCTTGGGTGTCTGGCACAGGAAGATCATACCTGCATGCCTGGCAATCCTGGCATGGCTGATAGCTGGAGAGATGTTTGGCTCCCTTTACAGCCCCTATCATGACAGTCCTGAACTTCCTGGGTGAATTGTTTTTCTCAGGTTAAGTTGTATAGGACCATTAACGTCTTAATTAACGTCGCTCAACTAGTTGGACGGCTTATGTGCCTTCTCTAGATTCTGGGATTGATAGGACTACTCGGTCTGCAGACTACTCCAAGGTGTATGCCTTTCGAGACCCTACCTCTCGCTATTTGTCATTTTGGGTTGTATTGCTTGTTTTGCGATCCCTTGAGGAGTGGCCTGATAATGGGGATTTGTCTTTGCACCAGCTTTCCACTTAGCTGGCCCTCTTGTTATGTCTTGTATCTTTTTGTCACATTTCTGATGTTCGTGCTTCCAATGTAGACTCTTTCTCCTTCTCAGCAGATGATGTGTCTGTTTCTATTTCACACAGGGCGAGATCACATTCATCTTCTGGGTCGTATCCCTACTCTCCAGATAGGCTACGTCTCTGTGTGGCACGTTGCTCATGGGCAGCTGTTGATTTCCTACGTACGACCATTTAGGAATGTTTCTGCACCTATGATCGCTCGTTTGATTCGGTGGTTTCTCTCATCGGCTGGCGTGGCGAGTTCCTTTGGGGTACATTCGGTACGGGGCGCTGAAGCTTCAGCAGTTCTAGAAGCTGGTGGGTCCCTTACAGATTTTTATCGGTGCCGCTGTTTGGTCTAGGGAATCGACTTTCCGTACTTTTTATTTCCATCCACGATCTCAGGTTTCTTCTGTTTGTATGTCTAGGCGTTAGAATTGCAAATATGAAGCCTCCTGTCTTGACATAAAATTAGGGATTATTCTAGCCTCGGTGAGGGAATAATCTAAGACAGGAGGCAAATATTTGCAATTTTAATGCCTAGACATAAACAGTTACTTGGTGATATTATTATGCTTTACAATGTATAATAAAGATTTTTTTTTCTAATATACGGTTTTGGTTGTCCATGTGCATTTATTCCTCATTTATTATACTGCGGAAGTAATATTGTATGGATATGACATCTTGCATTGACAGTTTACTTTCACGATGTTTCTTTTCCAGTGTAATCTGGTTTCCCTCTGGTTTTGGCGATTTCTTCCCTAGATGTACCTGTTTCAAGTTGGATTTGTTGGTTTTCCTTGCTCTCCTACTTGACCTCATGAAAGAAAGAGGAAGTGGGAGGGTCTGAGAGATTTCATACTGCTGTTATTTTGTTCTGATTGGTTGTTTGAAAAAGTTCTGTTAACTATTTCTTTGCTGCTTGAAGTTTTCAGTAAAGAAGGTAAAGCAAATATTCGCCTCTTGTCTTTAATAAAATATAGATTATTTCCTAACTGAGGCTAGAATAATCCATCATTTTACATCTTTAATTAGGCATCAGATGCAATTTTTACCATGTCATATTTTTGTGACTGACTTTCTAATGGGTGGCACTACTGGCAAATGTACAAGCAAATTATTTTGTTTTTCAATTTATTTCAGCCATTCATATGTTGGGCAAGACTTTAGTTTGCAGAAGAATACAGGAAAAATTTCACTTGAACAAATTGATTCGGTAAGTATTGGATGAAGAATGAAGTTACATGTACGTGTTACAGAGTTAATTTCTCATACATCATTTGTAAAGTGCTTCCATTCCATGAAAATCAGTAAACAATTCATCTGAAGTGTTTTATAAAAGTGACATCAATAGAAAAGTCTGACAACTGTCTTAAAGTGGTGTTGCAGCCTGCACTTAAAGGACCACTCTAGGCACCCAGACCACTTCAGCTTAATGAAGTGGTCTGGGTGCCAGGTCCAGCTAGGGTTAACCCATTTTTTTTTTTTAGAAACATAGCAGTTTCAGAGAAACTGCTATGTTTATGAATGACTTAAGCCTTCCCCCAAAGCCTCTAGCTGCTGTCTCACTGACAGCCGCTAGAGGCGCTTGCTTGATTCTCACTGTGAAAATCACAGTGAGAGCACGCAAGCGTCCATAGGAAAGCATTGATAATGCTTTCCTCTGCGACTGGCTGAATGCGCGCGCAGCTCTTGCCGCGCGTGCGCATTCAGCCGACGGGGAGAAACGGAGGAGGATCGGAGGCGCAGAGCTCCCCGCCCAGCGCTGGAAAAAGGTAAGTTTTACCCCTTTTCCCCTTTCCAGAGCCAGGCGGGAGGGGGACCCTGAGGGTGGGGGCACCCTCAGGGCACTATAGTGCTAGGAAAATGAGTATGTTTTCCTGGCACTATAGTGGTCCTTTAACCCCTTCGCGACCGAGGACGGTTCAGGACCGTCATCGGCATTTTTGCGTTGCCGACCGATGACGGTCCTGAACCGTCCTAACGGTCAGAGGTACTTACCTGATCGCCGTCGTTCCCCGGCGGCGATCAGCGTGGCTCCGGTTTGGGGAGACTGCCTGCAGCCCAGACAGTCTCCCCACACTGAATTAGGACCCCTGTGGCCATGTGATCGCTCAACACAGCGATCACATGGTCACAATGGGTGTCCATGTGTCTGCCTGCAGGGGGACGGTCTGTGCTGACAGGCAGTCTCCCTGCATGTGTAAAATCATAAAATAAAATAAAGTTAGTGTTAATAAAAAAAAATAATAATAATTATATATGTGTATATATGATATATAGACATATATTATATCTATATAATATATGTCTATATATCATATATATAATGTCATACTAAGTGTATTTTTATATTAATATGTACTTATATTAATATAAAAATACACTTAAATTAAATTACACACGTATATATATATAATATATATAATAACTATATATATTGTATATATATATTATTATAAAATATAAATAATAAGTAATTTAAATTAAATAAAATTTTTTTAAATAATAATAAAAAATTTAAAAAAAATTATATATCTATATGAAATTTTATTCTAACTGTATTTTAAAATTAATATATATATATTTATATTAAAATACACTTAGAATGAATTTGTATATATATATCTATGTATATATAAATAAATAAAAATAATACGAAATATACATATGTCCATTTACAAAATTACATAAATAATTATATAAATATACACGTAGACTTCAAATATATAAATATGCATAAATATTTAAATTCTACGTGCGTATTTATGTAATATTTTTACATAATTCAGTAATTTTATTGATTGCAATTTGAGGGACCTGCCTGCCAACCCAGGCCGAAATTCCAGAGAATTTAATTTGCTAGCACTGTATTTTACCCTGTAACGTTCTACGACACCCTAAGACCTGTACATGGGGGGTACTGTTTTACTCGGGAGACTTCGCTGAACACAAATATTAGTGATTAAAAACAGTAAAACATATCACAGCGATGATATTGTCAGTGAAAGTGACTTTTTTTGCATTTTTCACACACAAACAGCACTTTTACTGATGATATAATTGTTTTGATACGTTTTCCAGTTTTTAAACACTAATATTTGTGTTCAGCAAAGTCTCCTGAGTAAAACAGTACCCCCCCATGTACAGGTTTTATAGTATTTTTGAAAGTTACAAGGTCAAATATATGGGTCAAATATTTTTACATTGAAAATGGCCAGGTTGGTTACGTTGCCTTTGAGAGCGTATGGTAGCCCAGGAATGAGAATTACCCCATGATGGCATACCATTTGCAAAAGAAGACAACCCAAGGTATTGCAAATGGGGTATGTCCAGTCTTTTTTAGTAACCACTTGTTCACAAACACTGGCCAAAATTAGCGTTCAATTTAGTTTTTTTACTTTTTTCGCACACAAACAAATATGAATGCTTACTTTGGCCAGTGTTTTCGACTAAGTGGCTACTAAAAAAGACTGGACATACCCCATATTGAATACCCTGGGTTGTCTACTTTAAAAAAAATATGTACATGTGGGGTGGTATTCAGAGATTTATGACAGATAATAGTGTTACAATGTCACTATTGATAAATTTAAAAATGTATGTTTTGAAACCACAATATCCTACTTGTACCTATAGCCCTATAACATGCAAAAAAAAGCAAAAAAGCACGTAAACACTGGGTATTTTTAAACTCAGGACAAAATTTTGAATCTATTTAGCAGTTTTTTTCATTCGCTTTTGTAGATGAGTAAAAGATTTTTCAAGTAAAATTAAAAAAACATGTATTTTTTTCAATTTTTCATCATATTTTTTTATTTTTTTTAAATTAAAATACATGAGTTTATATAAATAATGGTATGTAAAGAAAGCCCCTTTTGTCCTGAAAAAAACAATATATAATTTGGATGGGAACAGTAAATGAGAAAGCGGAAAATTACAGCCAAACACAAACACCACAAAAGTGTAAAAATATGCCTGGTCGCAAATGTACAACATCGCAAAAAAGGTCCAGTCCTTAAGGGGTTAAGTTCTGCATTTATGAAAGCACAGAAAATGGGTAGTAATAATTACGGAAACCTTAAAATAGAAAGTCCTGAAACAGTACTTGCTCCAGAATAGCACCTGTTTTGTCTTTATCAGTATGTCTCCATCTTTTTCAATATACAATATTATACAGATTTGAAGATAACCCCAACGGATCTTTTCATGTCTAAGGAAGAACCAGATACAGTCAACAACTGCTGAAATTGCATGTTGCAAATTTGTCATCCCATATTGTCTGTCCTTTCCTTCTTAAACCTCCCTTGTATTCTTTTTTTTTTTTTTTTTTTAAAGCTTAGTTGCACCTGTAATGTAACTATTTCTTTGTAATGTAGTACACCACAGCATATTCAAAAATTATTGTCAACAATCTTGGAAAAATGCATCCACACGCATATGAATATTATTAAATTATCTGACCCCTGATCAATCAGGCTTTCGTCCAATTCACTCAGCTGCGACTGATATCTTAAAAGTTTGCAATGACATATAAATTGGCATGGAACAAGGAGACTTAACCGGAGCTATTTTCCTTGATTTTGCCAAGGCCTTTGACACTGGCATTCTTTTGCAAAAATGTGAAAATAGGCATTGGTGATCATCCGCTAACCTGGTTTCGATCATATATTTCAGACCAATTGCAATATGTGGCCATTTCTTATAGCGCCTCCCTCTTCCAGTCACGTATGGTGTTCCCCAAGGCTACATACTCGGCCCCCTGCTATTCACATTATTTATAACTGATCTGCCTAACGTTGGCAAATCCTCAACTGTACACATGTATGAAGACAACACTGTAATCTACAGTTGTAAACCCAATCTACCACAGCTTGAGGCTGTGCTCCATAACCAATTCACAGAGGTAGAAAAGTGGATAGTGGATAATAAACTCTTCTTAAACACTGACAAAACTGTTACAATGATCTTTGGAACTGTACCTAAATTACGTAAACTACAAAATCAACAACTGTGTATCAGAACAAATTCAAATAGCACACTGTCAGCAGTCTGCTCTTTTAAATATCTAGGTATGTTGCTAGACCCCAATCTATCATTTGGCCTTAACATTGAAAAGACCTCTTCAAAACTTTACATAAAACTAGGTGCCCTGTACAGAAACAAATCCTGCCTAAGCCCTACAGTAAGAAAACAGATGCAACAAATGCTAATGCCAGTCATTGATTATGGGGATGTATATGCACTTGCACCGCAAACCCACCTTAATAAACTTAATACGTTAAATAATTCATTCTGCCACTTTGTACAAGAATGTAATTACTTTACTCTCCACTGTGACATATTATAAGCACTAAACTGGCTTTCGCTGGAATCCCGACGCACTCTTCATTTTTCCAGCTTTGTACATAAGAGCATTTCTAGGAAGCTCCCACCCTACCTGAGTAGAATGCTCTTCCCAGCTGTTCCCACCTCCTATAACCTCCGATCCAGTACTAGCACAATATTTAGCATACCACAATATAAAGATAAAGTGGCACGATCCTCATTTGCCTATAGAGTACCGCAATTATAGAATAACCTCAGGGACACAGTCAAATCTTAATTCATTCTAAGATCTATGGCAATATACCTCAGCACAGAATGCACCTGTCTTGGTTGAATATATTTATTACCTGTTGTGTATTAAATTTATATATATGTGAGTGTGTGTGTGTGTGTGTGTGTGTGTGTGTGTATATATATATAAATATATATTGTTTGTATATTGTATTTTTGTAATATTGTATCCTATTATTAGAATGCAATGTTTTGTGGACCCAGGACATACTTGAAAACGAGAGAAATCTCAATGTCCATCCTGGTAAATTATTTTATAATTGGGACAATATTTTTGATCTTCATTATGCAATGTTTTTTTCGACATCTTACAGCTGGCAGCAAAGTCATTTCCTCTATGCATGCGTCAGCTTCACAAAGCTTTGCGGGATAATCACCACTTGCGTCATGGTGGTCGCATGCAGTATGGTCTTTATTTGAAGGCAATTGGTTTAACATTGGAACAGGCGTTACAATTCTGGAAGATGGAATTCATCAAGGGAAAAGTAGACTCAGAAAAGGTACATTTCTCTCTCTATTATTATTATTTATTGTAAGCATCGTATGGGAACCTGTTACGTGAATCATCTATCGGATGTGTAGAAATTTCACTTCCTTGGAGTTTTTTTTTAATTTAAAGATTTGATAACATTATAATATTTTTACTCTCCAACATTCCACATTTTGAATATCTAGAACAGTGTTTCTAAACCTTTTACATATAAGTACCCATGCAGGTTAAAATTCCAAATGAAACATGTAGAAATTGATATTTCGTTAATGCCACATTGGAGAGAGAGCCTGATTTAGGGTAGTAAATAATATTTTTTAAATAAATGTGACATAATGTGAATATTGTGTATGTGAGAAGGAGTGTATGAAAGTTTTCAAGCCCTTTTCCATCTAAAATTATGTGCAACATTCTCATCACATTAAAGGGACACTTTAGCTTAATGCACAAATTTTAGTGTGGACTGTAAAGAGTCATCTAATTTTTACACTTGCTTTAGTGCAAATTCTGTTTAATTTATTATCTCCTGCTTTGTTGATAGTTTGCTAGACCCTGCAGGAGCCTCCTGTATGTAATTAAAGTTCAATTTTCAGAACAGGAGATAAAAAAACATTTAAATCAAGGTCAACATCTGATTAAAAAATAAAAACATTTTGTTTCCATGCAAGCTGTGTCAGTCACAGCCAGGGGAGGTGTGGCTAGGGCTGCATAAACAGAAACAAAATTGGTTTAACTCTTAAAGGGCAGAGTATTGATAGTGATACTTCAGAGGCATGATCTATACAAAAAAATGCTTCATTAAGCTAAAGTTGTTTTGGTGACTACAGTGTCCCTTTAACAAATCTTATAGCTCCTATTCTATCTTCCTAGTCCAGAGTCACTGGGCCTGGTGTCTGCACAAAAAAAAATAAACCATACCAGCTTGGAGTCCCCTAGAATTTCCTGCTTGAAATTCTCTGAGGGAACCATGTCATCTTTTGGAGGGTTCTAAAGATCTACTTTTGATCATCCCTGATCACAAGAATCTAACTTACATAGGTAAAGCCAAGAGCTTGTCCTCCAGACAAGCCAGATGGTCTCTGTTCTTGTCATGTTTTAATTTTGTGATTGCATATAGACCAGGCACAAGAAATGTCAAAGCTGACGCCCTGTCTAGGGAATATGATTCAGAGGAAGAACAGGAGCAAGAGATTTCTCCTATTATACCTTCTTACTGCATTATTGCCTTTACTGTTCTTACGTTGTCCTCACCTCTCCTTAGTACCATTATGACAGCTCAGGCACTGGCTCCCAGCGACAAACCTCAGGGTAAATTGTACATACCACTTAAGGAGAGAAAATAAATATTGAGGGTATTTTATGACAATGTTACAGCAGGACATCTCGGTTTCAGCAAAACAATATCTGCTGTCACCAGAACGTTTTGGTGGCCTTCTTTTAAAAAGGATATAAGAAAGTATATTTCAGCATGCATTGATTGTGCTGTTTCTAAAGTTCCACATACACAGCAATGTGGTTTGCTACAACCACTTCCTATACCTCACGTTCCATGGTCACTTCTAGCTATGGACTTTATTGTCGAACTTCCAGTCTCTAAAGGTTTTAACACAATACTAATGGTCATTGATCGGTTCTCTAAGATGGCGCATTTCATGCCACTTAAGAAGCTGCCTGCTGCCCAAGAACTTGTACATATATTCGTGAAGAAGATATTCTGGTTACAAGGTATTCCACTGAATATTGTGTCTGACAGGGGTTCTCAATTTGTATCTAGGTTATAGAGATCTTTCAGCAAACAAATGGGTATAGCGTTATCGTTCGCCTCTTCCTATCATCCACAGACTAACGGTGCAGCTGAAAGAGCTAACCAGTCCCTGGAACAATACTTACGTTGTTACATTAATAGCACGCAAGAGTACTGGTTTGATTTGTTGCCATGGGCTGAGTTTGCTAGGAACAATACCACTCATGATTCCTCCGGTCTAAGTCCATTCTTTGTTACAAATGGATGGCATCCTACTGTCTTGCCTACTGCATTTTCCAATACTGCCATTCCTTCTTTGGATATTCATTTGAATCTCATACGTGACACCTGGACTCAGGTTCATGATGCTTTAAATGTTGCTGCTGCTGCTCATTTTAAATGTCAGGCGGACAAGCGGCATGGTGCTTTCTTCACGACATATCAGGTTGAAGGTACCCTTTATGAAGTTTGCACCCAGATACATAGGTCCTTTTCGTGTCCTTCGCAAGATCAATCCTGTTTCTTTTTTCTCTTGCCCTTCCTACTACTCTTCATATTCCGAATACCTTACATTTCTCCTTGCTTAAACCTTTATTTTGTAATAAGTACTCTACTCCTTCGGTTCCTCCTCCTCCTCCTGTTGTTATTGGCAGTCAAAAGGAGTACAAAGTCAGTTCTGTTTTTGATTCTAGGTTGTCCCGTGGTTCTCTGGTCGACTGGAGCGGTTATGGTCCCGAGGAATGGTCTTGGGTTCCTGCGACTGAGGTTCATGCTGGTCGTCTGCTCCAAGCTTTCCATGCCAAGTTTCCTCTCAAACCTGGTCTGGCCGCCCAGTGGGTGGTCTTCGAGTGGGGGGTGCTGCCACAGCGCAGAGGGTCTGTATAGTCGTGGTCGCGCCGATACTTCAGAGATAAGCAAGTCCCTGATCGGCGTGGCCGCACATGAGCAGGGTGGTCGCGCCGAAAAATTGAATTATAACTTGGATTGCAGCGGAATGCCTCCCGATCCTTTAAAAAGACGGGTACCGGCTGGTGTGGCATTCTAAGGGACGCCAGACACTGTGGTCCCGTTCTTAAAGTTAAAGGGCGCACTGCCCACATTACAGATGTCGTCACGTTATCAACGCATCCGCATGTTTTGGGGTCAAAGGCCTTGTAATAACCAATCACAGCACTGAGAGGCATATTTAAACCCTGTTATGCCTTTTCTCAGTACCCTGTTGTGGTTTCCACTTGGTTGTCAGAGAGCGTGTTCTTGGTTGTATTTTCTGGTTTTTGACTTTGGCGTTTTTTGACTTTCCCTACTTCTGGTATCCTGACCCTTGGCTAGTTTATTCGTATTGTCTCATTCTGTATCCCAAACCTTGGCTTGTAATTTTGACCATTCTCTTTTACTTTCAGTCCGGACATTCTAAGGTCCATTATACGTTTGTGTTGGTATAGTTTTGCGTATTGGGTCACACAGTAATCGTGACATTTTAGCTACTTGGATTTGCCAAATCTGAGACCTCAGTGAAGTTGTGTCTTGCAATCCTGCATTTTGCAAACCAATGAACTAGTATGTTGATTTAAAAAAAAATAAAAAAATTTACATTTCTGCACAAATTCTCTACCAGTGCTATCAATACATATTTTGCAGCAAACACTCACAAGGTAGGTGCAGACTGAAACAGATCAATAATAATTTGTTTTTAATTTTGGTAGTTTCAGGCTTCAGGTGTTTTTTTTTGTTTTTTCTTTGTTTAGTTTTCACCCGTGAACTAATAAAGACAGAACATTTACTCAGTATTCCCTTGATGCTGGTTCATTTTTATACTTTTCTCACAATAACTTGAGTTATTATAGCCAAGTTTAGATCTTGTTTGTGCTTTTTGTTAACAAAGGAAATGTGATTACACATGGATTCATGAAGCTTAATTACAGGCAGATAGATGTAAGAGGTCAGATGATAACAGACTGGATTAACTAGTTCAGGTAGAGGGGAGGCAGGTTGCTGATGTAAGAGGTTTCTGATTTCAACATTCATCAGAATTGGAGGAAAATGAATACCTGCTTACCTTGAAAAATGTAGTAAAATACGAATGAAAGCGCATGTCGGCCATTTTTTTTTTTTTTTACAGAGTATGGGAATACTTGATTGCATTTGCATTATTGTGCACTGTAGTTGTATGAAGTATCTTACTGTTTTTACTCGTGTTTTGAGATGAGTGTTGTTACTTCTGTTTTTGGTTTACTTAGAAAACAAAACATATCCTACGGTAGAGAACATTGTTGCATACAGATGGCAAAAGATTTCAGAATATCAAATTGCAGGTCATTACTCCTTATTAAAGCAACTTTTTACTGATAGTTGTTAAATTGAAATGCACAGTTAGAAGAGAAATTGCTTGAATCACAAACCTCATTGTGCAGTGCTGTGTTTCTGTTAAGGTATATAAAGTACATATTTCTCACACACAGTTTTTTTTGCTTACAAGCATTCAGTTGTACAGAGCTGCATGATATGATGTATCTCTGTAAATAATATAGTATAAATTGCCAATTACATTCATTAATATGGCTCTGTCTCCTGATATCAATTTCATCTAACAGGCTACAGTAAATTTAGCTGTAAATACCTCTTGAACATTCATCAGCTTTTTAGTGTGTGGAAGGAGCATTCCTGGAATTGCACCAATGTTTTTTTAAAGCGATTAATCAGTAAATCCTAGTTATCGAATAAAGAGTTCTGAGAAGGTTATTCCAGGGACCTATGAGAACCTGAAATTTAAATTGTTGAGTTTATTCATTCTAGAACTTTTGTTCAGGAATATAGAATTATTCTAGCTTCTCAAAAAGCAATGTTCAGAATTTGGTGTGTCCGCTAACTCTAGCTAGAGAACACCAAGGAAACATGACACATTTGATACAGATCAAATACACAATCGGCTGCAATGATCATAGAATTACTTCAGCAAACAAGAGGGAAAATATATTTACTTCTTATAGTAATCTGGGTGTAATGTTAGCTATGCTTTCTGGAAGATAATCTCTAGATGAGGTTGATCCACACTAATTGTCCAATGTCAATATCCCTGTATCTGGCGAATAAGTGGTGATTTGCTGCAGAAGCATTTACTTAATAATACTCTTTTGCCAGCACTTTGGTTGCCTTTCCACTTTGTAACTCAAATATTTAATATAAAATTTACATCAGAATTTAAAGGGACAGTACAGACATCAAAACAACTTTGGCTTAATGAAACAGTTTTAGCGTATAGATCAGTGGTTCCTAATCTTTTTTCACTTGTGTATCCCTTGGCAGCCTATTTCCATAAATTGTACACCTCATATTAGCAAAATGTTTGAAAGGAATATAGCTGTTGCCCCATCTTCCCTTTTCTCTGCCATAGGCTCTCCCTGCTCCTCCTCTGTACCATGCATATATAAATGAAAATATACAGTGCAGATACGCACACTGACAAATATGCTGATACATAAACACACACACTGGCACACATGCAGATATACACGTTTGAACTGGCAGGAACTCACTGGCTCTCACTTACTTCCTCCAAGCAGTTTAGAAGGAGGCTGTTTGCGCTGTTAAACTTTAATCACACACAGGAGGCTCTTGCAGGCTTCTAAATGAATTAAATAGCCTGCAATAAAGATGTGTAAACATTAGATCTCTCTTTACAGGTAGTGTGTAGGAAGGCTGTGCAAGTGAGGTGTTTAAGCAAAGTGGTTTAATTCCTAAATAGCATAGAATTGAGCAGTGAGCTCGGCACCTTCCAGCCTTCAAAACTGCTTAATTAAACTAAAGTTGTTTTGGTGCCTATAGTGTCCCTTTAACCCCTTAACGCTGCAAGTCATTTCATGCCGTCCTTAACTGCCGCCACAATTATGGTTGGAGGGACTACCTGACCGTTCATGCAGCACCTCAGGCCCCCGCAGGCCATGTGATCGGTCTTGCAGAGCGATCACATGGCTGCAATAACGGACCATGCCGTGCCTGTCGGGCAGTCTTCCTAACGGCTGAAAAATCTAATCAAATTTATAATGAATGAATGTTTTTAAATCCCGACTAGATAGTCCTAGAAACTTGTGTGTAAAAAAAACCAAAACAAAAACTATAACTATAACAACAATACTCTCACTGAATTAAATACAAGAAAGATGTTTCTTAAAAACTACAATAATTACCTGCTCAGGGTTAAGGGATATGAGCAGGTAATTATTGCAGTGCAAAAATGGAAACGGGCAAGTCTTATATTTGAATAGATAAACACAAAGGTGCAACAGTGGAAAGTGCTAATGCAGTGCAGTAACTTACACTCACTAAGGTGTCAGTCCTAATCACCAAATGACATACAGTGTATAATAAAAAACAATGTGGGTGTAATGGTAACAATAAAACATGCAGAAACACAAGGATGCACTGCATCTGTAAAATATAAATTAAAAATACATGGTGTAGTATATCAAGACATAAAAACTATTTATATGCTATGGATAAAACACTCACATACTGCTTAATCACTTTACAGCTGACTCAGACTATTGTGCTTGTGCTAAATATTCCTTAGTCGGAAATGGACCTTCTGTACTTCAATATTGAAAAAAGTCGAGGTCCCCAAGTTTATTTTGGAAAATCTTCCAGGCTTTATTAACCCCTTCACGACCGATGACGGTTCAGGACCAGTCATCGGAAAAATACCCTTGAGGACCGATGACTGCCCAGAACCATCATAACGGAAATATTTACTCACCCGATCGCCGGCGATCAGCGTTGCTCCCCGTCTGAAGGGACAGCCCAGACAGTCCCCTCTCGGCGAATTAGGCCCACCCGCAGCCATGTGATCGCTCTAACATAGCAGTCACATGGCCGCAATAGGCGTCCGTGAATCCGCCTGCAGAGGGACTGCCTGAACTGAAAAAAAAAAGTTTTTAAAAAGTTATAATAAAGCAGTCACAGTAAAAAAAAAAACCTAAAAAACTATATCTATCTATCTATCTATCTATCTATATATATATATATAGTTTTTAGTTTTTTATATATATATATATATATATATATATATATATATATATATATATATATAGAAATAGAAGGAAGGGAAAGCTGCACTCACGGTCTTCCATTAAAAGCCATTTTTTTTTTGGTATACATTAAAAAGATCGATGTTTCCTTCAGGATCAAACAAGTCCTTACCTTATAGATTGAACAGTTGTTGGATCAGCGCTTAGTGACCAGTAGACAGCCAAGATAAGTGGAGAGTAGGCCGCAACCTAAGGGTATGATGTTCCCTCACAGACCATCAGAAAAATATACAAACGTAAAAACAGAAGTTATAGGTCGCACCACAAAATTATATAATATAATAAAACTAATATGTACTTACATAAAATTCTTAAATAAAAATAGTCATAATTATAAGGCAATGGATAAAATAGTCCAAGTCGGTTGAAGAGTTGGGTAAGTTCGGTTCCAAAATTGTCAGATGTCCAGATAACGTGGAGGCATGTAAATAAGAGAGAGATTCCAATACTGTAAAACTGTTATCGTTTGTGAAGAAAGGAGTATAATAACGATAATATTCCTCCTACTCATCTTTTAAAGAGCTAGAACATGCTCAGCTGTAGACAGCGTTCAGTGGCGTTGATCCCCCACTGGTAGGATATAGGTGATGGTAGGTGGTGAAGGTCCTTGGTATGGGGAGAAAAAAATAAAACCATAATAGTGCTCTCCAGATACAGTTATAGATAGTTGTTATTTTTAAAGGTATAATACTCACATGTAAGTGAGCAGGATATACTGCTCACTATAATAGTGTGGGTGGTATAATCCCCACCTAGGATTCTTGGGTGAATGGATATTCCAGAGTACTTGATGACCATCTTAAAAAATGAATAAAATAATATGTAAAAAGGTCTATGGCACAGGTAAAATATAAGGGGCCAATATTCCTTTAAAAATGTATCAAAAAGAGTAAAAACAGTAATAAACAGCCAAACGCGTTTCGCCAACACAGGGCTTTTTCAAATGGCAATAAAAACAATAACCTGGTACATAGTGGTTTATATAAACATTACATAAAATTAATTATTCAATTTTTTTTGCCAAAATGACATCATAATTGTATGTCACATAAGGTACAAAACAGAATAAAATCAACTTACCATAGGAGTGAAACGTCGATCTTTTTAATGTATACCAAATAAACTGGATTTTAATGGAAGACCGTGAGTGCAGCTTTCCCTTCCTTTTTCTTGGATAAGTTCAGCCCTGGCTGGCACCCGGAATTTATATATACTATAGTCTGTGTGCAAGGAGTTTTCTCTTTTTCTCTCTTTATAAATACTTTATATATACAGGTGTGTGTGTGTGTGTGTATATATATATATATATATATATATATATATATATATATATATATAAATCCTTGTTTGAAGTGCACTCACAGAACTTCAAACAAGGATTTATATATTTGGAGGTCGAGGTTTGCACCTGGGCAACAGACAAGACCGGGAGCAGTGAGTGCGGGACATTGCGTTTATATATATATATATATATATATATATATATATATATATATATATATATATATATATATATATATATATATATATATATATATATATATAATGTGTATATATATCTTAAATCAATATAATATCAAATTAAGTGTAGTTTTAAATTTATATATACATATATTAATATAAAAATACACTTATAATTAAATTACACACGTGTGTGTGTGTGTATATATATATATATATATATATATATATATATTGTGTTTAGGTATTATTAAATATAAATAATAAGTAAATAAAAATAATTTGTTTAAAAAATAAAACTATTTTAAAAATTATATGTAATTTTATTCTAACTGTATTTTGATACATATATATATATTTATATCAAAATATCCATATACAAAATTACATATATAATTTCATAAATATGCACGTAGACTTCAAATATATAAATGTGTGTATATTTAAATTCTACGCGCATATTTATGTAATATTTTTACATAATTAAGTCATTTTATTGTTTGCAATTTGAGGAACATGCCTGACAACCCAGGCCGAAAGTCCAGAGAATTTGATTTGCTTTGTATTTAATCCTGTTACTTTACTTGACACCCAATACCTGTACAGGGGGTACTGTTTTACTTGGGAGACTTCGCTGAACACAAATATTAGTGTTTCAAAACCGTAAAACCTATCACAGCGATGATATTGTCAGTGAAAGTGACATTTTCTGCATTTTTCACACACAAACGGGACTTTCGCTGATGATATTGTTAAATTTTTTTATCTATTTAGCTGCTTTTCATTAGCTTTTGTCGATAAGTAAAAGATTTTTCAAGCAAAAGTATTATTATTTTTTTTAAAGTAAATTATATGACATGATACAAATAATGGTATGTAAAGAAAGCCCTTCTTGTCCTGAAAAAAAAAAAAACATATATAATTTGTATGGGAACAGTAAATGAGAGAGAAGAAAATTACAGCTAAACACAAACACCACAAAAGTGTTAAAACAGCCCTGGTCCTTAACGTACAACATAGCCAAAACAGTTCCGTCCTTAAGGGTTTAAACAAAGTTTAAAATCACGATATCAAACTAAAAATAAGAATATTAGGGAATGGCACTAATGCGTTTCAACCCCTAGTGGGTCTTTCTCAAAGTTCGTGAGTAGCGCACGCTTTTCTTCAGGGTCTGCCTCTTCATCGACTTTTCAAACCAATAGTAATGATTCTCAGTCTGTTGCTTCAAACTAATGTCACAGACGCATAGCATCATTATGTCTATGCGTCCTTTCATCATCTATTTGAGGTCGGTACAGGCACTATCTTTGTTATGGTCCGGACTCAAACTGCACCGGAGAGTTTCATCGCTCTATTAAAAGGTTTCTTATCTATACTTCAGGAAATCACCACAGAATAGCCACAAACAAGTTCCAAAGAATCCCCTTGGCTTATAGGAAATTAATAAACTCTTAAGAAATTGTTTTAGTGGAACACAAATATTTATTAGAGCAATAAAACATATAATGCTGATCATATCATAGATGAAAGGGCAGTTTATTTGTGAATTATGCAAAACAAACAAATATGAATGCTAACTTTGGCCAGTGTTTGTGAATAAATGGCTACTAAAAAGACAGGACATACCCCATTTTGAATACCTTGGGTTGTCTATTTTTCAAATTGTATGCCATGATGGAGGTAGCTTTCATTCCTGGGCGGCCATGATGGCTCAAAGGCAAAATAAAGAATCTGACAAATTTCAATGTGTAATTACTGGAAAAGCCATATATATGACCCTGTAAATTTTCAAAAGCCCATAAAACCTGTACATGGGGAGTACCTTTGTACTCTTGAGACATTGTGAACACAATATGTATATTTCCTTGCAGTAAAAGCTAACCGTATTATGACATCCACTGTTAAAATGCTATGCAGAAGTAAAAAAAAATTTAATGTAAATTGAAAGCCCTGTTTCTCCTGAACAAAGATTTTGTTAACATTTTGTTTAGATTAGAATGTGTACAATTGCCTCTGTCCTTAAAGGACCACTATAGTACCAGGAAAACAAACTTGTTTTCCTGGCACTATAGGGTCTTTGGGTCCCCCCTCTCCTGCCGGGCTCGAGGGGTTAAGGGGTTAAACACTTACCTTTCTCCAGTGCCGGGAAATCTCCTCCCTCCTCCGACGTTAGTGCTGAATGCGCATGCGCGGCAACTGCAGCGCGCGCATTGAATCAGTCCATAGGAAAGCATTTCTCAATGCTTTCCTCTGGACGTCTGTGTCTTCTCACTGTGATTTTCACAGTGAGTAGCGCAGAAGCGCCTCTAGCGGCTGTCAATGAGACAGGCACTAGAGGCTGGATTAACCCATATGTAAACATAGCAGTTTCTCTGAAACTATGTTTACAGCTGCAGGGTTAACCCTAGATGGACCTGGCACCCAGACTACTTCATTGGGCTGAAGTGGTCTGGGTGCCTATAGTGGTCCTTTAAGGGTTTTATATACAAAGTGTGCTGGTTAGAGGTGCTAGGCATTGTTGACTTCCTGGCCTTCAAATTGTTAAAGTTGCACCGTGTGCAGGAAAAAGAAAATCTTTATTTTAATTTCTTGTGTTTGAATGAAAACCTCAGAAATATTTGCTATGAGAGGACTATATTGGCACAGCTGCATTACCAATAATTGATATGTCATTATTGAACTTGCTGTTCCTACCTTTATCATGCTTTTTGGCATTTTCAAATGCACCACAATGACTTTTTCTGGCAGTTCTGGCTTCCAGCACCAACATCTAAAACCCCTTTTCAAAGTATTTCCCTGCAAAGGGCTAGTGAAACTTTTCAGTGCTTTGGGTACTGATTAAAAAAAAAAATTTAACTGCAGGACTGGATAAAATTGAAGGTCATAACAGCGAGGAATTTGCGTAAAAAAATTATTTCACAAGAGCCGCATACCCAATTGAATAAAAAGTCTGAAGTGCTCTGTGCTTGCAAAGCTTGCCGTGATGCTTAGGACATAAGTACCAAAGCAAAAACTGTGATTTCTAAAGTGTCTGGTTTACCAAGTATTACAAATTATAAATGAGACTAAAGCGATGGCTCCATTTAACTGGAAGGGAAATTGAATTTACGGCTAGGAATGCAAGAAAAGAAAACTGCAGAAAGAAAAATCTCTCTAGAAATGAGACATGAGTTTATAAATAGGGCATGGCGTATTATTTTTCTTTCTGACAGATGGAAAGCTGTGTAAGTTTGTACAACTAACTATTTGATGATCCATGGCTGCCTATAGTTCTATGAAGAGAATGAAAAGACAACATCATTGACATTTTTGTTATTGTACCTTCTGGTATTCATAATGTATTATTATTTCTCTGATCTGCTATAGCTTTTGCTGTAGTAGATATTTCTGTCATTTAAATTTCAGTTTGATGGGTGATGTAAATCTGTTTGCTCTGCTATTTCTTTTGTTGTAAAACAAACCGTTTTCTAAGCTGCTCACAGCCTTATGTGTAGGGCTATAATTGCTAGAGCTGGCACTCCGTGTGTTTTGTGAATTGCATTTCTCAGGCTGGCTAAGCGTCATGGGACATTTAGTCCTCAAACATCTTGGGTGCCCAAGAATGCAGTCCCTGAACTGGGTTGATTTAGGGCATTGTTGATATAAATGGCAATCGTTGATGTTTTTCGCAGGCTTAAAGTTACACCACACATCTGTAATCTAAATTTTAAAAAGGAACTCTCCAAACACCGAAAGCACTCTATTTTGCTGAAGTGCTTTATGTGTGAAAAAAATGTCTCTTGTATGGCTGTCTGTGTGGGTGGGTGCATGGCTGGCTGTGTGGGTGGGTGCATGGCTGGCTGTGTGGGTGTGTGGGTGCATGGCTGGCTGTGTGGGTGTGTGGGTGCATGGCTGTCTGTGTGGGTGTGTGGGTGCATGGCTGGCTGTGTGTGCGCATGGCTGGCTGTGTGTGTGTGTGTGTGTGCGCATGGCTGGCTGTGTGTGTGTGCATGGCTGGGTGTGTGTGGATGGCTAGCTGTGTGTGTGGATGGCTAGCTGTGTGTGTGTGTGTGGCTAGCTGTGTGTGTGTGTGTATGGCTAG
The DNA here is from genome assembly GCA_933207985.1 of Pelobates cultripes. Lineage (NCBI taxonomy): Eukaryota > Metazoa > Chordata > Amphibia > Anura > Pelobatidae > Pelobates > Pelobates cultripes. Next base: position 146,100,427 of record OW240913.1, read on the forward strand.
CTGTGTGTGTGTGTGTGTGTGGATGGCTAGCTGTGTGTGTGTGTGTGGATGGCTAGCTGTGTGTGTGTGTGTGGGATGGCTAGCTGTGTGTGTGTGTGGCTAGCTGTGTGTGTGTGTATGGCTAGCTGTGTGTGTGTGTGTGTGGATGGCTGGCTGTGTGTGTGTATGGCTAGCTGTGTGTGTGGATGGCTAGCTGTGTGTGTGTGTATGGCTGTGTGTGTGTGTATGGCAAGCTGTGTGTGTGTGGATGGCTAGCTGTGGCTAGCTGTGTGTGTGTGTGTGTGTGTGTGTGTGGGCTGTGTGTGTGTGTGTATGGCTAGCTGTGTGTGTGTGTATGGCTAGCTGTGTGTGTATGGCTAGCTGTGTGTGTGTGTGGCTGGCTGTGTGTATGGCTAGCTCTGTGTGTGTGTGTGTATGGCTGGCTGTGTGTGTGTGTGTGTATGCGTGCATGGCTGGCTGTGTGTGTATGGCTGTGAGGGAGCCTGTGTGTCTGTGAGTGCATGTGTGTGTTGGAGTGATTCTGTGTGTATGTCAGTGTGTTGGAGTGATTCTGTGTGTATGTCTGAGTGTGTCTCAATGAGTGTGAGTGAGAACAGGTGGACTGGGATTTAGTAGACAAGGGAGTACTAAGATTTGGTATACGAGGGGGGGCTGTGGTTTAGTAGAGGTTTTTTGTTTTTTTTGTTTTTAATACTGTACTTTTCAAAATAAATCTAAGTTTCTATAAAAATGTATATTTTTGTTTTTTTTGCGACACACGTAAACTTAAACCTTGTTTATTTGGCTCTTGAGTTTGACATGCTTGGTGTAAGGTGTTAAATGACCTGTATAAATATACAGAGGTGTCTCATCTTAGCTCCCTGGGGCTTGGCATAGAGAAGGGGAAATTAAACTTGTTTCTGTAAATCCTCATTTGCAGTGTTTGCCCTGCGTTTTGCTTAAATGAACTGGATTAAGATGTAATTTGCTAAATCTTTAATATACATTTAAAAGAAAATAGGACATTTTACTAAAAAAAGGCACTACACAAGCTATAGTCGGAATTTTAATTTTTTTTAAAATTTGTATTTTACTTGAGTTTCTTAATATTGTATACATCGTTTGCAGTATATATAAATTATTTAAAAAAAGGTAGATCGCCAAAATACTGAGCATGGGTACAGGCACTAAACAAAAAGCCAAAAGAAAACAGGTCTTCGGGTGCCATCTTTAGAGGTAGTTGCGACGCAGGCCTCTCGAAAGAAAGCCTAATATCTTGTGAACTGGGAGCTTCTGGACGATGATTCTTTCTAATTTTGTGCCCTATCGTGTTATCTGGGGGTGGTGGTAAGTGATCACTCGAAAAGCTCTTGTTTTTGTGGCTCCAGTTTCTTTTTTTTCATGGGCCCTTAGCAAGTCTCCACTGAAAGACTTCAGTTGCTTGCCTCACTCTTGTCAGGATTACAGTATGATCCAGTACGTAGAATTGTGTAACACAGAGGACTGATAGGTAATGTATACCGGACCTTAGAATGGCCAGACTAACATACCAAAGAATAGTCAGGAATAGCAGAGATCAAGGGATACAGAAAGAGACACAACGATAAGGAAAAGCCAGGAGTCATGGATGCCAGAAAACAGGGAAGTCAAAAACAATGCCAAAGTCGAATTACCAGAATAAATAACGCGCTCTCGGACAACCACAAGGGAAACCACGACAGGGCACTGAGCAAGATGAAACTGAGCCTAAATACCCCTCCTCTAGATCTGATCGGCTATAACCGGCCTTTGACCCCAAAGTCAGTTACCAGGTTCCCATTTGCATAATTGCTGCTCAGCATTAACCCTTCTGTGGATTAGGTTGCTGCTCGGCACAACTTTTCCTATTTGGGCAGTAAATGTCATTAATGGACCACTATAGTGCCAGGAAAACATACTAGTTTTCCTGGCACTATAGTGCCCTGAGGGTGCCCCCACCCTCAGGGTCCCCCTCCCGCCAGGCTCTGGAGAGAGGAAGGGGTTAAAATCTTACATTTCTCCAGCGCCGGGCGGGGAGCTTTCCTCCTCCTCTCTTCCTTCCTAGCGACGTCATCGGCTGAATGAGCATGCGCGGCAGGAGCCGCGCGCGCATTCAGCCAGTTCATAGGAAAGCATTTACAATGCTTTCCTATGGACGCTGGCGTCTTCTCACTGTGATTTTCCACAGTGAGAAGCACGCAAGCGCCTCTAGCGGCTGTCAATGAGGCTGGATTAACCCTCAGTGTAAACATAGCAGTTTCTCTGAAACTATGTTTATAAAAAAAAAAGGGGGTTAACCCTAGCTGGACCAGGCACCCAGACCACGTAATTAAGCTGAAGTGGTCTGGGTGCCTATAGTGGTCCTTTAACCACATTTTTATAAGCGGATGAATACGTAACATTCCCCCCCACCTGAAGAACGCCCACTGGGCGGGCAGGACCAGGCTTGAGAGGAAATTTGGCGTGAACAGAGCGAATCTTGCGGCCAGCATGTATATCAGTTGCCGGAACCCAAGAACGATTGGCTGGTCCATAACCTTTCCAATCCACCAAGTACTGTAAAGTGCCCCGAGAATACCTGGAATCAATTATGTAAGAGACCTCATACTCTTCCTGTCCAGAAACAACAGTATATTTATTGCACATAAGAGGTTTGAGTAAGGACACATGAAAGGTATTAGGAATTTTCAAGGAGGCCAGAGAGTACACAACAGGATTGATCCTACGAAGGACATGAAAAGGTGCAAGGAACCTAGTGGCAAATTTCATGCTAGGGACTTTGAGCCTGATGTTACGAGAAGATAACCAAACCCTCTCACCCACTTGGTAAACAGGGTTGGCAACTCGACGTGTATCAGCATGATGCTTGAAACGGTCAGCAGCAGTACCCAGAGCAGATTGAACTTTAACCCAGGTATCACGGATGGAAGCCAGACGGTCATCCAAAGCAGGAATAGCAGTATCAGAAAAAATAGCCGGTAGGACAGTAGGATGCCGGCCATTATTAACAAAAAATGGACTATGCCCAGAGGAGTCATGGTCAGCATTGTTCCTAGCAAACTCTGCCCATGGTAGTAATTTGGACCAATTGTCTTGAATGCTATTAACGAAACAACGCAAATATAATTCCAAGGACTGGTTAGCCCTCCCAGCTGTACCATTGATCTGGGCGTGGTAAAAGGACTAAAAAGACAATTCAATCCCTAATTGTCCAAAACCGAGACACAAACTGAGAACCTCTGTCAGATACTATATTGTGAGGAATGCCATGCAGACGGATAATTTCTCGTATAAAGATTAGTACCAGGTCTTGAGATGATGGCAATTTCTTGAGAGGAATAAAATGAGCCATTTTAGAAAAACGGTCCACAACCATGAGAATGGTGGTATAACTGTTAGAACCAGGAAGTTCAACAATGAAGTCCATGGACAAGTGGGACCATGGGACCTCAGGAATAGGAAGAAGTTGTAATAAGCCATGAGGGAGTTTATGAGGCACTTTGGAAACCGCACAAACAGAACAAGCCTGCACATATTCCTTAACATCCCTCCTGAGGGAATCCCACCAGAATGAGCTCATGATAGCAGAAGTGGATTTATTAATATCTGGGTGACCAGCAGACACATTGTTGTGAAACACCTTCATGATATTAACCCTGTTCCCCAATGGAACGAACAGTTTGTCCTGAGGTTTACCGCAGGGCACCTGAGACTGAGCCTCCATGATGGAGCCAAGCAGTGGAGAGGACAATGAAAGGACAGTGGACGCAATGATACATTCCGGGGGAATGATATGGGACGTTTTTTGCTCTAGTATAGCCTCAGTATCAAACTGCCTGGACAAGGCGTCGGCCTTGATATTTTTAGAACCAGGTCTGTAAGTGATAAGAAAATTAAAGCGAGAAAGAAGAGGGACCACCTAGCTTGTCTAGAAGATAATCGCTTGGCATCTCCCATGTAAGCCAGGTTTTTATGATCAGTAATGATCAAAAGGGGGTCCTTGTAACCTTCTAAAAGATGTCGCCACTCCTTGAGAGCTAGAATAATGGCCAACAATTCTCTATTGCCAATATCGTAGTTGCGCTCAGCAGGAGACAACTTTCTAGAAAAGTAACCACAAGGATGTAACAGAGTTTCCTGGCTCTCCCTCTGGGAGAGAACTGCCCCTACCCCTGTCTCTGAAGCATCAACCTCCAGTATGAAAGGCTTACTGGTGTCAGGATGTATCAATATGTCGGCAGAGGCAAGCCACTGTTTAAGAGTTTCAAAGGGTTCAATAGCCTCCTTAGACCATATCGTACTACTAGCCCCCTTGCGTGTCATATTGGTGATGGGTGCTATTAGTGAAGAAAATCCCTTTATAAATCTTCTGTAAAAATTGTCGAAACCAATGAACCTTTGAATGGCTTTCAAACCAGTTGGTAAAGGCCACTTTAGAACAGACTCTAGTTTTTTAGGATCCATCTGAAACCCCGAGGCAGAAATATTATATCCTAAAAACTGTACTTCAGACTGCTCAAAAATACATTTTTCCAATTTACAATAAAGTTGGTTTTTTAACAAGGTTTGCAGAACTTGTTTAACGTGATCGTGGTGAGATTGGAGGTCAGGAGAATAAATAAGGATATCATCCAGATAGACCAAGACAAACGAGTAAATATAATCCCTGAGTACATCGTTAATGAAATCTTGGAAAACCGCTGGAGCATTGCACAACCCGAATGGCATCAATAGATATTCATAGTGTCCACTTCTGGTATTAAATGCAGTCTTCCACTCGTGAATTTCCTTGATTCTCACTAAATTGTAAGCACTTCTAAGATCAAGCTTAGTAAACACTTTAGCACCCTGGAGTCTGTCAAATAATTCAGCAATAAGAGGAATGGGGTAGGCGTTTTTAATGGTGATTTTGTTCAATGCCCTGTAATCGATACATGGGCGCAACTCACCATCCTTTTTAGATACAAAAAAGAATCCTGCACCAGCAGGCGAGGATGATTTTCGTATATGGCGTTTATTCATTGAATCCTTAATATATTCCTACATTACACTACTCTCCTGAGGAGATAGAGCATAGACTGCTCCCTTAGGTGGCATAGCGCCGGGTAGTAAGTTAATGGAACAGTCATATGGTCTATGAGGAGGTGGAGTATTAGACTGAGTCTTGCTGAATACTTCTTTAATGTCACGATATTGTATAGGAATCTCAGGATTTTGAGGTGTACTAGTGGGGAATTTGATAGTGCCCACTCTTTTGGTGACATGCAATATACATCTTTCCTTACACTCCTTACCCCATTCTAATATTTCCCCATTAGCCCAGTCAATGTGAGGGTTATGCTTGCTAAGCCATGGAAATCCTAATATGATAGGACAAAAGGAGATGCAGTCACCTGAAATATAATCTCTTCCTTATGTAAGGCACCAATGGAAATATTTATGGGTAAGGTTTCATGCATTATTAATGGTTGTGAGAGTGGTCTCCCATCAATAGCTTCAATGGCTAGGGGTGATAGTCTCTCCTTGATAGGTATAGTATTATCCTTGACAAATTGGACATCAATGAAATTTCCAGCAGCCCCTGAGTCCATCAGGGCTTTGCATGAAAAGTGCTTTTTGTCAAGAATAATCAAAATATCAATGAGAAGTCTATATTTATTCTTTTCAGAGGACGTCTCCATTAAACCTAAGACCTGTCTCCTTAAGGCACTTAGGTGCGGTATTTTCTTCGGACAAATGCGACAATTGTCTCTAATATGTCCATTACTACAGCAGTATAAACATAAACCTTCATTTCTCCTATATTGTTTCTCGGCCTCTGACAGTCTAGTGACCCCCAACTGCATGAGTTACTTTTAACAAAAAACTGTTTGGATGAAGTATCATAATGTTATTGATTTTACTTGTTTGTTCTTTGCGTAGAATAGAATTATATTTGCCAATATTACCGTTTTTACATTTAGCATTTCTGCAAATACAATACTTTCTTCCCTGGTACTTAGCTTGTCAAGCTGTTTTTTTTCTTTATTTTCTATTTTTGACAGTCTTCAACATAATTACATTTTAAGTCAGCAGTTTGCTTGTTGAAAGTTCTACATGAAGATTAGAGCTTGTATACTTGAGTTTTCTGACCTCTCCGATTTTTGCATAAACGATCGAGGTTGAACCACAGGGAGTATTTTGTGTATGTGCAGCACAGACAGATATTACATATTTCGATTTATTATAATACACACTGAATCAAAATATCAACAAATATGTCAACAAAAGCGCATTGTGTAAAAAATAAAATAAAAAATTACTACATCCATGTACCAGGTAAAATTAAAGAAATGTTAAAGGAGCACTGTAGCAAATATTACTGTTTCATCCCATTGAATTGGTTATAGTGCCTGGAGCCTCTGTGTTTAGTGTTAAACCACTTTCAAGTTGTTTCACGCGAAATAGTGTCTCAGGCCACCAATCGCCCAGCCACTAGAGATTACACACTTCTTTCTAGCCATACCAACTCATACAAGGAGTGGATGTTATGTTTATTATTAATTTTATTATTTATAAAGTGCCAACAAATTCTGTAGCTCTGATCAATAGGTGGACTAACAGACATGTATTTGCAACAAGACGAGCTGGTGCACAGAGAGCTCAAAGGAACTTACATTCAAGAGTGAGTGGGGTAAGTGGCACAAGAGGTGTAAGGGCAGAATGCATTTGATTTATGGGGAAAAAAATAGTTTACTAGAATAGTTTACAATAAAGGGTTACTTTACAGTTTGGATGCAGAGTGGATTACCAGGGTGCAGTAAGGGAAAAATAGTAACAGTTTAAATTATTTGCTTTCCTAAAGAAGTGAGTTTTAATGATCTTTTGAAGGAACTGAGACTGGTTGAGAGTCCAATGGAGCAGAGAAGGGAGTTTCAGAGTAATGGCGCAGCCCTTGAGAAGTCTGTAAGGCAAGTATCAGAGATGCGAGTGCAAACAGAGAATTGACGCAGATCTTCGGCAGAGCATAGGGGCCTGGAAGACACGTAATTGTGATAGGTAGGTACAAGCAAAGTTATGTAGAGACTTGTAAGCAAGCACTCAAATATTTTATATTGAGCCCTATATCTGACGGGAAGCCAGTGTAAGGACTGACAGAGAGGGCATGGGAGGTGGGGGCAGACAAAAAGATGAGCCTCCCCCCGCCATATTCATTATAGCAGGGCCAGCTGTCAATGCGTAAGACCACTCAGAAGCGGATTGCAATAGTCAAGGCGAGAGATGATAGCCGTATGGACCAGAAACGTGGTCGCATCCAGCATTAGATAGGGGCGGATGTGAGCTATATTTTTGAGATGGGAACAACAGGATTTGGTGATTGACTGGACATGAGGGGTGAAGGAGAGGTTTGAGTCCAAGAGAACACCTATGCATCGAGCCTGTGAAATTATGGGCCCCTCACGTAAGAGTTGCTGAGTCAGACCATTGTTTGAGGCCGAAAAAGGAGGTTACAGAGAGCAGTCATGAGACATCAGAGCTGTTAGGGTTGTTGATTTGGATATTAAAGTCTCCATGGATAAGAGCAGGAATGCTAGACAAGAGGAAGTGGAGTAGATGGGGGGGTGTGAGGGGGGGGGAGAAAGCGTCCAATTAATATGCTAGGATTACCAGGGGTGCGATAAATAATAGCAATTCTTAAAAGAGCAAGTGTACCGTGTGAACGTCAAAGCAAACAAAAGATAAAGCATAGGCAAGGTAGATAGGGTGAAATGTACATTGGGCTGAGGGAGAGAAGGATGCCTACAACGCCTCCTTTACAGTTAAGTCTGGGAGTGTGGAAGAATTGTAGACCACCGTAACAAAAAGCCGCAGAAGAAGTACTATCAGAGAGGGTCAGCAAGGTCTCAGTGAGTGCTATTAGGGAGAGAGATTTTGAAATTACAAGGTTGTGTATTGCTGTTGATTTCAGATTGCTTCAGACAGAGCGCGTATTACACAGCACACATTGAACATTGGTAGATTAGGAGAAATTTCAAGGTACTCTGAGGTTCATGTAGTTTCTGGTTGGCTTAGTGTGAGCAGAGGAGGTAAAGGGCCCTGTGCAAGGAGAGACACTGGGAGGTGAGTTTTTTTTTTTTATGGATAAGACCTAGGATGAGATTGTTTGGAAGTAGGAAAGAAAGAATTGAGAAATGAGTGCAGGGTATGAGATGAGAGAAAGGGGGAATGTGAAAGTTGTTGGAAGGTTGAGAGAAGTGGTGGTAAGGAGTGATTTTGATAATATGAGAGAAAAGAAGAGGAAGTGAAGACAGAGCATTGCTCAGATGGGAGAGTAGGCCAGGAGTGTGAGGAGATGAGATACAGTGGTGTATAATGTTTTTGTGGGGGGAAAAAAGTATATAGCATTGATTTGGAATATAAAAGTTAGGGATAGTGGGGTGGATTGTAAAGGGTTAAGAAATTGCAGGAATGTTAATAATGTTATTTAGAGACTTTATCATGCATTACAATAAATACAAACATGCACCCATTGTACAATGCTGCAGTATTCATTGGCGCTTTATAAAAATTAATAATAATTTACGTAACATAAATCTACTGTTTTCATGTATAGCAGATATTAGTGACTAATGCCTCCACACCTCTACTGGCAGTCACTCAGACGGTCACTAGAGGTGCTTTCTGGGGCAGTGCTACACATTGTGCAGCACTGACATTCAGCATCTCTATGCTATGCTCGGAGGCACTGAACATTCCTCATAGAGATGCATTCATCCAGTGCCTCTCTATGAGGAGATGCTCATTAGCGCAGCGTTTTGCTATGCATGTGCAATAACCTCCCAATGCTTTTCTATGGATCATCAAAATTGATGATCTCAGCCAACGAGGCAGAGTGGGGCCAACGGACCTGCGTGGCACACGAATAAAGGAGAGCTTTTTACTTATTTAATGGTGTCAAGGGGGCTGGCCACCTAAATGGGTTTTTAACACTGTAGTGTTAAGAATGCACGTTTGTATTCCTGATACTTCAGTGTTCCTTTAATGCTATGTTGAATCACAACCTCTTAACGTCAGCGGGCGTACTAAGCCGTATTGTAAAATGTGGGCTTTAATGCCGCAGGGCAGCATAATACGCCCTGTGGATTGCCAGTCCCCTGGCTGGTGTGTGTGTATGTGTGTGTGTGTGTATATATATATATATATATGTGTGTGTGTAATTTTATTCTAACAGTATTTTAATATTAATAAATATATATTTATATCAAAATACGCTTAGAATAAAACTATATACAGTTGTAATCAAAATTATTCAATCCCCATTGAAAATTTGATTTATTGTCAAATTTACAGACATTCAGTTGTTTGCAATGAACAAATCAAATAAAACAAATGTAAATAGCTCAACACAACAAATGCTTCATGTAGTTTCACCAAATTCAACTGAAAATGCAACTTACAATGACTTCTTTAGTGTCAAAATTATTTTTCAGTTTTAACTTTTAATGGGGGAAAGGGTCTACCTGCCACTGAAATACATATTTATATTCCTGACACTATAGTGCTCCTTAAAATGGTTAATAGAAAAGGTAGTATTTACTCCCGAGAGACTTCAGGGACAGTCTCTTTGCACAAAAACCAATGCTTTAAGCTTAGCATGTCCTGTTTAATTTTACTCCTTCTAAGGCCTATAAAAACCACTTATCTCAAGTGTAAAATATTAATTATTACACCTTATAGCTGCCACTATGTGAAAGTACTCTGGTGTTAATAAGTCCAAATATAATTTTAACGTGTCATAAAATATGAACATCCGGTTTACTTATATTGGACTATAAATGTCAATATATTTGATATTTTTTTTGTTGTTTTTTTTTTCCCTCTTTCTCAACTAATAGCAGGAGTTTTATGTAAAATATATAAACTGTCTGCCTACTGGTGACTTTCCCTTTTCAGGCTTAGTGATGATAAAAAAAATATGGCAGTGTAGGCAAATATATTTAACAAGACAGTGAATTAAGTTGGTATGATACAATAGCAGAACATCTTATGTACTGTTAAATAGTACATTCTGGCAATAGAATTAAAATTGGATATTGAGCTTGTGAGTGTTGCACAGAATGTATCAGTATTTTTTTGTTCTGCAGTATGAAAGTAGTTTACTCTTAGAATTGGTTCTAAATGGAAATTCAATAGACAGTTTTTGTTTGGTATATTGGAAGTCCATAATTTCATTAGCGTGATATTGATCCGGCAGTATGCGTGAATTTCTACACATTTCTTTGTTGTTGTTTTTTTTCTCTCTATTATATCTTTGATTATTTAATGTCTGCAATTCTCTGCAGTGGTCATTTTACTTGAGCTGTGTCTGTCTGGTATGTGTATAAAATGTTTCATACCTAGCTAGACAAAAGTTGTCATTGTATTATAATGTATATTCATATAAGATTTTGAAAATGAAATCCAGCTCTGTAGTACATAGTGACATCTTCTGTGTGTGTTCTTTTAGTCACAGTGCTTGTCTAAGTTGCCAAAGGAGAGTCCAGAGTTTGTTGTTTTTTGTGTTCAGGTGATTAAAACATATGGGAATTCTGCATGCATTGAAAATGTATCTGTTCTTACAAGGGTATTTGCTAATGTGAGAGTGAATTCCAATTTGGGCCAAGATTTTTTGAAATTCTGTATCTAGTTTGCCCCCACCCTCAGGGTCCCACTCCCGCCGGGCTGAAGGGGGAGGAAGGGGGTTAAACACTCCACCCTCTTCTGACGTTACTGGCTCAATGCGCATTCGCGGCAAGAGCCATGCGCGCATTCAGGCAGTCCATAGGAAAGCATTCTCAATGCTTTCCTATGGACGTTGGCGTCTTCTCACTGTGAAAATCACAGTGAGAAGCGCGGAAGCGCCTTTAGCGGCTGTCAATGAGACAGCGACTAGAGGCTGGATTAACCCATATGTAAACATAGCAGTTTCTCTGCTACAGCAGGCAGGGATAACTTTAAAGGATCACTATAGTGTCAGGAAACAAAAGTGGTTTTCCTGACACTATAGTGCCCTTAGGGTGCCCCCACCCTCAGGGTCCCCCTCCCGTGGTGATGAAGGTTAAAACCCCTTCAGCAGCTTACCTTATTCCAGCGCCGGGCTCCCTTGGCACTGGTGACCTCTCCTCCTCCGCCGCTGTCAGCGGAGCCGAATGCATATGCGCGGCAAGTGCCGTGTGCGCATTCAAGCTGTCAATAGGAAAGCATTTTTCAATGCTATCCTATGGACGCTCTGCGTGATGGAGGCATAATATGCCTCCAGAATAGCAGATGCGCCTCTAGTGGCTGTCCTGAAGGCAGCTTTATATGCATCCAGACCACTTCATCTCAAATAAGTGAAAACATTGCAGGGTTAATCTGCTTCTAGTAGATGTCAGACTGACCGTCACTAGAACCACTGGCGGAACTGCAGGGGTCACAGCCCCGACCGGGCCCGTCACTTCAGGGGGCACGGATCCCGCCAGCTGAGTAATGCAGTCCGGGGCCGCATTGAAGGGGCCCATTGGGTAACCCGATGCTTTGTAATTCCAGGGGGCCTGGTCAGCGCTTTAACAGCGCGACCGGGCCCCATCTGATGTCAGAGGCTGGGAGGAAGTTACTGCTCCGGTCACTTCCTCTCAGCAACCACTGGGAGCCGCGCGGGAGGAAGGAGAGGGAGTCCGAGTGGGCAGTTTTCGCACCGGGGCTGTATCTTTCCTGCCAATTCTTTCCCAAGGGAATTCATTGGATCTTAGTGATCTCAGCCAAAGAGACGGAGTGTAACGCCACATATCAGCGCTGTAAGAAGGCGAGACATGAGTAAACTCACCTTTTTAACGCTGGCAGCAGGGGCAGGTATCCTAAATGGTTACGAGGGCATTGTATCATTGATTGCATATTTGTATTCCTAACACAATAGTGTTCCTTTAAAGCGTTATGAATAAAAACCTGTATCTGTCCCGAACGTCTTAGTGTGCTTACATATCCTCCTTCCTGTAAGACATTTTGTGATAAATATCCCCCAATGTCATTTAGAAAGCATGGCCTCCCCTAGTGTTGTCCAATTCAGTGCTCCTAATTGAGGAGCTGGTGCGCCACCGCTGTGAGTACCACATGCGTATCCAAGCTTCGCCATTGGAAAGCACTAAATTAGTGCTTTCCTACAGGAGCATCCGCATCAAGTGACCGTTTTACTTTCAGTGCAGTGGAAGTGCCTTCATGGGCTGTCAGTGTAACAGATGTGTTGAACCCTATCAGCAAATTTCTACTAAACTGCAATGATTTCCCTTGAATGGTTAAATTAACAAAAACTGGCAAATTCATTTAGATGATGTGGCCTGGGTGACTTTAGTAGTCATTTAAATTTGGAATACTGTTTGAATGCCTGGATATTCTCACTTTAATCATTAACCCCATTTAAGTGCGTCAGTTACCTATTTGATTTTATTGAAGGAAAACTGTAGCATTAGGAACTTGTATTCCTAATGCTATAGTACTCAATTTACAATTTGTTTTGGGTGTTTCCCCAGTTTACTGCAGGGAGGAGGCTGAGTCAGCTACTCCACCTCCCGGCTACTCCACCACCTAGCTCTCAAGCCGATGGCCAATACAGTGCTCCTCACAGAAAAGTTGTTTTTACACAAGGTTTGTGTTTTGCCTTTGTGAACATCAGTGCTACAGTGAAGGTGTGCATATTTGTCTGCTTCCACTATATTAAATGCAGCACCCCAGTTTTGAAGTAATGCTGCACAGAAATGTTATGGGAGAATACTGATGCATATACATACTAGCAGTAGGCATTTTTGTATGTTTAAATATATATGCAGTCAATGACCAAAGCCATAGTAGAATCAGCCCTACAGGGGTACTAGTGGATCCTTGGTGAGATTGTGGATGCCGGTCTGTCTACTTGCTCCTTCAACAGAGACTGGGTCCCAGAACTCTGTGGTGGTATGGGTTCCTCTCCTCACAAGTGGCAAATGGCAAATTTGAAGGACATTTTGTTTGCGAAACTGTATGTGTGTTTGTGAGTGCATGTGGCTGAGTTTTTGTTTGAGTGTGCTGTCTATATAAATGTGTATTTAATTTATTACAATTGACACAGTATTATTATGGGGAAATGGTTGATTACGAGCCTGCTCAAATGAGTTTACTATCCAGTGTGGCTGTATTTAAAGGACCACTATAGTTCCAGGAAAACATACTCGTTTTCCTGGCTCTATATGGTCCTTGGGTCCCCCTCACCCTCATGGCCCCCCTCCCGCCGGGCTCTAGGGTGAGGAAGGGTCCTCCTCCTTTCCCGTTATCTGCTGAATGTGCATGCGCAGCAAGAGCCACGCGCACATTCAGCCAATCTCATACGAAAGCATTCTCAATGCTTTCCTACGGACGCTGCCGTCTTCTCACCGTGAAAATCACGGTGAGAAGCGCCTCTAGCGGCTGTCAATGAGACAGCCTCTAGAGGCTGGATTAACCCTAATGTAAACATAGCAATTTCTCTGAAACTGCTATGTTTACAGTAGAAAGGGTTAATCCTAGATGGACCTGACATCTAGACCACTTCATTAAGCTGAAGTGGTCTGGGTGTCTATAGTGGTCCTTTAAAGGACCACTATAGTGCCAGGAAAACATACTCGTTTTCCTGGCACTATAGTGCCCTGAGGGTGCCCCCACCCTCAGGGACCCCCTCCCGCCCGGCTCTGGAAGGGGGAAAGGGGTAAAAACTTACCTTTTTCCAGCGCTGGGCGGGGAGCTCTCCTCCTCCGATCCTCCTTCTCTCCTCCACGTCGGCTGAATGCGCACGCGCGGCAAGAGCTGCGAGCGCATTCAGCCGGTCGCATAGGAAAGCATTATCAATGCTTTCCTATGGACGCTTGCTTGCTCTCACTGTGATTTTCACAGTGAGAAGCACGCAAGGCCTCTAGCTGCTGTCAATGAGACAGCCACTAGAGGGAATGGGGGAAGGTTTAACCCATTCATAAACATAGCAGTTTCTCTGAAACTGCTATGTTTATAAAAAAATGGGTTAACCCTAGCTGGACCTGGCACCCAGACCACTTCATTAAGCTGAAGTGGTCTGGGTGCCTAGAGTGGTCCTTTAAGTTGCATGAATGTGTATGTAAATAAGTAGAATAGGGGCAGGACTTGTAAGGTCATGTCGATGGTGGAGATATACTTGAAAAGGATATAATAGGGGGAATATTATGGGGAGTTATGAGGCTGTGAAGAGATATGGTAGTGGGGAGCAGGCTGTTAAATGTGTGTGACTTAAGGAGGTGAAATTTTGGAACTCTGGTTGGGGGGCAGCACAGTGTTGTGGGCTGGTCCTCGCTATAAGATCAAAACTAAATACATAAATATACAGAATACAAATGTAACCTGTTTAGTATGTCGAAAATGCTGTTACAAGTGAGACTACTCTGCAAAATTGCTTGAAGTTCGTTCTTTGTTTTTTTCTTCTTCTTATATGTTTGTAAATCTGGCAATGCTGTGATATTCATTACAACATATTCTGCTTGCTGTGTATACATTCTCTGAGAATACTGATGAGGGCATGCATACTGAAGCTGCTAGGCCTTCAACATCAAGCAGTGGGGCGAGAGCCTTCCATAGCACTACACATTTCTGACGTTTCTAACGAGCCTAGTAATATCTAATTTTTGACAGCAATTACAATGTTCTGCTTGGTTAATTGATTGTTTGACCTTGTGTAAAGAGTTCCCATTCGGTATATCTGCAGATAAAGTCTAACTAATGAGGATATCTTCAGGACATGGTTATGTAGATTTTGAAAGAGTGATGTAGTTTTAATTATTCTTGTAGTTAATATGAATGCAGATTAAACGTAATCATGCCTTTGTGTATTTCCCTGTCAAATATTTATTTTTCAGATACCCTAAATTGCTAGTTTACGTGGCATACTCCAAGGTTAAGTAAGACATTTGAGAATTGGCACTATGTTTGTATTTTACCCAAAGCTTTTCAAAATACTTTCTAGTTAACACAGTATAGAATAGAGTTTATATATATTTCCAGTTATTATGGTGCTTTGTTGTGTGGTTACTTTAAACATGTCTGTGTCCTCATTATGTAGATTTGATTTGTAACCTGATTTGGTAATTAAGGCAATAAAACTAGAGAGAAATGCAAATTCCACAGTATTCTCTGTAGAAAAAGTCTCAGATTGTTTTTGAAGAGACTTTAGTGATGATGTAACCGAATGAATAGTTTAACCCCTTAAGGACACATGACATGTGTGACATGTCATGATTCCCTTTTATTCCAGAAGTTTGGTCCTTAAGGGGTTAAATGGACAAATCTCAATTAAGTGGTCTGGGTGCCATGTTCCTGCAGTGTTTTGCTGGAACAGCAATGTTTACATGGTAGGGTTAAAATGCCTCTAGTGGCTGTCATACTGATTAGCCGTTTAAGCGGCTCTGTCACACCCACACCTCCATATAGACTCTTTATTAAATATCCATAATGACTGCTGGAATTTCACCGAAATTACAGCCATTAAAAACATTGATACTGACTCAAAGTAGATACTACCATGTCTCAGTGTTTTTCCTATGCCTGACAAAGCTTTACAGTAGGTTAAGCTACCACCATCAAGCTTGTAATATCCCCCAAATTATCACTAGTTACAGCTGTAGGAAAATAAAGCACTTTCTAAGGAGGATCTTGCAGGATTTTCTATAGACATTAATGCTGTACTCTTGCGCTGGATGTTGGCACCTGTAGCACCAGGAGTTGAAGAAGAGCATGTTGCTTATACAGCCTTATACTGCATGTGACTTACACAGCCTTCCTAAACACTTCCTGTAAAGAGTCATCTAATGTTTACACTTCCTGTTTTGCAAATTCTGTTTAATTTAGTATTTCTTATCTCCTGCTCTGTTAATAACTTGCTAGACCCTGCAGGAGCGTCCTGTATGTAATTAAAGTTTAATTTACTGAGCAGGAGATAAAAACATTTAAAGCAAGTTACATCTGTATTAAATTTAAGCCATTTTGTTTTCATCACTCACAGCCAGAGGAGGTGTGGCTAGGGCTGGTTAAACAGAAACACAAGTAGTTTAATTCCTAAATGGCAGTGAAACTTCAGAGGCATGATATATTTACAAAAAACTGGTTCATTCAGCTAAAATTGTCACTTTGTGACCATAGCGTACCTTTAAGTTTGTTTTAAAACTAGACCAGGCTTTCCCAAACACCGGCCCTCCTGATGTTACTGAACTACAACTCCCATTACTCTCAGCCTATATATTTCATTCATAGAATCATGGGAGTTGTAGTTCAGCAACATCTGGAGGCCTGGAGTTTGGGGAAAACTGAACTAGACAGTGAGGTACATGAAATAAATACCCTCTGGATTTGTCTCAAGCATTCACTAATATTGTTTTTGTGTTAAAAGAAAAAAAGTAATGGTAGGATAATTGTGGAAAGGCTACTGCATTGTTTCTGTTTGCTTATTTCCCTGTGCCGGTGATTGAAAAACAAATAATAATTTTGCTGGAATTCTCATTTTCATTCTCATCTCTCACATCTAGTTATTTAATTTCTCGACTGTCAGTAAATTTTCATATACCTGCATGAAAGGTGTTACATGATGGAGTGTATTCGGTTTTGAGGCATGCTATGCTGTGATGTGTGACTGCATTTTCTCACTACACCAGCATCTTGTAAAGGATGAGTTTATCCTCCTGCTGTTTATTCAATGCCTTTGCTGGCTGTAAATTATATATTCATAAGCATGGTAGTATCCCATCTGTTTCTGCATAGTACGGCTGTTCTGTTCTGGGGATAATTATTTGTACAGCACATCTCATTAGATTACTGAATAATTTCACTGCACGGCAGAAACAACGAAGATCTGCGGTAAAGGTTGACTGCTCAAAGGCAAAGTTAGACATTTTATGGGTGACAACTTCACTTTCTAGGATCACGAGTCGACTAGCCACTCACTTAATATGGAGATTAATTTTCCTTAAATCTAAAATGCTGCAAAGTTGCCTTCACTGCTACGCTTAACATGCAAATACAAAGGCTTATGGTAATTTAAAGTACAATATATTGAGCGATCGAGCAGGAATAATAATGCTTTTATGTCAGGCTTTAAGAAGCAGTCTGTTGTACATTTATGATTTAAAGCCGCATTAAGGTATTATCAATTTCACTTCTCTCAGAGATGATAGCTAGAAAAGCATAAACAAAAGATGCCATCGCAATTCAGTAATAGGATGAAGCAGTATGACGAATGGTTGGGAATCGATAAAAATAAATAAATATATTTATATATATTACTTTTCTTTGGAAATCGCAAAAATATGATATTTTTAGCAGCTGTCACAAGCTCTCAGCACTCTAAACTGTTTGAAATGGAAACATTTTTTGGAAGAAATAATGCAAGTTTTTGATCAGTATCCATCTATTTTCAGACGGTGCCATGGCTCACAAAGACTTTATATTTCACAGCACTTCCCACTTCCCCCTCTTAATTCCCTTCTTGCTTAACCCGGTTTTCCAGTAACCGTAAACTGCAGTGTGCAATATAATATACATCCAGTTGTTTTATTATTATTAGTAGTAGTAGTAGTAATAATGTTATTATTTGGCCATTTATGTGGTCATATCAAGACTGTGTGAAATTAAATGCTTTGTGTTGTAGCATGGCTATAGTACAAAAATGGTAAATGGCATGGATTTTAATGTTTATCACACAGCTCTTTTATTGCTCACAAATGGAATATAAGATGTTTGTTGCATGAGAAAACAGATCCTGTTCGGTAACAAAAGCACAAAATGTAGCTTCTGCAACATGCGTGTTTTTACAGTTCTGGTCTGAATGTCGGTATAATCTCAGCCCAGAGCTCGCAGTTTATCCTTCTAGTTCAAGGTTAGAGGCGAAATACAGCATTTTAGGTGTCAAGATAGCCCTGTGCAAAGTGTTTGACAAAACAGGCAACAACACTCTTTGCTCCTTAGACACTACAATGAATTGTAGAGAATATGGCGCTTGGAGTGTTTCTTTAATACATTCTGAATTATTATTCAGCAAGCTTTGGAGCAGTGCCATTGCCAGTCATCTTGCTTGAATCTGCAAAAATGTAAATATTGCCTATGATTGATTATATTCCTTTCACATCTAACTGGATGCAAATGGATTTACTTTCTAAACCGGGAAGTGTAAAGAGATAAAGGAATTGTCGATTTCAGGCCAAAATAGTGAAACTGGGAAAATAAATCCTCAAATAAGCTTTTTCAGATCAACTGTTTTGGCCTAATATTTGCAATTCACTTTCCGATGCTCGTATAAATCCCAGTTTTGTATCCATATCAAGCAAGCACACATTATAAATCATAAAACTGCAACCAAAATTCTCATTGATGTGACGTTGAATGTTTTTATTTTTGTGTTTTGTCTTTATATAATAGTTTTGCTATTATTCATGTGTGTTGACCCCTGAAAATAAAGACAGGTCTTTGCTGTTAATAAAATGTACATTCCTTTCCCAGTTTGACAAGGTGTATGCTTATTCTATCCGCCATAATTACGGTAGAGAAGGCAAGAGGACAGATTATACGCCATACAGTTGTATGAAGATTATTATGTCCAACCCTCCAGGGCACGAAGACTCTCATGGTAAGTTAAGTATCTGTAGGACTTTTCTTTCTCTTTTTTTTCATTTGAGGTTGCCAAGTCTTATAGCTCTTTTCAGAGTGCATTTTATGCCTTTGAATGCTTGCTATGGTGATATTCTTCATGAAAGAGTGAATTCTTATATTTGTAACAAAAAGTTTCATGCTCCGTGTATAAGAAATATTGAAAGGGCTGGTTGTGATACTGCTAATATCTATGCTACTACTTGTAAACAAGAAAATCAAATAAAATACTTTACAGATTTTAGTTTCTTATTACCAGAACCATAAACCCACTCTTTACCTGTGCAACACATAATTCTGCATCCTGTCGGCCATCGAAAGACTCCTAGATTTATATTCCAAATGCTGTGCCTAAACCAGCATGCCATTAAATGTATCTGTGTGAGGTAAAGCAGCATACAGTTGCATTAGAATGGCATTCCTGGGAGTACTCGTAATTTTAAAGCGGCACTGTCATGCCGAATCCTGTTTTTTTTTTTTAACCCCCCCCTCCAGCCTCCACTACATCTAACTAACACCCTAGTCACCCCCAAATGCCCCTAAGCCCCCCACATTACCTATTTTGTATTCCTTATCTTCTGGCCCGATCTTTATTTAGGGCGCCGCCATCTTTGTGATGGTAGATGAAGTCCCTGTGAAACACCTGGACATGAGAACGGGAATTTCATCTATTCATTCATTCAGACAGACGAATGAGTGAATAGAAATATCAGCCAAACAAACAAACACTGTGTATCAGTGTTCGTTTGTTCGTTCAGTCTATTACAAGGAGGGAGCTACCGGCACTCAGCTCCCTCCTTGTAATATGTAACTATAGAAGTGGCAAGGAGCAGTGGGGGGGAGGGAAGACAGTAGGTGTGTCCCCCCTCGTTATCTTTATGGCCCCCACCCGCCGCCTGGTGGGGGGGACATTAGGTCTCCCCCCTTATTTTACTTTAGGGCCCCCACCCGACGTTCAGGGGTGGGAGCCAATATTTTTTTTGGGGACCCCTAGTCACCTTGGTGGGGAGGGGGGAAATTGACTTAGGGCCCCCACCCGCCGCCCAGAGGTGGGGGCCGGGGAGGACAGTAGGTCCCCCCCAATTATCTTTATGGCCCCCACCCACCGCCCAGGGTGGGGGGGGGCAGTAGACATTATCATTATGATCCCCACCCAGCGCAGACATTAGGTCTCCCCCCTTATTTTACTTTAGGGCCCCCACCCGTCATTTAGGGGTGGGGGCCAATAGTTTTTTTTTTTTTTTACAGTGAGAAGCCACAGGATGCTCACTGTTTACCAGACATGCCCCTACTCACGGTATAGCGAGTAGGGGTATATTATTTACTAATACTAAGTAATTTTTACTTAGTTTTAGTAAATGTGGCTAAAAGACCAATTTATGTCTTTCAGCCTTTTAGTAGATAGCTCCCTTGGGAATTAGGGAGTTATCTACTAAGCGGCTGCAAGATGCAGCCACAGCATGAAAAGGATCGGAGTTTCATTCATTCAAATGAAATTGCGATCTTAATAAAATGCAGAATTGCGTTCTAAAACAAACGAACATACTGTTCTCATTCAGTTTGAATGCAATTCGGCAGTTTAGTGTAAAGTGACAGGAAGCATCGTGGGAACACAGAGGAAAGGTAAGAATCATGGGAAAATTGCTCTGACCAGCGGAAATGAAGCACACTTTGCTCCTCCGCTGGTCAGAGCTGGTCAAGCGGGGGAATCCTCCATAAGTCAAAGAGTCCCTACTTTGTCTTATGATTTTAAAGAAAACTAAAGAAGACAGGAAGAAAAGAAGAGCAGATCCTGAGAGAGGGGGAGAAGAGGAAGAGATTGAGGAAAGGTAAGTTCGGCATGACAGTGCCGCTTTAAGTACCAGTATGTATTTTTAGCTGCTTCTGTGCAGATGATCTTCAGTCCAGGTGTGGTAGCTGTGTTTCAGCTGAAGAAATTAGGTTTACAAAAAATAAGCAAAATAAGGTTTTTAATGAGTTTTTAGTAGCAGTCTGTGACAAGACGCAAATAAAATGTATGTAGTGTAGTTATAATAATTTTGTTTAGAATTAAGGGATGTTAACAGATTTTGTTTTTTGCGGGTAGTATTTGCATTGTACAGGTAGTGAGGTGTCCAAAATATTAATATGTATAGGTCATCTGAGTTAATTACAAAGCACCGTAAAATTTACTATTTATTTTTTATATACAGTGTTAAAATAGGATGGTGCATTTCTTTCCTCATTTAATAACGAAATTATGCCTCATAATCATAATTTCTGCCAATTAAAATAAGTAATCTTTCAAGCCATTGTTAATCAGACTGGTATAAGGTGAAAGTGTGGCTTTAGAATAAGTCATGGTCTCTCAGTTTGTACCTATAATTATCCTTGTCTGTGACTTATAAGGAGGCAGTGAAAATTAAAGCTCTAACCCAAAATCAAGAGCACCCGATTTGTTTCCCAGTTGTTAAATAGAACTGTGCCTGCTTCACATGGCTTTGTTTTTTAATTAAGTAACTCATTTTGTTCATAGGAAGCAAATGTTGACATGCTCCTTTTATAATGCTCCCTGGAAATCTTTAATCTGCAATGCTCTAATAAGCAGAAGAGACAAATTTTGTGAAAACAATACAACAGTTGCAAGCCTGAACAATTAAGTTTGCTTTATCATTATTAGGCTTTTAGGTAATTAGCAGCAATTTAGCCTGTTTAGGAGCGTTTTGTTTTCATTCTTGAGTAAACAAACTTATATTTATGTTGTTTTATTATCTTCCCCACACTTAGGTTGTCCTTTTAAACACAGTGATCCCGAGCTGCTTAGACAGAAGCTACAGTCATATAAGGTCCCTACCTCAGGAATAAATCAGGTATCACACAGCTATTATGCTAAAGGTTTCAGATTAATTGTATCACAAGTACAATTGTGTGTGTGTTTTGTTTCTTTTGTGGGATATTTACATCATATTGACATTTGAGTTCATGGACGTTCCATTATTTACCAGTTTTATTTGTTGGTTTATTTTAGTGTCAGAATGTTCAATGCCCAGAACGACAGCAAGAAGTGTAAAATATTTGGGTAGAGAAAGCAATATCCTAAATATCTACTTCCCTTAGATGTAGCAAATGCCTTTAACAATTATTTTGTCGGATGCTCTACTGCCCTGATTGCCAAGTTAATAAATGACACTCATTCTACTACAAAAACTCAGGTATTGGTGATTGTTCGCTAACCTGGTTTCGATCGTATGTATCGGGTCGCTCGCAATATGTGTCCATTTCTGACAGCGACTCCCTCTCCCAGTCACGTCTGGTGTTCCCCAAGGTTCCATTCTCGGCCCCCTACTATTTACATTATTTATAAATGACCTGCCTAATGTCTGCAAATCCTCAAAATGTACACATGTACGCATATGACACAGTAATCTATGCAAGCAAATCCAATCTACCGCAGCTTGAGGTTGTGCTCTAAGACCAGTTTACAGAGGTAGAAAAGTGGATCACAAAAAACAAACTCTTCCTGAACACTGACAAAACTGTCACAATGATCTTTGGAACAGTACCTAAATTACACAATTCCCACCTATCCATCAAAACAAATTCAAATGGCACACTGACCGCAGTCCACTCTTTAAAATACTTGGGTATGATGTTAGACCACAATCTATCTTTTGTCCTCCACATAGAAAAACTTGCATCTAAACTTTATCCAAAACTAGGTGCCCTATACAGAAACAAATCATGCTTAAGCCCTACAGTAAAGGAAAAGATTGTACAGCAAATGCTGATGCCAATCATTGATTATGGGGATGTAGTATATGCATCTGCATCGCAATCCCACATTAATAAATTCAATACATTGTACAACTCGTTCTGCCGATTTGTGCTACTATGTAATTACAGGACCCACCATTGTGACATGCTAAAAGAACTAAACTTGCTCTCGCTGGAATCCAAATGCACCCTTCATCTTTCCAGCCTTGTGTTTAAGAGCTTTTCTGGGAAACTCCCACCCTACCTGAACAAAATGTATGTAGTGTAGTTATAATAATTTTGTTTAGAATTAAGGGATGTTAACAGATTTTGTTTTTTGCGGGTAGTATTTGCATTGTACAGGTAGTGAGGTGTCCAAAATATTATGTATAGGTCATCTGAGTTAATGACAAAGCACCGTAAAATGTTCCCACTTCCTATAACCTCAGATCCAGTACCAGCACTTTATTTAGTCTACCTCAATACAAAAAGAAAGCAGCCTGATCCTCCTCCTCCTACAGAGCACCACAATTGTGGAAGGACCTCCCGCACAATTTAAAATCTTCCCTAATCCTAAAGTCCTTTAAGAGATCCCTCTCTACATACCTCAAAACAGAATGCACCGGTCATGGTTGATTATATATTTCCTACCTGTTCTATGTTAAAATTTTGTATTTATTGTGTATTAATATTGTTTTTATATTTTATTGTACCCTAATGTAACAATGCAATGTTTTGTGGACCCAGGACATACTTTAAAACGAGAGAAATCTCGTATCTTTCCTGGTAAAATATTTTATAAATAAATAAATGTGGCAGGGTTCTACAATGTTACAGAAAAGAACGTGCTTCTACAGTAATCCCTTTACACATTTCTTTGGACTAGAGTTATGATGTTCCCTAACAGGGGTTTGGGTATAGGGAGTAAGAAGTATGATCTACCACATGCAGTTCTAAAGAAATCCCAGTTTCTGTATAAAGCAGTGACTTCAAGGCATTAGGGGAGCCATAGCATTGACACTTTAAAATGTCTGTTACTTTTTAAAATGTATTTAGAATCTTCATCCAGTCTTTTGAAAATTATACACGTGAAAAGTATGGACTACTTCTGTCATCCTTCAAGCAAGACTTCAAATATGACATCTACTAGTGTTTACTATTTGTAGCACCTGGTTTAATTTACTGTTTAAAATGCACTTTTGTGCCCTATAATTCCTATCAACACAGACTTTGACAGTGAGTGACAGGAGTCTAGCCCACCCGGAGTGGTCATTCCGTGTCTGATTTATAAACAGATCTGTGGTTTTCCACGCTTGGCTAACCCTGAATCTTTATTCTACACATTTTCATTTACTCTACAGTGCTCTTATACTTGTACTTTCCCATTACAAATTTAATTTTAAATGATTTTATGTCTAAAACAAGGGCAGTACGGATCTGGTTAGGCTCTTGCTATTTGACATTAAGCTCTGATTGTTACCGACTAATGTCAACCATCATTTCCCCGACTCAGTCACCACAACTGACAATAATAAACTAAATCAGCATACTCTGATTCAAAGCATTTCAATGGCAAACTGGCTGAAGATTGTGCCACTTTAACAATACTATCGAAATACAATGTCTATTTTCATGGATTGTACTGATAAAACTTTAATGAATGAGTCAGTGACACAGAATAAACTTTGTTTGATGCTTAGGCAATTAATTTCTTTCATGACTTGGGCAACTGATTTGTGTTGAGATTCAACATCGAAAAAATCATTGGAGCGCATCGCTTAGTAAGACCACTCGGCTTGTCAAATGACAAATGAAGCCTGTGCACAGCTAACATAACCTTCGGAAAAATATCTTATCATTTGTTAGTTGAAAGCATGGTTTGTAAAGAAGCATGTTCTCCTAGATTTATAGTACTCTCCTTTTCTTTTTCATTCAATGTCAAACCATTTTTAAAATAATTTTATTTATTTTTACTATGTCCCTGCCAAATTTTGCCTTTTTAAAAGCAAACGCAAGCTAATTTCCCCAACTATTATATGGCATTTTAATTGCATGACTCTGGAAAGTCCTGTTTAGATTTATATAGAATACGAGATGCCAGCATATTATATTTGTGAGTAGCTGAACTGTAGTTATGCTATCCATTTGAACTCAGCCTTGAAATTATGTTTAAGATTCTATCCATTTTCATACTATTATAATTACGGGTCTTTTTCTAACATCTGTTTCGCAAGATTATTAAAGTGGTGCTGAACTTTTTGCAAAACTTTCTTAATATTAGTCGGTTTAAGAAAAAAATGCAGAGTAATATTATTTTAATGTAACAATTGTTCTAAATGTTACCACTTAAAGAGCGATCTGCTCGTTTTTCAGTGTGAGGTATATTTGAATTGAATCACAATTGTCTAACCTTCATTGACAGTTATTGAGTATCGTATATACTCGAGTATAAGTCGACCCGAATATAAGTCGAGACACCTAATTTTACCCCAAAAAACTAGGAAAACTTATTGACTCGAGTATAATACTAGGGTGGGAAATGCAGCAGCTACTGGTAAATTTCTAAATAAAATTATATTAATTGAATATTTATTTACAGTGTGTGTATATAATGAATGCAGTGTGTGTATGTGATGCAGAGCCTTGGTGGGGGGTGGGCATTTTTTATTTATTTATATTATTTTTTATTTTATTTTAATATTTAATTTTTTTATTTATATTTTTTCATCCCCCCTCCCTGCTTGTTAGCTGGCCAGGGAGGGGGGCTCTCATTCCCTGGTGGTCCAGTGGATGGGCTGTGTAGGAGGGTGGCTGTCAGGAAGCTGTAACTTACCTTTCCTGCAGCTCCTGTGAGCTCCCTTCTCCACTGTAAGTCTCGCGGTGTGTTGCCATGGTAACCCGAGGCAACGCTCTGATCCCACGACTCTCGTGAGATTTAGAGTGGAGCTGACCAGACCGGAGGAGAAGGGAGCTGACAGGAGCTGCAGGAAAGGTAAGTAACAGCTCGCTGTCAGCCCCCAACAGGACCGCCGGGCTTGTAATTAGCCCGGCGGTCCTTGTCTGTATTATGGCAATGTAAGTTGCCATAAAACAGACATTGACTCGAGTATATGTCGAGTCGGGGTTTTTCAGCACAAAAAGTGTGCTGAAAAACTCGACTTATACTCGAGTATATACGGTAGTAAAAAAAAAACAAGGCTACAGAAAGCATGTGAAGTTGGCAGCCCATCAGGATCATTTTGCTATATATGTACTATTTTTGATTACAATGATACTTTAAATGGATAATGTAAGCACCATAAACACTTCATCTCATTAAAGTGAGTCCCCTTGCACCATACAACTTTTAAGTGATAAAAAAATTTGGAATTGTTTTCTGCAGCCCTCCACCTGTGCTGCTCAAACTAATTCTTCCACATTTGCCCAAGTAGCAGTGACTGTCAGAAAGCATCCACTGTCCACTCTCAGCCTGTCCGAGCCACCCATCACTGGTGTTTTGTTGGCATGGTTTAGACAAGTGTAAATTTGAGTTCTGTGTAACACAAAACGTGTAAATTGTGGTGGTTGTAATCGGATCTTGTCTTTCTGTGAGATAGCATTAATAACTAAATTATATTCTTTTGTGATCATTTGTGTATACATTGTTTTTGTTTGGATTTAAACCCCACAATGATATCAAGGAACGTCAAACTGGTTTAAGAATACCAAAGAGGGGAGAGGGGGAGGAGAGAAATTGTTTATTTTATGGCACCCAGGGTTGGAAGGCCACACAAAAAAATGCAAAGTTCTTTATTGCATTTAAAATATTATTAACATACAAAAAATAGCAATAAATGTGCAAAATTAAATAACACTACAGGCATCCAGATGACAATTTCAATGAAGTGGTCTGAGTGCCATATGCTCCCCGTTTTAATCCTGCAGCTGAAAACCTTGCTGTTCATCAGGTTTTTATTGCAGGGGTAACCTGCCTCTAGTGGCACTCTAGTATACATAGTTCATCTGTAAGACTGGGGCCATTAATTGTGAGAGAAACCTGTAGCTCCCTGGTATCAGCAGGGATTTTGCATACTTTTTACACATGCCAGTCTGTGCCGTCACTGGATTTAAAAGTCCTGCAACCCATTACAGCAAGGACTGTAATTCGGTACTTAAAGGACCACTATAGGCACTCAGATCACTTCAGCTCAATGAAGTGGTCTGGGTGCCAGGTCCCTCTAGTTTTAACCCTGCAACTGAAAACATAGCAGTTTCAGAGTATTCGGCGCTGATGTCGGCAGGAAGAGGAGAGGTCCACAGCGCCGAGGGAGCCTGGCGCTGGAGAAAGGTAAGTGGCTGAAGGGGTTTTAACCCCTTCAGCCAAGCGGGTGGGGGGGAGGACCTAAGGACTACCAGGAAAACTAGTTTGTTTTCCTGCCACTATAGTGGTCTTTTAAGTGATAAATCATCATCATCCTCTTTTCTCTCAGTGTCCTCTTTTCCTTTATTGCTGTTCTGTACATCCTAGATTGTCTTGTCATTCTCTTTTCTTAATTCTTTAGTATATACCCTTTTTTATTCTTGTAGAAATATTTATTTAGCTTCTTCATGAATGCAAGTTTGAAAAGGGGTACATTTTTAGCCAGTGCGTATTCAGGTTACTTGGCTATATTTGTGCTTTAACACTCCATCATGCTCCTTTCAGCTACAACGATTGCGGCATAGTCTATTGTAATGCTGGCTTTTCCAAAATGTAGATTTCTGGCTGTGGTAGAAACACCATGTTGAGCTCCATGCACCAGTTTAAACCTATCCTTCATGCTGTCATTGGATTGAGTATCCATATTTTAAATTCAGTGCACTGTTTACTTTAATGATTAATTTGAAAGTAACAGCTTAATGTTTGTTGCATCTACATAAAGAAAATCAATAGCAGATATACCGGTTGACTGTTTGTCAAAATATAAAAGGTATAGTCCTAAAAACTATGCTACTTCTGTATGTTCCCCATATATAATTTACTGATACAGCCAAAATAGTGAAGGAATTTGTTTTCATTTTAACAAGTTGAAAGCTCATCTCAGGAGGTTTCTGATTTCTGCTTTAGCACAAAACCCCAAATATCTTGTGAAAGTTAGCACTTTTTTGCATCTCACGATTTTATCCCATTTGGTAAAATGTAATTTATTTCTTTAACCTTCAGTAGCTATAACAGTGTCTAATAATATGGACAGCAGGGATTTAAAGCAAACTCAATTGCTATGTCTGACATGGAAAAGCATGGCTCCTGAAAGGAGGGGTAAAATGTCACATCACTTCAATGGTGTACACTTGTGGAGGTTATCTCTTCATAGCAGCAATTTCCTGGCTTTGATAAGCTGGCAAAGGACTTACTTTGATTGTTGTAGGAGGTTTAGGAATGGTTGTTGTCTATCTACTATAAAGGTCAACCTGCATTGCCTTTTGTTGATAAGGGTTGGAGAGCATTCAGTGTTGAACAAATTACATAAAAAAAAATTAAGAATCAAATCGTATTTTACCTGTTTTATTTGTTGACTTAATAGATGCTTAAATTTGAACTTTCACTTTTCTATTCAGAAAAGCTATGCTTACTTAGTTAAAACATCATTGTCTGTAATTGCATACTTTAATCCTTTTGTTTCTAAGCCTGGCAATAAATATTTGTCTGTCAAACCTTGTGGTTGAAATGCATTGCTTTCACATGTATCTGCACATACTGGTCATTTTATATTATGCCATTATTAAAAAAAATAAAAAATAATCTCATGCATCCACTCCACTTGAAACTGTGTGGTATAAAGGTTTGATTCTGGATCAAACGTACTAATGCTTACACAATAACGGTCATGGGTTGCACCAGTAGAGTGTGCATGTTTGTATGCACCTGTGTACTTATGTGAAGGCTTTTTTATTGTTTTTGTTGTTGTTTTGTTTGTTTTTTGCTGGTTTTTTTTTTTTACCTCTTAATGTAATTTCTCTCTGAAATTGTCTTTTCTTCTTTGCAAAGTACATGCTTATGTTTTAATGTCTACAATGCTTATTTGTCGTCTACATGTATTTTGATTAATTGCTCATGTGAGACATGTGTTGTTACAGATACTGGACTTGGTGAAAGGTATGCATTATCAGCTGGCCTGTCAGAAATACTTTGAGCTGACACACAATGTAAGTTTATCTTTAATTTTTCATTTGTAAATAATGTGTTTTCAACACAGATGTTTAAAGAAACACAGTTTGTTCATTTTTTAGAATTCTCCTTATGACTAATACTCATTGTAAAATACTCATTGTAAAAGCAATAAATATAGAAAGTATATACAAAGTATTCAGGGAAATTCCAAAATGTTTGGAAGAAGACTCCAAACCCCTAAAGCACCTCAGGTTCATGTAGTGCTGAATGGGTTAAAAGTTTTCTTGTGTAGATCGAACGAGAAATTGTCATGTTTTTAAAACTCCTGGGTTGCACCCATCATACAGCCAAGAGGATGTCCTTCCTCATAGAGAAGGATTGATTTCACTGCTTTGCTGTGAGCATTGTTGGTGCAGAGCTGCAATTGCTGTGCATGCGCCCCGACGTCCAATACTTTTTGGTGAAAAGCATTGGATTGGCCAGGAGCTCATGAGTAGTGATAAGCTCTCAGGACTGCGTGGAGCTGCAGAGAGGATGTCTTCTCACTACTGAATTAGATGTTAATAGCCTCTTAATTTGCAGGAATAGTATTTACAACAGTGAAGGTTTCCTACTGGTTAGTTCTGTTAAGTACTTAAGGACACATAATGGAAATATTCTGTCATGATACCCTTTTATTCCAGAAGTTGTGTCCTTAAGGAGTTAATAAAAGGAATCCAGAATCCCTTTATTGAAATACAACAAAAGCTTGACTAGACACGTGGTCAACGCTTCAAGAGTGCTTATCCTGGGCCTCTGGCAGCTCCAACTTTCACCCAATGAATATACAAATTGAAAGAGATCAGGCCCATGTAAACCGTGACCACCCCTGTCTGAAATACACAAGATAAACACATATGGTATCCATTACTCGTGTAATTTTATACTGGGTGATGCTGTTGCAGTTATGTATTTTCACATTCTGTACTATACTTCATGTTTAATATACAGTATAAATATTCAAAACAATGAATCTTAACAAGCGTAGTTTAATGGTATTGAGTTTTGTGTTATACTCGCAGCTGCATCTATGTTATATAGTTTTATTTTTTAAACTATTGCTTAGTTTTATACACACTTATAAACACACATACATATACAGGGCTTGACAAATTTGCTTAAAATCTAGGATCCAACTAAAAAAAAAACTTTAGTAGCCAGCTTAATTTTCAATGTAAAAAACACTATAATCACCATAACCACAACAGCGTAATGTAGTGGTTCTGGTGTCTATATCCTGTTTCTGTAGGTTTTGTTTTTTTTATAATAATCTTTATTGAAGAATTTTCTCATTTTATCATACAAATAACAACACTAGTGCAAATTTACATACAAGACAAAAACAAGTGTGACAATAACAACATATAATATTGCATTTATTACAGCAGTTCTAGTCTAAAGTAGAAGATTAATTCCCCAACTAGACAGCTGAGAATATCTTTATGAAAAGATAAATCTTATCATTTAGAACTGCTGTAGGAATAAATATGGGCAGTGGTCAGTCTGAACTATCATAAAAACATCGTTGTGAATGTAATTTCCCATCAGAAACTAAAAATAGTTCATTTGTTTTCCAAAATTCTAATCCAATTAATGTATTGATCTTATTTATTTATAAGATGTATAGAGGAGACCGGTAAATCTTTTTCCATTTGGAGTTGGAATAAAATTTGGTTGATTAGCTGACTTCTCTGAAAATGAAGATCCGACTTCCATTGTCTTGCTATTAATATCTTAACCGCCAAAAAGCAGTGGTTTGCAAGGCACTTGAATGAAATGGAAGGAAGTTTCCAATTTAAATGTAACAATGCTGGATCAGGGCCTTTTTTAATTGTAATATTGAATAAGAATTTAAGTATTTCAAAGGACTACTCCCAAAGACTTTTAACTGAGTTACAATGCCACCATATATGAACAAGTGTTCCATCTAAATAACCACAGCGCCAGCAATGAGGAATTTGACCTGGGTACATCTTGCTTAATTTATGTGGAGTCAAATACCATTTGTACATAATCTTATATTGGCATTCAGCTAAGTTCTGGCAATTGATATATTTATGGGTGTCTTTAAGAGACGAACACCATTCATTCTCAGTTATGTCAATATTTAAGTCTTTTTTCCATTTATCTAGTATCTTTAAGGGTTGTTGGTCAAGGGTAGATAACAGGTTGGTAGCTTTTAAGAGGATTTTATTAACCTTGCTATATCTAAAAATGGCTTGGATAAGGATGTCAATTTTTGGCAACATTTTCAGTAAGGTCTTGTTCAAAAAAAATTTGATTCTTAAATAGGAGAAGAGTTCTTTGTTGGGGAGATGTAATTTGGCTTGAATATCAGCATAGATTAAAATTTGGTCGTCCTGGAGGATATCCCCAATCGTGCATTGAAGTTTAGACCAATTATTTTGTTGTTTTTTTAACATCTCCCATGCACTAATAGTTTGTGACAGGATTAGTGATTTACTACATAAATCCTCTGTCACTTTTTTGTTGCTTTTAATCCATAAATACACTTCTAGTCTATCTTTTCCAACCGCCTCAGATTCAATATTATACTATGTATCTGTTTTAAACGATTCAACCTGAAGTGTATATATGTAACCAATTATATTAGCATGATAACAGTTTCTGATATTTGGATAGTTTAAACCTCCATGTTGGAATTTCCTGGAAAGAACTCTAGAGCTTATTCTAGGTCTTTTCGATTTCCAAATGAAGTTCTGAAAGCTGGATTGTATCATAGTTAACCAGCTGTCTGGGATTTGTAAAGGAATCATCCTGAATAGATACAACCATTTGGGCATAATATAAGCATTAAAGGACCACTCTAGGCACCCAGACCACTTTAGCTTAATGAAGTGGTCTGGGTGCCAGGTCCAGCTAGGGTTAACCCATTTTTTCATAATTATAGCAGTTTCAGAGAAACTGCTATAATTATGAATGGGTTAAGCCTTCCCCCTATTCCTCTAGTGGCTGTCTCATTGACAGCCACTAGAGGCGCTTGCGTGCTTCTCACTGTGATTTTCACAGTGAGAGCACGCAAGCGTCCATAGGAAAGCATTGTAAATGCTTTCCTATGCGACGGGCTGAATGCGCGCGCAGCTCTTGCCGCGCGTGCGCATTCAGCCGACGGGGAGGATCGGAGGCGGAGAGGAGGAGGAGAGCTCTCCGCCCAGCGCTGGAAAAAGGTAAGTTATTATCCCTTTCCCCCTTCCAGAGCCGGGCGGGAGGGGGTCCCTGAGGGTGGGGGCACACTCAGGGCACTATAGTGCCAGGAAAACGACTGTTTTCCTGGCACTATAGTGGTCCTTTAATTATGTTGATCCTGCCAGACCAAGAGGATTCGATCGAGCGCCATTCTTTTAATTTTATATTTGTATATTTCAGGAGATTCAATACATTTATTTCCATAATATCATTAACTTGGGTTGAAATTATGACGCCCAGATAGTTAAAAACATTTTTAGACCTTACAAAATCGTACTTATCTCGTAAATCTTTTAGGCTATGGTTGTCAACCTTTGTGGTTACAGCGATTGATTTGGATATATTAAGTTTGTAATTAGATACATTAGAGTAACTTTTTATCGCAGATAAGACTTGGGGAAGGGAGGATTCTGGAGAAGTGAGTGTCAATACTATATCGTCGGCATAGAGTGATATTTTTGCCTCTGAGTTGTAAGTTAGGAAACCCTTGATATTCAAATTAGCCCTAATATTAATTGCTAAGGGTTCCAACGTTAAGATATAGAGGAGAGGGGATAAGGGACATCCCTGCCGTGTGCCATTGTGCAGATTAAACCAGCTATATTGAATATTTACACCTAGAGTTCTTGCTATTCGTTCGGAGTAAAGTGCCATAATGGCATCATGAATCCAAAGGAAGTCAGCACTTCGTCAAGGAAACCCCAGCTGACCCTGTCAAATTGGTGCATATATTTTCATATCTGTGTTGATTAAAGAGGTTGGTCTATAGTTCTTGACATCTGTTGGTTCTTTGTTTGGTTTTAGTATTGGAAGGATGTTGGCTTGTAGTAGCTCCTTTGGCGTTTTAGCTTTCTTGGCCATTTCATTAAAAAGAGCTGTTAAATGGGCAGTTATTTCTTTTTTCATTACTTTATAAAAGAAATTGCTAAATCCATCTTAATTAATTCAAGTCTGTCAATCTCTCTTTCAACCTCGTTCACTGTAAACTCATAATTGAGTTGGTCTAGATCTTGTTTAGTGATTTTTGTAATGTCAGTATTATCCAGGTATTATTTAATATCTTGGCTATCTAAAAGGGTGTCCAGATTGTATAATTTGCTATAAAATTCATTGAATAATTGTCCATTTTTTTCCAGTGAGGAATATGTGATTTGATCCTCAACCAGTTTATTAACCATATTGTTTGAGTTATGTTTTTGCTTTATTACTTTGATGGTAAGTATTTAGTCTCAATTTATTAATTGTTTTTCTGATCTTTTCTTCTGTCTTTAAATTAGTTTGTTTTTGTAGTTCTAAAAGTGTTGATCTTAGTTGATTAGATGGTTGTTCTTTATTTAATTTAGACACATTAAAGTATTGGATATTTAAATCGGTTAGGTCTCTGTTTATCATAGTTTTGGTTTGTTTTTCTATTTTAATAAGGTAGCCTCTAATGACCGCTTTATATGTAGCCCATAAAGTGGAGTCTAAATTATCAGGGGTGGAGTTTTCGAGCCAAAAAAACCTTGAGAGTTTAATTATGGAATCTTTAGATTTAAAGAGAGTCGTCCATTCTCCAGGAGTTCACGCATCTATGTAAGACTTAGACTGCTTATTTCTAGTATTACGAAACTATGGTCAGACCAAGTATTGTCTTTAATTTAAATTGTATTCATTTCTTTCAGTGTGTTGGCTTTAACTAAGCATAAATCTATTCGTGAATATGAGTTATGGACTTTAGACAAATGCGTAAAATCCTGTGAATCTGGATTTGTTACTCGCCAGGCATCATATAAACCATGCATGTCACATAAATTAGACAATATTTTAGATTGTTTATATAACTGGCTTTCAGAACTTAGCTGAATATGTGTTTTATTTTGTCAATTTTTGGATTGGGAACACAATTGAAATCACCTGCTATCAGCAGGATGCCTGTAGTTTTATTTTCCAGTCAATTCATAATTTTTTAAAACAAGGTGGTTGGATTCATATTTGGCATATATATGTTAACCAATGTGTAAATTATGGTTTCGATTTTGCAGATGATTATAAGAAATCTTCCACAGGGTTCATTATCTATTAATTTTACCTTGTGTTTTAGGTTAGAATCAAAAATGATTGCTACTCCAGATTTTTTATTATTTGGGAGGGATGCATGATATATATGTTTATATTTATCCCCCTCCCATTTTTGCGGTTCAGATCGCAACCAGTGCGTTTCTTGGAGGAAGGCTATTTGTATCTGGTTAGTCGCCAAGGAATCGTAAACCATTTGCTTTTTCCACCTTGTATTTAGACCTTGTACATTTATAGACTTAATTTTCAACATTAGCTTTTTAGGGTTTGGTGAATACTAGCTCGATAGTACCAGATAGTTTGGAACACGAAAATAATATTATTCAGGCTAACCATGACCCAGTTAATACGAAAATACAGATAACAACACAAACC
This sequence comes from Pelobates cultripes, assembly GCA_933207985.1. NCBI lineage: Eukaryota > Metazoa > Chordata > Amphibia > Anura > Pelobatidae > Pelobates > Pelobates cultripes. Next base: position 146,134,625 of record OW240913.1, read on the forward strand.
ACAACGTAAAAACATATGATGAAACAACAACGTTTCAACAACATTTAACATTTTAAGTCCCAAGGGCTAATAGCCATGGGTTCCCTTTAGAAGATTAAGGGATATCTGTGAATACATCACAGAAAGGGGGGATTAAGGTCAAGCATCTGAAGGCTTAGGTGGGACTGTATATATGTTTATGGTAGGTGAGGGGGGGAGGAAGGAAAAAAAGACACCTTATATAGTGTTTAGCAGATAATTTGTATCTTTTTGGTTCGTTTAAATTTCTTAATTGATCAAGTGTATTAATATAAGGGTATCTAAATGTATCCCTTTTTCTCCCTATTCTTTCATTTTTCTTTCCTTTACTTATTCTTACGTAACTTAAATTTCCTTTAAATAGGTATATAGGTGAACAAGTATACTAATTGGGGCATTATGTATGTGGAATTATCGCCTTTTACATCATATTAAATTTATGTTAATAAATGCAAGCAACCATACTTTAGCATTTCATTTATGCAATAAGGCATGCCTATTTCTGAATAGTCATCTTGTGAAAAAAATAAATAAGTTATGTATATGTATACATTGTGTTTCTTATGTGGACAAAGTGTTCAACTAACGTTGAAATACAATAAACAACTAATATTTAAAATTATCAATTAATTTCTCTCCCCGCTCCTATCCCATCCAACTCCACCTAAAACCTTAAAAGTCCCTATTGGAGATTAGTTTAGTGATTTATTCTGCAGCCATGTCTTAAGCTTGTCTGATTGATCAAAGGTCTCTGTTTTTCCATCTATCTGATATAATCATATCATCGTAGGATATGGTGCAGGTTTTCTTGCTTGTTAGTATCGTTAAAATTTCGAAACCTGAGGTTTTTCCTGCGAGATCTATCTTCAAGGTCTTCTATTTTATTTTCAAGAATATGAATCTTTGATGTAAGTGTAGTTTCTTCTTAATTCAATTATACTATCTGAAAATCTGCATTCCTCTGTCGATCTTCCATAACTTGAAATTTTTCAATTAGTTTAGCTGTTTCACTTTTTATTTCGTATCGCATTTCTGTGGAATTTTTTAAAATTTCTTTCTTTATTTCTTCTAAGATAGATTGTAGACTTTCATTCAAAACTTTAGTATAACTTCTTCCTTATCTTTGTTGTCTTTGTTTATAGCCATAGTAGATAACTTTTGGTTTGTTAATGATAGTATGGGTTTATTCCCTTTAGAATCTTTAAATTGGGGAGAAAAGAATATATCCAGGTTTTTTTCTTTTTTTTTTTTTCAATTTGAAAATAAGTTTTATTATATGGTTGTCAAGTGTCTTGCGGCGCCTGCTCGCCAGGGTACAAAAAAGAAATGGGATAGTGCAGGAACAATAATTCACATTGGTGTTACATTAGTTACATTAGTGTTGCATTAGTGTTACACAATGACCATTTTATATTTTCCTTTGTGTTGTCAACCGGTACCCCACATCACTCTAGGGCCATCACCTCTCGAGCCCAACCCCTATTGTGGTTGGTGGTTGTGGGGGGGGGGGTGTGATTCTAACCTCTGCGACTGCTTGAGACGTTCCACGTCTATTATCTCTTTCCACTTCTTACGGGGGTGGTGATCCTCTGATTGCTATGTCCTGGTTTTCCCCATTCTGGAAAGACCTCGCAGCGGTCCCCTGTGGTGCTACTGGGCTCCGGGTCCCCTCTGATCCCTCCCTGTATTCCCTCCATCTCTCCCCCGCTTTTTTAATGTTTCCCTGTGGTGTCAGGTGTTTGAAGGCCATTAATTCATACTTCCAATTGGTGTCTGCTTGGTTTAGTAAAGCTTCCCTGTTTGGCACCTGGGTTGATTTCCATGCTCTGGCTAATAGTGTAACTGCAGAAATTAGCATGTGGAAGATTAGTCGTTCCTCAATTTTGTTCAGTGTTGTGGGGATCATAAAGAGTACGCATTGTTCAAGGTTAAGTGGCCAGCGTCTACCTATCAGCTTCCCTATTTCCTGCTCCATTGTTCCCCAGAGTGGTGCTAGTCTCTCGCATGACCACCATGTGTGTCCCATTGACCCTCCCTGGGCCCCACATCTCCAGCATCTATTGGGGGAGTCTGGGTACATTTTGGATAGCCTCTCTGGTACCATATACCACCTGTATTGTAGCTTCCTTATAATTTCTAAATGTGTGGAGCATTGTGTGTTCCCCTTGTGAATTGTAAAGGCCCTCTCCCATTTCTCCTGTGATAGGACGTATCCCAGTTCTCCGTTCCACGCTTCTTGGAATGGCATAATAGTGTCCCGTGGCTCATTATGTAGCTCCTTATACAGCGTGGATAGTGTACGTTTGACTGGTTTTGGTGAGAGGCATAGGTGCTCTAACTTACACTCTTGTTGCTGTGGTGTGTTTTGTACTTCTATCCCCTTGAGAAAGGACTTCAGTTGTAGAAATGGGAATATGGCTCTATTTGGGAGGTGATATAGTTCTTGGAGGTCTGGAAAGGTCATTAACTTCCCTTCCTTGTATAGATGTGTGATTGCTGTGCACCCTCCATCTCTCCATTGTTTATGTTCAAATGTTGGGATTCCTACCGCGATCACGGAGATCGGGGAATTCCCTGGTATACTGTCCCGGGCCCTCTCCCCACCCTTTGTCTCGTCCCAGATTGCCATAGTGGTCAAGGTGGTCGGTAGGGGGTCGATGTGTGTGGGGCGTAGGTGTCTTGGTAGCCAGAATATGTTGTGTAAGCCATACCCTCCCGCCAAGTGGGCTTCTATTTTGGACCATTGTGGGGTTTCCCCTTCTGTCGTAGATGCTTTGATAGCTGCTATGTGTGCGGCCTTGTAGTAGGTGTGGATATTTGGTAGCCCCAGCCCCCCTTTTTCGATCGGTCTTTGTAGGACCCAGGCTGCCACCCTTGGTTTTTTCTTTGCCCATATGAATCGGGCCAGGAGACTCTGCAGCGTTTTAAAGTAGGATTTTGGTAGCTTTATGGGTAGTGTGCGTAGAAGATATTGGAGTTTGGGAAGCAGCATCATCTTCAATGCTGCCAGCCTCCCTATCCAAGATAAATATTTGCCCTCCCAACCTTCTAGAGTCGCTGCTAGCTCTTTGTATAGTTTGGTGTAGTTTTTTTCTATTAGCTTATTTAGTTGGGTCGGGATGTTTATGCCTAGGAACGTAATGTGGTCTGTTCTCCAGTCGAATGAAAAGGCCGACTTAAGTCTATCTAGAGCGTCCGTCCCCATCCCTACTCCCATGGCTTGAGTCTTGCTAATGTTTAGTTTATAGTACGAGTGCCGTCCGTATTCTAAAATTGTTTCCACCAGGTTGGGGAGAGATATCTGTGGTTGTGTCAGGGTGAGCAGCACGTCGTCGGCAAATAAGTTTGTTTTGTATTCCTTGTCCCCTATAGTCACCCCATGTATTGAGGCGTGTTGTCTTATGGCTATCGCTAGCGGTTCCAGCGCTAAAACATATAGTAGTGGGGATAGCGGGCACCCCTGGCGTGATCCATTAGTTATGTGGAAGGGATCTGACACGAACCCCGCGTTTAGGACTTGGGCCGTTGGCCTGTTGTATAGAGCCCTGACCGCCGAAAGGAAGCCCTCTGGTATCCCGACCTTGGTAAGGACCGCCTCCAGGAACTCCCAGTTCAGTCGGTCGAAGGCCTTTTCTGCGTCCAGTGCTACCACCACGCCTCCCATTCTCATGCGTTGGGCACTGTATATTATGTCAAGCACTTTCCTGGTGTTGTCTCCCCCCTGTCTGCCTTTTATGAACCCCACTTGGTCTGAGTGGATGAGGTGAGGAAGCAGGCTTCCCAACCTGTGTGCGTATATCTTGGCGTATAGTTTGGCGTCAGTGTTGAGGAAGGAGATAGGGCGGAAGTTTTGGGGGCAGGTGGGTGGTTTCCCCGGCTTGGGTAGCGTTATGATGTGGGCTAATAGTGTTTCACGGGGTAAGCTTTGTTGTTGAGTGGCTTCGTTATAAGCTTTCGTTAAATATGGCACCAGGATGGGTTTGAATGCTTTGTAGTAGCAGTTAGCAAAGCCATCTGGGCCTGGGGCCTTGCCTGTTGGGAGCTGTTGGATTGCTGCGTCTACCTCCTCTTCGGTGACGCTGGCTGAGAGTGTGTGTTGTTGTTGCAATGTCAGTGAGGGCATTGGTATCTCGTGCAAGTATTGTTGTATGTTCTGTGAATTAGGTTGATGTGTTTTGGCATCATTCACCAGGTTATAAAGGGATGCGTAGTATTTGGCGAACGCATTGCTAATGTCCTTGGGGGCTGTGATTTTGTGACCCTCTTCCGTTCGGATGTGTGCTATCTTTTGTTTAGTTTGGATTGTTTTGAGGCGTTGTGCCACTAGTTTGCCTGCCTTGTTTCCTTGAGCGTACTGTGTCGCTTTAAGCCTCTGGAGGTGCTGTCCTGTTCTATCTAATGCTTGTTTGTGCATGTCTTGTGTGAGCTGAACAATGCGTTTCTTTAGGTCTTGTGAGGGGTTCCTTTGGTTTAGGGTCGTGATGTCTAGTAGTTCTTTCTGCCTCTCCTGGTATTGTGTGTCTGCCTGTCGTTTGAGGGTTGCTGCTCTTTGGATCAAGAGTCCTCGTGCTACGGCTTTGTGTGCCTGCCAAATCGTATTGTGGGATACCTGAGCTGTCGTATTTTCTGCGAAGTAGTGTCGCAGTGCTCTTTCTAGTGTTTTGCAGAAGTTGGGGTCCCTGAGGAGAGAGGCATTAAGTCTCCAGGGGCTTCTGTGCTTGGAGTCGTATAGGTCGGTCAAAGTCACTACTACCGGTGCATGGTCTGACCATGTGAACTGTTTAATGTCGCATTCTTTTATTTGGTCTAGGTGTTGTCCCTTAACTAGTATGCCGTCAATCCTGGAGTACGTGTTGTGTACCGCGGAGAAGAATGTGTAGCCCCTTTCCCCAATATGTGTCGCCCGCCACACGTCGTAGTAGTGGTGTGTATTGAGTAGTGTTTGTATTGCTTTGCATTGCCGTTTGAGCGGTCGCATTCTGGGTGCTGCTGGCGATGCCGTGGAGTCTACCGTGGGGTCCATCACGTGGTTGAAGTCCCCACATATTATACTAATCCCCTTTTGTGTTGTTTCTAGTTTCTTTATTATTTTATGGAGGAAAAGTTTTTGACCTTCGTTTGGGGCATAGACGTTCATGATCGTGTACGTGATGTCATTAAAGTCGCCCACCACCAGGACATATCTCCCTCCCTCGTCCACTTCTAAGTGTGAAAGGGTAAATGCTACATCTTTGCTAATCAGTATGGAGGCTCCCTTTGACTTGTTGGAGTAGGTAGCGTGGAACTGGTGCGGGAAGTCTTGTGCGAACAGTGGGGAGTGTGAGTTCGTTTTAAAGTGAGTTTCCTGTAGGCACACTACGTCCGGGTTGTTTTGTTTCAAATCCCGGCGTAGTAAGCTGCGTTTTGCAGGGCTGTTTAAGCCTTTGGTATTGTGGGTGTATATTTTCATGGGGGTTTAAAAGGTGTTATTCGCTTACCCTGATAAGTGTCGGTGTCTATGTGTGGGGTAGCCGCCTTACCCAGCCATTTCGATCCAGGCGACTCTCCCTTGTAAATCTGATGTGTTGTGTCCCCATAGGGGGTTCTTTCCCTAGGTAGAGTGTGGGGGATGTGGTCATTGTGTTGTGCATTCTCTGTTTGACAACTGGGGTAATAACAGAACAGAACTAAAACTTTACAAACTGCCCTATATCTGGCTTGGCGCCTGTCCAAGGTGCCTTGGGGGAAGAAGCGTATTGCTTCCATTCCTGTGTGAAGCCTTTTGCGGCCTAACCGTCTTGTGATAAGCTAGTCACCCGCGCTGTGCGTGGCTTGGGTAGTGCTGTGGGGTCTGTAGCAAACCCTAACTCTAGGGTGTCCTTCTAGTCCCGTAGTGTAACCCATGCTATTGGGTTCTCAGCCCCCCCCCCCCGCTTAGTATTGTCCCATGAGTTGTGCATAGTCCCAAAGTCTCTCAATTTTACTTGCCACGTCCTGCGGTGTTTGCGCCGTCTATCTGCGTCTGGGCACCTTCCGCCACATGGGTGTGACCCCGCTGCGGTCCGGCGCGGCGGCTGGGGCGGGTGGAGGCGGTATTCCCCAGTCCTGGAGAGCTTTCAGGCCCGCTTCAGGGGTGTGGATGGCTGTGATTGTGCCTTCATGGGAGATGAGCAGCTTTACCGGAAATCCCCATCTATATGGCTTCTTATGTTGCCGCAATTGCTCTGTAATGGCTGCGAAAGTCTTCCTCTTTTTCAGTGTTGCGGCTGAGATGTCTGCATAAATGGTTGTTCTCTGGTGCGGCTCCGGAAGGGATTGGCGCTGTCTGCTTGCTCTCATAATGTCTTCCTTAACGTAGAAGTAATGCAAACGTACTAGCACGTCTCTTGGCGCGTCGGAGGTTAAAAATCTGGGCTTCGGAACTCGGTGGTATCTGTCCAGCAGGAGTAGGTCTTGGGGTAAATCCGGTGCTAGGATTTTAAACAGGCTCTGCAGGTGGGCATGGAGATCTGCCGTGCTCACCGATTCTGCTATACCCCTGATCCTGAGGTTGTTGCGCCGCGATCTGTCCTCCATGTCTGCTACTTTGTTGCCCAGGGCTTCCAAGGTGTCCTGCATCTCCTCCATGTCTGCCCTCAATTCTTTATGGGTGTCAGCCTGTTCTGCCATTTGGTCTTCCAGCGTTGAGGTCCTGGCACCCAGATCTTGCATGTCTGCCCTGATTTCTTTTAGGGCTGAGTGTAGTGTGTGTTGCAGTTTGTCATGCATGCTGTCCAGCATACGTTGGAGGATCCCCTGGTCACTGGTGCTTCAGGCTGGGAAGGCTTTTGCAGCTCGCTGGCGTCGTCCTCGGCGCCATCTTGTGGCTCCTCTAATGCAGCCGCGTGTTTGTGTGGCGCGTTCCGGACCCCGAAAAAGTTATTTTTTTCGGCTCTGTCTGTCTGCCGCCTGCCCTTCTGCTGTGCCATCTTGCCCGGGGGTCTGTGTGCGGGTTTTTGCTATCGGGTGGTTGTACCGCTAATTAATTAGGCCGCGGGAGCACGGAGCTATGCTGACATGCGGCTGCTCCGGTCGAGCTCCAGGCCACGCCCCCCCAGGTTTTTTTCTTGATGTGTTTCTCCTCTAGGGTCTTGGGCTGATTTTTTGGGAGCCATCAGTTCCCTTCTCTATTTCACCCCTTCTCTTTACCCCCTTTCTTCCTTTTATTCTTGTAAAAAAAATATATATATTTTTTTTTATTTTTTTTCTCTTTTCTCCTTCTTTCTTTTTTTTATATATATGTTTTTTTATATATATATATTTTTTTATCCTTTTCTTTTTAACAGGTGTGATGTTTAGTAGAGTAACCACTGTTCTATGGGTCAGAAATTGACCAGGTCAAGTAATAACAGAGATGAGAAAGTAAAAGGGAATAAAAAAGAAACTTTCTTATCTTTTAAACAAGATTTCAGACATCAGTGCTGGGAGTTGTAATTTCCAGCATGTGTTTGTCGACCCGCTCAAAGATTTCAAGGCTTGTATAAGCAGGTAATCTGTTGCTGACTTGTAGACCGCGCTGCAGAGGTCGGGGTTTTCAGATAATACACCAGAACCACCGGAGTACTATTCTCAGGGGATAGCGGGGATAGCGGTATTATGCCCTGTTCCGGAGCCCAGACCAGAGAGGCCCCAGATCTGTTTAGGTAGTGGATTCAGCATAGGAGAGACTTAATAAGTCAGAAAAGCGTTATACGGCATATCGGTCTATCGGTGTATCAGCATGTCGGCGTTTCACAGCCCTCAGACCGCCATCACATTCCCCTCCTCTTGACGCACTCCTATGTCTGCGTCCGCATCCTGCCTGTTTCTGTAGGTTTTTCAATGTTTACATTGCTGCCTAGTAACACCAATAGTGACTGTCACTCAGAGATGGCCACTAGATGTGATTCCTAGACTAAAGCGGCGCAGTGTGCAGCACCTACGTTCAGCGTCTCCACGCTCTGCATGAAGGCTCTTGTTGTTTTTCTTTAAATTTAAGTCCACACAGCCCTTCTTTTGGAGAGCTGGAGTGGGTCCTTTACCCGGGCTCCAATGTAGCTGCTGTAATCCTCAAGCTCTTCTTGCTCTGCTCCCTCGCATGTTGTTTAGTGATGCTGGGCTCAGAGTGACATCATATTCAGACTTCTGCATCAGTAAACCACTCACGAGGGAGCAGAGTGACATCATATTCTGGCTTCTGCATCAATAAACAGCTCACGAGGGAGCAATTAAACACAATGGATTATTATTTGTTTGGATTTTAGTAGTCTAGAGCAGTGTTTTTCAACCTTTTTTGGGCAAAGGCACACTTGTTTCATGAAAAAAATCACGAGGCACACCACCATTAGAAAATGTTAAAAAATTTAACTCTGTGCCTATATTGACTATATATATAAAGTAATTCTCTTGAATAGGAATCAAATAAACACAAATAAAGTATTTTATAATTACTTTATTATGAAATAGTAAGTAAACAGAAATATGAAAAATTATAAAATACTTTATTCAGTGCGCAACCTGGGCCTGTTTGGCTGAACACAAAGCTGATATTCTGGCTGGAATCGAAGAAAGACACACACGTAGCTCTTCGTCAACAGCTCTCAGTCTCTCTCTGTATTTAGTTTGTATAGCAATCATGCTTGAAAAGCTCATCTCACACAGATATGTAATGGAAAATGGGAGCAATGTCAAAATAGCTTTGTTTGCCAGAAGGGGGATCCCCTTGGCATTATCCAACCAAAAACTGTCCAAAGGTAGATCAGCAAATCTTAGCTTGAAACCACGATTTTGTCTTAGTTCAGTTAGTTCCTCCTGCTCCTGTAAAGTCTTGTCCTTTCCACCAACTGATGCTGAGCTATAAGGGTCCCTAACCCAGTCAAGTCATTCAGTGGAGACTGAAGAGAAATAAAATGACAACTTCTCCTCGAGAGTTTTTAAATGTTTAACTATTATCTCACACAGTGCAGTAGTGTGAACACCTTGCCATTGCTTGGTGAGTGTGAACATTTCAAGATTGCCACTTTCCACGTGTTGATGCCAGAGTTGCACCTTTGAACGGAATAAATTTATTTTATCTGTACTTGTAAGCAGGTTTTCATTTCGGCCTTGCATTCGTGTGTTCAGTTCATTCAGATGATGAAATATATCTGCCAGGTATGCCAGCCTTGCACACCACTTACCACTTGCAAGCAGCTTTGCGTAATCTGACCTCTCATTTGTCAGAAACACTTTAAGTTCCTCCCACAACTCATACACACGAACCAAGACCTTGCCACGCGACAACCACCAGACCTCCGTATGAAACAGCAAGGTTTTATGCTTCGCTCCCATCTCCTCACACAAAGCTGCAAATATGCGACTTTTCACGGGTCGTGACTTTACAAAGTTTACCATGCGCACAACATCATCCAACACATGAACTAGGTCTGCTGGTAAAGTCTTGGCTACGAGGGCCTCACGGTGTAAAAAACAATGCGTAACAATCACATCTGGATTTCTTTCCTTCACTCTGCTTACAAAGCCTTTGGTGCGCCCGACCATGGCTGCAGCTCCATCGGTGCAGACACTTGTGCAGTTTTCCCACTTAAGTCCTCCTTGTTCAAGGTATCCTGATGTGACCCGAAAAATTTCTTCTCCTGTTGTTTTTTCTGGCAATGGCTTGCAAAAAAAGAAGATTTCTCTAATTGCATCACCATCAACAAAACGCACATTGGCCAAGAGTTGAGCATGTCCACTGATATCAGTAGACTCGTCAAGTTGCAATGCAAATTTCTCACTGATACGGATCTTTTCCAAAACCACACTTTCGATGTCTGCAGACATGTCATTAATACGTCTGGAAATTGTGAAAGCTAGCTATCAAGTTGCTGAACTTATAGCCAAGTCAAAAAAGTCGCACACTGTGGCAGAGACATTAATACTTCCCGCCTGCAAAGCTATTGTAGAGGAGATGCTCGGACCTGAAGCAGCTAAGGAAATAGCCAAAGTCCCTCTCTCAGAGGGAGCTCTTTCATTTACCTTTGTGGTTTTTCTCATGAAAGTTGCCTGTTTCTCCGTGTTTTCACGCAGGCGAACAAAATAGTCCGCATTCTTGTTTTGAAGTGAAGGGTGTTTCGTTTGGAGATGGCGTTTAAGTTTGCTTGGGACCATAGCACTGTTAGCTAGCTTTTCACCACACAGCACGCACAGTGGAGTTGGTTTGTTTGCATCTCCGGTGAAAGTAAATCCAAATGAAATATAGCTTTCGCTATATTGCCTTGTGCCAGAGAATTTGCTTGAGCTAACCATCTTTGCTTTCTTTTGATCCCCACTCATACTTGGGCTCTCATCTGGCTCCAAATTTTGTTCAGAGTCCAGTTCTTTCCTTTTCAAAAACTTGTCCATCACTGCAGTATCTCACTGTCACTCAGTACTTACTGCGCTTGTCTCCTCCAGATAGCCGCTGTCCGTCACACTCAGCACTCTTCTGCGCATGTCTCCATCCAGATCCATCAGTCAGTGCTCTTCTGCTCATGTTTCCTCCAAATCCAGATCCATTGGCGCTCTTCTGCTCATCGGCGATCTACTGCGATGTCTCCTCCTGTCCTCCTCCTGTTAGTGTAACAGTGACACCGGAGCTATTTATAGTCCTTAACATCAGTGGTGGGATTCAAAAATTTTAGTAACCAGTTCCGACATTCAAGCATGGTTTAATATTTTTTTCTTTAATGGCAAACAAAAACGTTGCGGACCGTTCTCTGCTCAGCGAGGATCGATCCGCTGATCCCCGCTGAGCCGGCGGATGACAGCTCCGTCTCCACACTGTGTGCGGAGAGGGAGATGTCAGAGCCCCGCTGCTCTCTATGGGGAATCGGATGAGAGCGGACCGCCTGTCCGCTCTCATCCGATCCCATCCGATCTGATCCCCACCCAGGACGGATGGAAAATAGGGTTTCCATCCGTCCGGCTTTCACGGACAGGATCGGATGCGGATGGCAGCGGGTGTCAGCAGACATGTCACCGCTGACGCTGACATCCGCTGCTCCATAGGGCTGAATAGGGCATCCAATCAGATCTGACAGGCGGAAGCCCCTTTATAGTAATAGTCATTGCACAGGTGATGGTACAGGCATGGCACAGGTGATGGTATAGGCATGGCACAGGTGATGGAATAGGCATGGCACAGATGGTATAGGCATGGCACAGGTGATGGAATAGGCATGGCACAGATGGTATAGGCATGAGGAGGAGGAGGACTGACAGGAGGACTCACCGGGCTGCTGCTGCTGCACAGGGCTGGACTCACTTGTCTCTCTTCCGAGACCCGACCGTGACCGACTGGTTCCAGATGACCTCCTCACCTCACGCTGCACCTGCGGCCTGGTCTGGATCCGGATGCGGTCTCTTTGCAGTGCCGACTCGCGCCGAGTCCTGGTCTCCTGCATCGGTTCCTGACTCGAGTCGCGACGTCTTCTTCTCTCCGCTGCTGCGCACACTGTGCTCGGGCGGGAAGGGAGTCGGAAGATGATGTCCTACTGTGACAGGTCCAGGCTGGAGTCTTGACCAATCACAGCCCGGACATCAGAACATCAGACATCCCATGGCACACCAGGCAACATCTCTAGTGTGCCGCGGAACAGTGGTTGAAAAACACTGGTCTAGAGCACAGGTTCTCATCCTGTGGTATGCGTACAGCAGGGGCTACATGCATCACAATCAGGGCATACGCCAAAAGCTGGCTGATTGACCACCTTTGCTCCACATTTGCTCTAAATCAGAGTAGGCACCTGCTTACCTGGACGGCAGTTGCTTACTCTGCCCAAATGTGCTGTGTCCGGAGGACAAAATGTAGACTGTTCTTTTCCAGCACTACTCCTTCTCACTTTTTTCCGTGATGCTGAGAGCAGGGTTATGACCTCACTTTGGCCCCTGCATCACTAAGCAGTGCGTGAGAGAGCAGAGCAAGGCGACTATGAAGGTGGCCGATTGATCCCACTAGGTAACAGGGAAAGGATCTACTCCAGCTTACCCAAAGGTTGAGAGGTTGGTGGAGTTATATAAAAATCCAATAATAATATTTTGGAAGAGAGAATGTGTGCATCTGTCGGTGGGTCTCAAATCAGTGAAAGTGTCTGTTAGTGAATGTGTCAGTAAGTATCTGTGTTTGTTAAAGCAGTGAATGTGTGTCAAATCACTGAGTGTCAGTGTCCTCTATGTGTAACTCTGTGTGTGTCCGTGTCCTCTTTGTGTACATATTTTCTGATGACTTGTCCATTAATTCATCTAATTGATGCATTTTGCATTTCCTTACTGCTTGTTTAAGTACATTAATTTGAACTTTTTTTATGCTGTGCAAGGTGTATGCCAATATATTAACTTGTGCAAGATTGTGTTCTTTGCTGTGCCCTGCTGCCCTCTAAAATTGTGAAAGGATATCATCTACAGGTCATTGATACCACAAACCACAAAGAATTGTAGATTGTTCCATTTGGGAGAGTTGTAGTTTGTAACATGAACTGCTTCATTATCTGTTGCCTTCACAAAACCACCTAATTAAACCCAAAAGAAATATCTTAAGTGTTGCAGTATCACATCAATTGCTCTAAAACCACAGTTGCTCAGCCTGAAATGTGAATCCGCTGTTTGTGTGAAGGTCACAGTACCGAATATATTCCGGATCCAAAGCGGAGATGTGAGATTGCATCATTGACCGTTTTTGTGCTGTGTAAATATGCTAGCTTTGTTCTTCTTCTTATTATTAAAATATTTTATTTACAGACCCTTAAATGTACCTATATTAAATCTAATGTTTATAATAATGCATATAACATGTTTGTGTGAAACATATTTAGATATGTTAATTTGCATGATCACTGTATTTTACCTTTAAATGTGTACTGTGTTGTCTTGAGTACCCCCCATGTTCTCAGTGATAAATCACTCATGCATTTACCTACTGACTTTGCATTAAGTCTTCAGATCCTAGTCCCCTAAGCATTGCCAAATCTTTTAGTGCCGTCCTTGGGCAATAACATCAAGAAGTGAAGTTGGACCTCTATAAAAGTGCATGACCTTTCATTGTTTTAATGGTTCAGTTTATGGTGTTACATGGGCAAAGTCCAACAATTGAATGGGCAGAGTCAAAATCTGGAGCTGGAGTTCCCTTCATCTTTAAACATCACCATCTGACACTGTCTATGTAACACAGTACCTATTTTCTCCTAGGATATCTGTTGACTGCATTTAAATTTACTTTTACTTGAGAGTTTATCTTTATGAAATACTCAGAAGTGACCAAGCCTATTTATATATTAGAGTATAATAAAATAGCCAGCCTAATGTACCATATTTCAGTTGTGTCCTCACAGTCTACCCTTTGTTCTAATGAACTCTTATGCTTATTTCTCAGATTGATGATTGTGGGTTTTCACTAAGTCACCCGAATCAGTACTTTGCTGAAAGCCAGCAATTACTTACTGGGACTCGTGAAGTCAAAAAAGAACCAACTTCTGTTGAAAGTTCTAGCCAGGTATCTGCTACCGCGTCACTCACTAACACTCAGACATCAGAAGAAATGAAGGATCTGGAACAGCTCTTCAGCGAGTACTAATCTCAGATGAAGGCTAAATGTTAAGCTCTTTCTATTAATGGAATGCTCTGTACCTCATCCTATAAGAAGAAACTCATGCTGTAATGATATCTATATATGAATGTAATGGGTGTATTCTGTTTCTTTGCTTCGTATATATGCTCATTTACTTTGATATGTATCTTTGCATCGTGAAGACCACATATGGACAAATAGCACAACATTACGGTTTGCAGAGTGGTGACTGTAAACAAGACTTTTCATCAGACATTATAGCCCTTTGTCGATTGAATCAACATAATGTTCCTTGTCAATACAGATTGTTGCATGCTTAATCCTCAGCACTCACCCCTTCTAACTTCTTGAGGATTCAGTTTTAGATTTTGATATGGAAGGAAACCACGAGAGCAGAAACGACAAGTCACTCTACCTACTCCTTAGAAATCCACATCTATAGCTAAAAATTCAGTCTGATGGCTACCATTTTAAAGGATCATTTAATATTTTTATGACTACTATCTTTCTCACTCACTTTACTGTGCTGTCCAATTAAAGGTTATGATGACTTATCCCCTTATAATTACTGGGTGCAGAACATTCCGTTTGTACTGAAAAAAGAATATCATGAGGCAGCAGAAAAAATAGAAACAGTTAGTTGCTACAGTTTTTTTAAGATAGAAAGTTCAAGTTTGTTATACAGAATTTTTCCAAAATATTTAAACAATAAAGAAAAAAAATCTGTCATTTTGTAAATTGTCTTTTTTTTGTACTTTTTAATTGAAATATTTGTGATTTTTTTTTTATTTTTTTTTTAAACTGCTTCACAGCCTGGGGTTTTGTGTTCGGTAGTTAATTGTAATAAATGTAGAATTACATCACATGCTTGCTACATGCTAATGCAGGGCAATACACAAACATACAATACACATGATGCAGTTTCTCTGGTTATACATAAATATTTTTTTGAGGGAAACAAGGGCATTTGCTTTCATGTTGGACTGAGCGAAATGGTACAACCTAAAAAAACAGACAAACAAAAAAAACAACAACAAGCAGATACTTGTTAATGTAGACATATCAAATAAAGTGTAAGTATTAAAGATCTGGTACCTGAATCATTTAGTTTCTGTATTTAAAGGGACACTGTGTGTATTATAATCATATTAAACAATTTAACACTAAATAAGGGTCTCTGGCTACCTTCAGTCTGGCTTACACTGGAGGTATGACTCAGGCAGAGATTACACTCTTTCATCTCGACCAGTGGTAGTCAACCTTTTTCTACCTACCGCCCAATAATGCATCTTTCTTTCTTGATTGAAAAATTTCCTTACAGCTCACCAGTTTTCGCACAATTGCAGAATATTTTTTATAAAGAAGGGTGTTTTTAAAAAAAAAAAAAAAAAAAAGTACGTACATTTATCTTTTTATTTCTACTTTATGCATGTTTATAAGGTTTTTAACTTTATAAAGTTTAATGAGAAAACAAAGTAAATTGAAATTACCTTTACTAGTGATTAATGAGATCCTTGAGGTTGATGCTGCGAGACTAAATATTTGATATCTGGTTCGATTTTCGTAAGGAACAAACAAAGGTCTCCTCTTTCGGTGATATTCAGACGATTTCTCGGTTTGCTCATAATGATTTTTCATCTGTGCATCAGCTCCCCTCCTCTCCTTCCTCAATTCCCCTCCCCACTTTTTTTTTTTCCCTTTTTTTCCATTTTTAACCTTCCTTATAACAATGCCCAGTAGGAAGGTTGAGCCCACTTACTATTATTAGCCAACAACAATTCTCTCCTTTTTTTCTCCATTTTTACAAGTACTCTGCTCCTTCTTTCTCCTATTCTACAAGTACTCTGCTCTACTCTACAGTGTCCCCTTTCACATCAATAGCAAGTCCTATGTACCAGTACATCATACCTCCTTAGGGCATTGCAACCTGCAAAATGAATGATTTGTATTCTATTATAAATTATCTGATTTAATTTGCATATATGGGAGTAAATTAATTTTGAAGACCACAGTTTTTACTTGGTTTTCCAACTAAATATTAAAATTGAATTGGGTCACTGTCCCAATGAAACACAAGATAAGTGGTGAATGCTAAAATGGTGAGTGATATACTCATTGTAGACATTTAAAAAAACATCTTTAAACCCTGAAGTGATTTTTCTTGTTAACTTTTAGGTTTCATATATAACGGTTTATGATTTTAACATGGTTAGATACATTTACAAAAAGTTCCCTTCTCAGATTATGGGTTAATTAGTCTATGTGAATCCTGTAATTCTATTAATACTGTCAATTGTTGTCAATGTGCTATAATCTAGAGTTTATTCATTGTCCTTGTTCATTACAGAACTAAAAATATACATACGTTTATATCTGATCCATTAAAACATTATAGCTTTAAGGTAAACATGTTGCAGACATTTCCATATGACTTTTTTTTGTAACTTGTTAGACAATTTTCCTGTAGGTAACATAGTAATGATAAAATAAAGCTAGTAGATAGCATTCTTAATTTCATTTGGCAATTTAAATGCAGCTTCATCATCAAATGGTTTCAGCAATATCCTAAACTAGTGCTATGGCGCCATTTCCATATAATAAACACTGGTTGTTCTTCACCCAAGGGCGACATGCTTTTTTCTCAATTAATTTTGTTTAATGTGAAGAACAGACTGCTTTGTTCGTATCTTTTAAGGTTCTATAGTGAGGACTGAATTAAATTAGTTTTAGGAACTCAAGCATAGAATTTTAATATCCCCTACAGTGCTAAAGGAAAATAACTATTCAAAGCAGTCTTAAGTGGCAGCTCGGCATTCGAATCCTACATGAAATATGTTTACAATATGTGAGTTTGTGATAAAACTTTAGAATTTACATGTAGTCTTACTGCTTATAGTTTTGTATAGTAGATTTATATAGAATGGACATTAATAGTTTCATAATGTATTATATGTATTACTAGCAAAATTAATCTATTTGTTACATTAAATGTCATGCTTCTACTATTCACATATTGTCATTTTGATTGGTACGGAATGGACCAACATAAGGAATTTTTGGTAATGGCACTATGCTCACAGGTGCAATATTTATTTGAATTGACTTCCTGAAGTGAGGTTTGCTCATGTCCTCCTACTGATGTCACCATATTAGCAATTAAGTTGGCAAAACAGTCTACTTTCCTCCTAAGCAATAATACAATACCTTTCTGATAGTATTACAGTACTGCAGCTGTTTTGGAATTCTGAGAGTAATACAGAGCAAATATTCCCTCCCCCGGGGTTAAACGCTTGGCTTTGGATGGCTGGTACATGATTATATGTTAGGCACCAGAAGCAAATAAATATAGGAATCTGTAAACTTGGAAAAAGGAGGCAAATTACTAAACACAGTACGGGAGAACATCACAACAGGCAACAGGAGTAGAATTGGGCATGAGAATATGGAGTACCGACATAAAGTAAAATCAAGGAACAAAGGAGTGCTGCATGCACCTATAGGTGCAATGTGCTTTCTAAATTTTTGGACATTGCATATATACTTTTTTGTATATTGTTTCTTACAAGGCTCTTGGGGCAGCCAGTAATTTTAGGAATGCAGTGATACTTTAGTTTTTTTTTTTTTTTAATTCTTTATTTTTGTAGTGCTTAGAGTTACAGACACGCTTATATCGCCACGACAGCAGATACAAGCCGATGGTATAACAAGGAATAAGCAGTTTCATGGCAAAAATATTGACAGCACAATTTTTAAGGAGGATTCAGACTAGATATAAATGTCTACAGCAGTAGTTTCACTCAGGCTGATAGTTACGAAAGGTCGAATAGACATGTTGGTTAACATCAGGAGCTTACAAGGATTAACAGACTATGTACAGGTTTAGGTAATATGCTATGGGTCCACTGCGGCACTACCATACTGTTCAGTGAAACGCTATATTATAGGTTACATTACAGTGGTCTCAAGGCAGTCTAAGTTATATTAATGAAACATGTTAAATTATGCTACTCATGCACAATTTTAAACCAGGTATGACAACAGGGTTTGAAACTTGCTAAGTATATTATGTAGGAGTATAACATGCTTTAACTTTTAGGTAGCTTATGGTGGATAAGAATGTTAGCACTAAAGTGGGGGTAGAGACTATGTGGACTCTTGTGAGACCCCTATAGAGGTTCGCAATACACGTGTGTGAGTCCCAAACTAAAAAATGAAAGAGAAGGAGAAAAAAAAAAAATGTGCATATCATAACGTCTCCTAAAGTCCAGGCTGTTGGGGCTGCACTGCCACAGTTTGGGGTCAACAATTTGGCGGGTCCAGCCAGTGCCGGTGTGCAGGAAAGCAATGTACTGTGTCTTGTCAGTCTGGGGGCAAACGCAGTCATGAGAGTTCCTCTGGGGTATGGGGGGGAAAGAGGTATTGGGCACTGTGCCTAATATTAAGTCCCCTTCTTAAGGTGAGTCATCCGATGTCTAGTTGGGGGTAGATGTGCTCCCCTAGCGCCGACAGTTGCAGCGGTGATGTGTGACAACGCCCGAGTGTTCAGGTGGTAATTGCTGCGTAAGTGTCTTTCTGGGTACCTTGTGGCACAAATGGGGTGACGTTGGCTGGGTCCCATCTGCTAATCGAGGGGCCTTGTTCTCTTTTTCCACGTTGTTGCAATATGTCTGCTGGGAGGCCCAAGGTTTGCAGGAGTGCTGCTGCTTCTTGCATATCTTGCACGGAGTATACGGTATCCCCTTGCTGTATGTGCAGCTTTCGTGGCGGGCGCCACTGGTAGCGTATGTCGTGCTCCCGGAGTAGGGTGGTGAATGGCCTCATCGTTCCCCTCCATTGAAGGGTGTCTCCCGTGAGATCCGCATAAAAAGTGAGGGTCATGTTTTCAAAAGCATAGGGGCCTTTCCCCTGGAGTGCCGCTAGTACCATCGCTTTGTCCGCTCGGCTGCGGAACTTCACCACCAGGTCCCGGGTCGCTGTGGCTGGGGCTTTCCGGGGTTTGGGTATGCGGAAGACCCCCTCTGGCACCACGTTTTTGGCCCTTTTGGGTGTTAGAAGGGCCCCCAATAATCTCCGGAGCAGATGAGGTAGTTCGTCTGTCGGCACCTCTTCTGGTACTCCTCTTACTTTGAGGTTATTTCGGCGCCTTTCGTCCTCCAGCATTGCGAAGCGCTGGTCCGTTAGGCCCTGTTGTTTTTTAAGTTCAGCCATTTCGCCCTGGAGCTCGGTTATGGCGCGGTTCGCGGCCTCTGCCGAGGTTTCCACCTTGCCCAGGCGGCACATCATGTCTTTAAGGTCAGTGCGGAGTAATGCCACGTCGGCCTGGATTATTTTTTGGAGGTCCCCCAGCATTGCTTTGAGACTTGCCTCCGTCACAGGTGCTGAGGTAAGCGGTCCCGGCCGTGGCTGGGGTGGTGGAGGCAGCCCCACGATGCTTTCATCCAGAGACAGATCCTCCGAGGAGTCAGTCAGTCCTCCGAGGTCGGCGGCCATCTTGGGTCCGCATGCACCCTGTGCTTGTCGGAACATTTCTCCTATAGTCATGCCCGGCCGGAGCTTGTCCGACTTCTGCTTCTTTGCCTTCCTGCCCATGGTCAGCTTGGGGTCAGTTTCGGCGTTTTCCCCTTAATTGTGGGGATCTTAAATCAGCCTTATTCGGTATCGCTCACGGAGCTCCTTTCACATCGATACTTTAGTTTTTATACTCTGAAGGTGACCTTTCTTTTATATTCCCAAGAAGCTTCCTTTCTCTCTTATCTATTGAAGGTACCTAGCTAATTAATCATATATGCTGGAAATAGTAAAAAGATCCTAAATTTGTCTATATTTTTTTTCTCTATTAGTTTAAGCCACATCCCCTTTCCTTTAGTTTAAAGGGACATTTTAATGTGGGTATTTTTTTTATTATTATGTTATTTATTTTTGAATGGTAGCACCATAAGGAAATACATATGTTGGAGAGAGAGAGAGAGATATATATATAGGCAAAAGTACAAGATAGCACTCCAGGGACTTCCAAGTAGAATGAATAAAACTTAGCTTTTATTAGCTCAAAATAAAAATCAACGTTTCAGTCTGTATCACAGACTTTGATCAGGATCCTGATCAAAGTCTGTGATACAGACTGAAACGTTGATTTTTATTTTGAGCTAATAAAAGCTAAGTTTTATTCATTCTACTTGGAAGTCCCTGGAGTGCTATCTTGTACTTTTGGCTGTATCTGTTTGCTGATAAGCACCGGGCAAGTACATCAAAAGGTGGAGTGCATTACTATTTTTGTTTTGTGTGTATATATATATATATATATATATATATATCAAAATTAGAGCACTGGTCTTTTTAAGTAAAATTCAACAGCTGCCTTTAATAATAAACAAGCCTTTAAAAAAGGTAATATTGTTGATAAGTGAATTTAAAAGGGTTTTGTTTGTGTGCTTAAAGGGGGCTAATAATGTGATAAAGGAACTTACCTAAAATACAAATACATTGCATACAATAGTGTTCCTTTATTGCATATAATAAATAGTAGACTAAGAAAATAGCAGGAAATTAGGGTTACCAGGAAAAGAAGGCCATATGTTAAATAATTATGATCTTTCTCTCTCTCACAGACACACACACACAAACCTAGATCATAGCCATCAAGAAGAGGAGATGACTAACTCTTCTCCTTCAGTAAGAAAGTGAATCATTAGGATAAGTGCCAAAGATACACAACTGTTCGTTTTTTCAGGAAGGCTACTATTAAATTGCTATAAATTATCACAATTGATTGAAGTAGGTTAAGACATGTCTTTACACAATTAAAAAAAAAAAAAGTGTTTCTTTTAAAACTGTAATAGTTCTTGATTTTAAAAACCCCATGGATAACATTACATTTTGAAATTCTAACCATTTAAAATCTCTGAAAATAAAGGTGTTTTAATGGACTTTAAATTTTTGCCATGCAATAGAAAGGCCATTATTAGTTTTACTTCCAGTCAATATATACACATGGAAATAAGAGACTAAATAAAACAAATGTCCTGCACTGGCTTAAAAAAATAAATAAAATAAAAAATATATATATATATATAATAAACAATACACAAGATCCAGCGCACTCACCTATCTACTAAACAGCAACTTCAATGTTGAAAGATTTTATTAGGTTTTTTTTTTTTTAAAAAACACCTAATCTAGGCAAAAATAATGGGGGTTTAGTTACATTATATGATCATACATTGCATAAGCCTGCCACAACGTCAATGTACCCCATCTTTGGCGGGTCCTACACTAACAGCCTAATGTCTGCTCTTATGAGATTAACCCACTTACTTGGGGAGAAAATTCCTCTCTGCAGTACAAGGCTAAATAGGGACCTGAGATGAGGCACCTGTAACAGAGACTGGTGCAAAACCAAGGAGTTGGCTAGACTCCCAAATATATATATATATATATATATATTAAACAAGAGGGGGTGGCTGCACTCACCTGAACATGCATAAATGGGGGTGCTCCTGGGGGCCAAATTATACAATAAACAATACACAAGATCCAGCGCACTCTCCTATCTACTAAACAGCAACTTCAATGTTGACAGATTTTATTAGTTCTTTTTAGATATATATATATATATATATATATGTATATATATATATATATATATACTTTTTTTAAAGAAAACAAGAAAGTAAAAAAAATTAAATAAAGTTCAAATAAAAATACAATATTTCTCTATTTCACTTGGCCCCTTTATCCACCTCTGAGGTAGCCCAAGTGGACCTGTCACCGAATTGTAATCATGCTGTGATCAGAGAGCTGGTCTGTTTATACTAACCTGCTCTCTGATCAGTGACTGGTTTTTCAGACCCTGCAGGTCTCATTCATCTGTCAGCTTGAAGCCTGCAAATTTGATCTCAGTAGACAGAGGGTTGGCTAAGATATCCTGAGAGAGTCTAATCGCTTTAGCATCACAAGGTGCTGTGTCCTGCAGATGCAAAATTCAGTTTTTTTTTGTTTGTTTTTTAATCGCTTGGCTTTTTAAAGTCCAAAATATAGGAGCAGGATAAAGTGCCTCTATGGTGGTAATATTGCATTTAAAACATTGGTGGATTTTTCAAGCGGAGTACATTTTCAATATGTTCTTTAGTCCCTTTATTGATAAATAATCAGTTTATCGATCTGATTTATACATAATTTGCATATCAAAATAACTTTATATGGCAGAAAAATGTAACACATACGCTGGATTGAATTTGGGAGTCTATAAGCCACCCAAATTATTTATATTATTATTCAGTCCGCAATCCTTCTGCACATGATAATTGTTGCTCAAAATATGATACACTCCAGACCCCTAAAGCACTTTAGCTTGTTGAAAAGCTTTAGAGTGTATCCTCCTTTTTATTTTTCATTATATAAAAAGTGCAGAGACTTGTTACATCCCCTGGCTTTTAAGCAGACAACCTGACCCGCTACTTCCTGGTTTGATTAGCTTAGTGGAGTTAAACTCAAGAGGCAGCAATTGCCCAGAGCACCTTCCTTGCAAAGGCTTCTCATAGAGCTGCATTTGGACGTCTGTAATTGAACAGACACAAAAAGTCTGGACTGGTTTGGAAGTGGATGGCTTGCAAAGGCTGCAGATGAGATTTGCAGGTCTGTAAGCTGCTTTTATATACACCCCAATGAAATAATGCACAATTAAATACATATAAGTTTTCATTTGGGTTGTATCTAATAAACACTTATTTTTATTTATTTTGTAATTGAGCAGTGGAGTGTCCCTTTAATATTTAAAATGGTTTTTTTTTCTCAAAGAATGATTTGATGTATATAGTTGTAAGTGTTTGTGTATTTCATTTATAAATTTTTAGGAATAATTTCTCATTAGAAAGATTCACATTTAGATTTACAGCAGGTGCTAAAAATTTGATTTAGCAAGCTATTGGACTGGTTAGATTAATGAACACAGGACATCAGGTACTCATGGCTTTCAATTCCAAAGGACCCTTGGATAACTTCAGTCAATCCAAGGGCTCAATTGCTAAGACCCTATATCAGAGGGCAGGACTCCTTCTTAATGCATGGTGAGAAGATAGATATGTAATGTTATGGCAATGCCATGGCTTCTTAAAGGGACATTATAGTCACCCAGACCACTTCAGCTCAATGAAGTGGTCTGGTTGCAAGGTCCCTCAGGTTTTAACCCTTCACATGTAAACATAGCAGTTTCAGAGAAACTGCTATGTTTACATAGCATGGTTAATCCAACCTCTAGTGGCTGTCTTTCTGACAGCTGCTAGAGGCGCATCTGCGACCCTGGATGCGAAATTCACATCCAACGTGCAGAACGTCCATAGGAAAGCATTGAGAAATGCTTTCCTAAGGACTGTTTGAATCCGCACGCGGCACTTGCCGCGCATGCGCATTCCGCTCCACTCAGGGGCTGACGCCGGTGCTGGATTAAGTTAAGCAGCTGAAGGGGTTTAAACCGCTTTGTTTTCCTGACACTATAGTGATCCTTTAACTATATGTGTTGGTTAACTAAGCTACTACTCAAGCATAGTCCTAGATATAAGCCGTGCAAGAAAATAAACTTCAGACATACCCAAAAAGATTACCACTGCACCATACTTTGTACTTATATACGTAGTCCAGCCTCAGAGTTAACAGCTACCAGCTATATATTTTCCCTTGTTGATGTAATGGGCAAAGGGAAATATGGCACCCTATACTGTTTTCCAAATCCGGCCCCACTCACTAGAAGAGTCCCAGGCTGGTAGTAGACAGACCACATCTTCTGTCTCTTTTCCAGGCAGAAGAGGTAGACCGCAATATTTTTCTTTATGCCTCCCTCTCTTTCCTTTTCCCCTTTTATTCTTCTCCATCACCCAAATGTCTATTACTTCCAAACAACCTTCTTGCTTTCCCCATCCTTTCATCTCTCTCAATCATCACTCCTCTCCCACATTCTCCTCTCTCTTTCCCCATCCTCCCCACTGCACCAAACTTTTCGAGTCTGGGTTTGGCAGTTGCCAGGAGAACACTACCTGCCTGACTGCATTGTTTAGACTTGTTTTAAAAAAAATGTCTGAAATCCCTCAGCATTTTTGCTGCTGGCCAGTTCATTCACTACTCAGCTGTGTTCCATTTCTATGTTTCTAGCTGTCAGCCTGTTTACAGATTAAAGCCTGCTATTATTATGTGCTATATCTAATTAGTATCACAGTGTTCTCCTTCCTGAGAGTCTGATGATGAGGGTTGCTTTCAGAATTATTAATTTAAAGCAGAATTTTTTGCAAATTAAAACCAAATGGCAAAAATGGAGTCAAGTAATTGATCCAGTGCAGTTATTTTATTACCTTAATTTATCAATATGTATTTAAAGGAGCACTACTACTAGCATTAGGAATACAAATGTGTATTGCTAATGATTTATTGCCCGGTTAAATGATTAGGTCTCTGCCCCTCCTTTGTTAGGAGCTAAAATGAAGTTAACTTACCTTTTCTCCCACACCTGCTCTGTCTGTGAATGACCCCGCCTCCTTGGCTGAGATCATAGAGATCGATGATCTCAGCCTATTCAATACTTTCCCATGGAAAAGCTTTGAAAGACTAATGCGTATGTGTGGAAAATGTATTTGCTGCCCCAGTTAGATGGTCAGAAGCTCCTCTAGTGACTGTCTGAGTGACTAAGGTCATTCTGCATAATGGCAATGTTTTACACTGCAGGAACAAAACTAGAGGGTCATGGCACCCAGACCACTTCATTGAGATGAAATGGTTTGGGTGCCTCTAGTGTCCCTTTAATGTGCTAAAGTTCATGGTTTAGTGGATAACCAAGCTTACTAGCTTGCAGATGACCTATCGGTTGGATTGAGATAATGGGTGGGATATGATATTATAAAGACTCTGAGGTCATGTAATGGGTTTTGTGTAAAAACATAGAGAATATATACACTATATGAAGAAAAGCATTGAGACACACTTCTTAATTATGTTCTATGGAGTGATGAATTCCACTTCTCAGTTTAATGGAGGAGTTGGGTTTGGCAGATGCCAGGAGAATGTTGCCTGCCTGATTGCATTGTGCAGACTGTAAAGTTTGGTGTAATATACAAAGATACAAAAAAGCGATATGTGTGCACAAACCACAGTGCAATAAGTGCTCAACAGATAAATAGCAGAAAAAGACCTCCCTGAATCAGGTAGGATTTCCCGAAGACTTCCTCCTGTCTTCAACAGAACATGTATAGAAAAAAAGGGGATGATCTGCTAAACAAATAACAAGAACAGTGCATAGCGCATAACTGTGTATATGAATAAACCAAATGTGTAGTTTTCAAATGGCCACTCACACTTTCGTTGAAATATAAATGCCTTGGAACTGAATTGCTCTTTTCAGCGAAATTGCTCTTTTCAGCATAAATGCCCTTCCAGGAATGATTCTTCCACCACTTTTAAACTCTCATGGAATAGTTAAAAGGTGTGTGCTCAAAGAAAAAAACAGAACTTGTAGTACATATTTAAAAATGTAGAAAAAATAATTTAATCACTTACATCTAAATATAAAACAATGGATGTATTCTCACTGTCACCACCAGGGGTCCTACGCGTTTCGTCTGTATGTAGGACTTCCTCAGGGACTTCAGTGACCAGAAATGACAGCATACAAATGAACAATAAACAACCCTTCCCTTCACCACCCTTTATACCTCCCCCAATGTCCACAAAACTCTTTATCCGAATCAGGTGCTTGAAATTTCAGTTCGACGGCCGATATCTATGACGTCATCCACATGTGTCCGTCGGTTTCGCATGCGTTCCACCATGCGTTCCACTGCCGAAACCCGGAAGTGCTTTATGCCTTCTATGTATGAATCACGTATTTCTATTCCAAGTCCCTCTCATTAGAGGCAGATTTAATTTACATGGATCGGGGGCAAGAATAGAAATACGTGATTCATACATAGAAGGCATAAAGCACTTCCGGGTTTCGGCAGTGGAACGCATGGTGGAACGCATGCGAAACCGATGGACGCATGAGGATGACGTCATAGATATCGGCCGTCGAACTGAAATTTCAAGCACCTGATTCGGATAAAGAGTTTTGTGGACATTGGGGGAGGTATAAAGGGTGGTGAAGGGAAGGGTTGTTTATTGTTCATTTGTATGCTGTCATTTCTGGTCACTGAAGTCCCTGAGGAAGTCCTACATACGGACGAAACGCGTAGGACCCCTGGTGGTGACAGTGAGAATACATCCATTGTTTTATATTTAGATGTAAGTGATTAAATTATTTTTTCTACATTTTTAAATATGTACTACAAGTTCTGTTTTTTTTCTTTGAGCACACACCTTTTAACTATTCCATGAGAGTTTAAAAGTGGTGGAAGAATCATTCCTGGAAGGGCATTTATGCTGAAAAGAGCAATTTTGCTGAAAAGAGCAATTCAGTTCCAAGGCATTTATATTTCAACGAAAGTGTGAGTGGCCATTTGAAAACTACACATTTGGTTTATTCATATACACAGTTATGCGCTATGCACTGTTCTTGTTATTTGTTTAGCAGATCATCCCCCTTTTTTTCTATACATGTTCTGTTGAAGACAGGAGGAAGTCTTCGGGGAAATCCTACCTGATTCAGGGAGGTCTTTTTCTGCTATTTATCTGTTGAGCACTTATTGCACTGTGGTTTGTGCACACATATCGCTTTTTTGTATCTTTGTATATTTCCTCATAGTGTGGCACAATTATCATGGCAACTAATTCATTTGCAAATATTCAGAGGGGCAGAAATGTTAGATTTGAAAAAATGTTTCAACAAGGCACAGATATTATCCCTTTAAGAGATACTGATAGTTTTTATTTCACCAAATTAGAGCGATTAATGATAAAAGAGACTAAAAAGTGGTGGGAAATATCCTATTTAGAGAGTTATCTTAAAGAAGGTTTAATCCCTAGAGGATTAAGGGTGGAAAAAATTCCAGCATGCGGGACAGATAATGAGGAGTTTCTGAGCAAGTGGGACCTGATATTGGAAACCTGCTCACAAAGTCTAATGAAATTGATAATTGAATTTGAAAAAGAAAGTAGAGATCAAACTGAAAACGATATAAAATCATTAGAAACAGGGGGAACGCTTAATAGGGATCAAATTGGATATAAAGAAAAAGAACAGGAAGTTTGTAAAACAATTAATCAATTAGAAGAAAGAATTGCTGAAACAAAAAACAATAAAATGAGGAGAGATAGAAATGATAAAAAATATAATACTTTTTCCACAACAAATAAAATTAAGAATAGACACACATATAATAATTATTTTAAAAGAAATACAAGGAATTTTGATGTTGGTTATGGGAATAAATTAAAAAAAGATGATTACTCCACTTATAAAAAGTATGATTCAATCAATCACTTTAGATATTCACCAAAAGATAGAAATGGACACTTTTCTCCAACGAATAGAAAAAGATACTCCTCTCCAAATAGACCATCACAAATAAACAATCACAAACTTTTAAGAAAGTCACCGAGATACACTAGACAGAAGGAAAGAGAGGAGTCTATCTCTCCAAATTATTTTTATTCACCAAAAAGAACTTATGCACAGGTGGCCAATACCAATCAAGGAAATCAAAAAGAAAGGGAAAATCTTTTTTTAGGGAGGGAATCCAATCCCAAAGAAGGGAGAATCACCCAATTTTTCAAACCCCGACACAACATCAAGGAAACCCCACGAGAAAGTCAGCTAACCCCACCAAAAAGAAAGAGGTCAGAGGAAGATCCCCGAAGGGAGGACTTCCTGAGAAAAAGGAATTAGAAAAACAATATGGAGTCTATAATCTAACTGATATAGAATTATCAACTAGTGATTTAAAAGCGCTCAATAAGGGATTAAAATTTGCCCCAAATCAGAAGATGAATCATTTTAATACATATATAGATCTTCAAAAATATATCCGTAAAATGACATTGAAAAGATTTTTTCTAAAAAGAGATACAGAAGTTTCTATAACATCTAGTGAGGCTTTCAATAAACAAAATTCTTTTAAAAGAAAGTCTAATTTCTATCCAGTTGGAGATAGAGGTCCCTTCCTAGAGACCTTTAACAACATGGTATGCCATGATTTGGAGAAATTGGAAAAAGAAAGCAATTGTCAGAAAAATAAATACAATATGAGTAAAGAGGAATCGGCAAGTGTAGCCAAACTACAAAAAATGGAGTCTATAATTATAAAAGAGGCCGATAAAGGTGGAGCCATAGTCATTATGACCAAAGACTATTATATGGAGGAAGCATATAACATCTTAGGAGAAACAAATACTTACACAAAACTCACAGAAGATCCAACAAAAAGATTTAACTCTATTCTCAAAATCCTGTTAAACCAGGCATTTGAGGAAGGCATCATTTCTAAAAATATGGAATTTTTATTTAACAATTTTCCCATAATTCCTATTTTTTATTTTTTGCCCAAGTTACACAAAAATCCTATCACACCTCCGGGAAGGCCAATTATTAGTGGCATTGATTCGGTATCTGCACATTTGTCAGAATTTGTAGATTACAATCTTCAAAAATATGCCCAAGAGGCACCCTCTTATTTGAAAGATACCTCACATATTTTAAGAATAGTAGAAGATATAAAATGGAAAGACGATTTCATTTGGGTAACTATAGATGTTTCATCTCTCTACACAATCATTAAACATCACAAGGGTTTGATTGCAGTAGAGCGGGTCATGGAGAGAGATGAAAGTGTTTCACCAGATTTTCGAAATTTTATACTTAAAAGCATTCATTACATCTTGAAGCACAATTATTTTTTCTTCGATGACTCATTCTATCTCCAAATCACTGGTACGGCAATGGGGACCAGGTTCGCCCCCGGCTATGCCAACATATATATGCGGGATTGGGAATCCAACCACATATGGAGGGGGCATGGCTGGGTAGCGAACCTGGTCCTATGGAAACGTTTTATTGATGACGTTATAATGATTTGGCAAGGATCACATAAAGAACTGCAGTTATTTTTGGATTACATTGGTAATAATGATTATGGCTTAAAATTCACATATGAGATAGACCCTATTACAATTAATTTTTTAGATGTCTGCTTTTTTGTTGAAAATCAGACTGTACAGTCTAAATGTTATTTTAAAAAAAACTGATGGTAACAGTTACATACACAGAAAAAGCTGTCATCATGATAAATGGTTGGAAACCATCCCAAGAAGCCAACTAACAAGAATACGACGAAATTGCTCAAGAGATATAGATTACCATGAACAGGCCAAACACTTGAAAAATAAATTTTTAACTAAAAAATATGAATTAGCACCATTGGAGAAAGAAATTCAAGAAATTGAAAAGAAAGATAGGAAAAGTCTTTTGAAACCAAATCCAAAGAAAACAATCCCAAAAAAAGATTATCAGTTTTCGTTTATTACACAATATAATACACAACATTGGAATATAAAAAAGATTCTAAACAGACATTGGGATATTTTGTGCAAAGACCCCATATTAGGAAAGGTACTCCCAAAAAAAGCACCAATAATTTTCAAAAAAACTAAAAATTTGAAAAATATATTAGCTCCAAGCTACGCATTAAAAATCGGACGTAAAGGTACACTTTCTAATATTAAAGGTTTTAATCCTTCTAATTCATGTAAGGCTTGCAAGAATCAGAGGTATATACAGAAAAAAGAATTTATAAGTACAACTACCAAAGAGAAATTTAAAGTTAAATCTAATATAAATTGCAACTCTAGGTATGTGGTCTACCTGCTACAGTGCCCATGCGGGAAACAGTATGTGGGAAGAACGGGTCGAAAATTGAAAGAGAGAATTTTGGAACATCAAAATAATATTAGGAAAAAGTCAACAAAACATATAGTACCGATTCATTGCACTAGTTGCAGAAAATTTAATTGGAATAATTTTTCCTTCATGGGTATAGAGCGGGTTGACCCTTATTGGAGAGGGGGCAATTTAATGAAAAAGCTCTCGCAAAGGGAGACTTTTTGGATAAACAAATTAAAAACGTTGCAACCACATGGGTTGAATTTGGATATAGACCTATGGAGCTTTTTTGAAAATTAATACTATGTAGGTACCTTTTTGCACTACTAGTGTAAATGTTGCATTTTTTTCTATATTTTTTATAGTATAGGTAATAATTTTTCCATATCATAAATATCATAGTAGAATATTTTTGTATTATTAAATTTGAATGGGTTTTGGGATGGACAAATTGTCCTTTTATTCAATGAATTCTCATTATATCAGATTTATATATACTGGGATTTGTTGGATTCCAACTGCGTCGGATTTGTGTTTACAGATTTTTAATCTGCATTCTGAGATTTGACGTTTTTTGAATTCAATTAAATTTCAATCATAAGTATACTTTTTCCATTCATCAAATTTTATTTAATTGTTTTAATATAATCTATTTTATTTTTTATACCAAGAACAACTTTAAAATCAACCAACAGTTCTTTGTGGGATGTCTTTTGACATTCCACTAAAAGAAAGAAGATAAAAGAAAAAAGAGGACAGGGGATGGATCGAATTCTATTTTTTATATTTATGGAATTCTATCCTATATTTTATAATTCAATTTAATTTCTTAATCTTATCCAATGATAACGTTAAAATTAATAAATCTCCTTTTCGGGATGTTTTCAATATCTCATCAAAGGAAAAAAGAGGAGAAAAATAATAATGTATGGATACTCTATATCTTTTGGAATATTTAAAAAAATGCAACATAAATTGGGATATCACGTTTTATACACCTTATAAGTGTGTGTGCTATATTTTTATTTTTATTTTTATTCTCATTTTTATTTTATTTTTCTTTATTTTTATTTTTTATATTTTATTTTTTATATTTTTTATATTTTATTTTTTATTTTATTTTATTTCATTTTATTTTCATTTTTATTTATTTTTTTATACTACATTATATTTTTTATATTATGTATTTATTTCTGTTATTTTTTGTTATGTTAGTCTGTTTATTTACTATTATATATCTTTATTTGATTTTAATTTGATTCATATATACTATATAGTGTATACAGTTTTTTTGTTATCAAGTATAATGAGGTTGTGTTAGTTATATATATTTGGAATCTTGTAGTACTGTTTGAAGTGTATAATCCTCCCTTTTCCCTCTCCCCCCCCCTTTCTTCTTGCCCCCGATCCATGTAAATTAAATCTGCCTCTAATGAGAGGGACTTGGAATAGAAATACGTGATTCATACATAGAAGGCATAAAGCACTTCCGGGTTTCGGCAGTGGAACGCATGGTGGAACGCATGCGAAACCGACGGACGCGTGTAGATGACGTCATAGATATCGGCCGTCGAACTGAAATTTCAAGCACCTGATTCGGATAAAGAGTTTTGTGGACATTACAGGTATGGGTAGAGAAGGGAAGGGCTGCCCCCCCCCGAGCTGATTGTGTCTCCTTCAGGGCCGGTGCTATCCAAGTGCCAGCCCAGCTAAGAGCCTTCACGGACCAGAGGGGAGATCAGAGATCTCCCTTCACTGGTCCCCAGGCACATTGCTGGGCAGCCGGCACGGAGAGAGGAGACCCGGGAGCTCTAGCCTGCAGCTCCACTGAGTCTCCTCTAGCGAGCACGGAGCATTGCCGCGGTTACCACGCTAACGCTCCGTTCTCGCGAGAGTGAACTCTAGCCTCAGGAGCTGCAGGCTAGAGTTCACTCCCCACTAGAACCGCCAGGGATTCCACCGGACCACCAGGGATTGGAAATAATATCCCCTCTCCCAGGCAAAGGTAAGAAGGGAGTGGGGGATATAAATAATATTTTTTTAATTAAAAAAAACATTTGTTTTACTCTGCCCCCTCCTTCAAATACACACACACAGCCCCCCATATACACACTGCCACACACACACTGCATCCCCACACACACACACTTCTTCCCCATACACACTGCACCCCACACACACTTCTCCCCATACACACAGTGCTCCCCCCACACACTACACCCCCATACACACCGTGTTCACCCACACACACACTTCCCCCCCACATACTGCACCCCCATACACACAGTGCTCCCCCACACAAACACTCCACCCACACACACACACTTCTCCCCCCCACACACTGCACCCCCATACACACAGTGCTCCCCACACAAACACTTCCCCAACTGCACTCCCATACACACACTGCCCCCACTACACCCTCATACACACACTGGTCCCATACATACACAGTGCTTCCACTGCACCCCACGTATATACACTGCACTCCCATGCACACAGTACACCCCTCACACAAACACACACTGCCCCTCCTACACACAGTGCTCCTACTGCACCCCCATACACACACTGTCCCACATGCACTGCCTCCCGTACACACACATACACTCAGCACCCCTCACACACTGCCTCCCATACCCACCCTGCATCCCTCACACACTCAGTGCCTCCCATACACACACACACATTACTAGAGGCCCTATCCCCTACTACAGCCCCTATCCTGGCAGATCCCTGGTAAATTGTCAAACTGTTCTTAAACAGTTTGACTATTTACTCTGGGACGGCACTCCTGGCACCATAAAGACTACAGAGAGCTGTAGTGGTTATTGTGCCTTAATTGTTTCTTTAAATAATCTATAAGTGCCCCTCCCGAGATAACACTCTGGATCCGCCAGTGATGTTACCCCTGTAACAGGTGGGAGCTCAGTGATCAAGTACCTGTTGTAAGTGATCATATTACTTTAGATGCTACAAAGGGGGCTCAGTAACAAAATACCAATTTAATGACCACATGACTGTGCAAAAGAGAGCTTGGTAACAAATACAAACATTGATGAACCATGCAGGGCCGGATTAACATAGGGGCTGATGGAGCTGCAGTTCCAGGCCCATGGAATAGGTCCATTGATTTAAAAAAAAAATAAAAAAAATAAAAAAATATATATATATATTTTTTTTTTACATACAGTACTCTTAGGGTTGCCATGTATTTCTTATGGTTGCCAGGTATTTCTTAGAAGTATTCTCAGGTATTTAAGGCTGCCTAGCCGGTGCCGGTATTACAGTAATAATGGCAATACAAATGTCTGTCTCAGTATAAACAGAGATTATTCTGCAAAACCAGCGCTGGCCAGTAGGGGTCGCTGTTTGTGTGGCGAGAGGCAGGGATAAGAAGTTACAGCATCTCCCTCTCTGCCTCTCTCTACTCATTGATCCGTGGGGGAGCAGCTCTGCACAGAGAGTGCAGACAGCAGCTCCGAGCCTGCGAGACATGGGCACGGTGAGAGACTTGGGGACGCTGAGACATTGGGAGACATGTCCCTCAGTGTCCCCATGTCTCCCAGTGTCCCTGGTGTCTCTCAGTGTCCCTAGTGTCTGTGTCCCTAGTCTCCCAGAGTCCCCTAGTCTCCCAGTGTCCCTATGTATCTGTGTCCCCATGTCTCTCCCAGTGTCTCAGTGTCCCCATGTCTCACAGTGTCCCCTAGTGTTCTAGTGACATTGGGACACTGGGAGACATGGGGACACAGACTCTGAGGAACACTGAGAGACATGGGGATACAAACACTAGGGGACACTGGGCAACATGGGGACACTGAGACACTAGGGGACACTGAGAGACATGGGTACACAGGGAGACATGGGGACACTGGGCAACTTTGAGACCTGGGAGACATGGGGCACTCCCAGTGTCCCCATGTCTCCCAGCCAGTGTCCCTAGTATCTCAGTATCCCCATGTCTCCCAGTGTCCCTGGTGTCTCTCAGTGTCCGTAGTGTGCCAGTGTCCCTAGTGTCTCAGTGTTTCCTAGTCTCCCAAAGTCACCTAGTCTCCCAGTGTCCACATGTCTCCCAGTGTCTCAGTGTCCCCTAGTACAAAATAAAAAAATCTCATGCACTCACTGTGATAGATTTAAGCAGGTTTATTGGACACCGCAACGTTTCGATCTGTACCCAGGTCTTTATCAAGTCCCCTATGTTTCACAGTGTCCCGTATGTATCAGAGTATCTCAGTGTCCCATGTATCCCAGTGTCCCTGGTATCTCTCAGTGTCCCTGGTGTGTCTCAGTGTCCCCTAGTCTCTCAGAATCCCATAGTCTCTCAGTGTTCCCATGTCTCACAGTGCCCCCAAGTGTCTCATTGTCCCCTAGTATAGAAGAAAAAAATCTCAGGCACTCACTGTGATAGATTTAAGCAGGTTTATTGAACAACGCAACGTTTTGTCTTTATCAAGTGTCCAGTGTCCTCTATATATCACAGTGTCCCATATGTATCACAGTGTCTCAGTGCCCCATGTCTGCCAGTGTCCCAAAGTGTCTCAATGTCTCCTAGTGACATGGGGACACAGACACTAAGGGACTGGGAGACATGTGGACGCAGACATGCCCCCTTTTTGTGTATGTTCATCCCTCTCGGCAGTTCCTGTTATGTGATTTGTGTCAGTGGCCCACTCTTTTACTCCATCCATATACTTCCAGCTTTACTGGACTCTGCTATTAGGGGGTATGGGTTTACTTGAATGATGAAAGCATGAGATTAGCATAGGGCAGTGATGGTGAACCTATGGCACGCGTGGTGCCACGCCGGGCTCTCTCTGTGGGCACGCGGCCATAGCTCACCATCAATGCAGAGTAGGCACCTGCCTGCCCAAAAGGGCAGGCGCCTACTCTGCTTCCGTGTCGGGAGGCAGGGGGAGGGATCTTTGAAGCAGCTCCCCTGTCCTCCCGCAAGCAATCAGTGTGGTGCGTTACCATGGCAACGCTCCACACAGCATCGCGCGGGCGGGAGGGCGGGAGAGCTGCAGGACCTGTGCCTCTTACCACCACCGGACCACCAGGGATTTATGTCCCCCCCCCCTCCTTCACATAAGGCAAGTAGAAGGGAGGGGGGATTCAGATTGTAATAATATATTTGCAGCCCTCCCCCACCAACACACACATCAGCCCCCCCCCACACAGCACCCCTTTCACACACAGCACACCTCTCATACATAGCACCCAGCACCTCCCACACACACACACAGCACCCCTCTCACACAGAGCACCCAGCACCCCCCTACACACACAGCACTCCCCCCACAAATGCACAGCACCCCCCCACACACAACAGCTGCCCCCTCACACACACACAGCACCCCTTTCCACACACACACAGCAACCCTCTCACATAGAGCACCCAGCACCCCCACACACCCAGCACCCCCCAGACATACACACAGCACCCCTTTCACACAGAGCACCCAGCACCCCCCCACCCACAACACCCCTCACTCACACACACAGCACCCCCACACACACAAAGCACCCCCCCACACACACAGCATCCCTTTCACACACAGCCCCTCTCTCATACCAGCACCTCCCCTTCACACACACAGCACCTCCCCAAACACAGCACCCCTTTCACACACAGCACCCCTCTCACACAAAGCACCCAGACCCCCCATACATACACACACAGCACCCCTCACACACACACAGCACTCCGCACCCGTACGCACAAACACATACACTGCCCCCCTCAATGCAGCATGTGTGTGTGTGTGTTTATGTATTCAGTAGTTTGTGTGTACTCCGCAGTCTGTCTGTACTCAGCATTCTTTTCCAAAGTAAATTTTTTAACCTTTCTTCATAACTAAAATGCTCCATTCCTTTGATCAATTTTGTAGCAGGTCTCTGCACTTTGTCTAATGCCATGATATCCTTCTTTAGAACAGGTGCCCAAAATTGCACAGCATATTCAAGGTGTGGTCTTACCAGCAATTTATAAAGAGGCAAAATTATATTTTTGTGACGGTAGTATACGGTATCACCATCAAGTATTCCGTTCTTCCCATAAAAGAAAATCACCCAATACACCACAAGTAGAAATATCCCTGGTATCGCCGAATAATCCACACATGAGCCAAAGCTTAATGCTGGAACAAGACTGATTTACTGAAAGCAACAGGCATTCAATTTAAACAGTAACAAACTCCTCCTCTGGGCCAGGCTAGATAATTGAGTTTCAGCAATATACAAAGCTCAATTATCTGCTGGCCAGAAACATTATAATTTTTAACAATTTCAGAAAAGTACTTTTTATAATACATACAACTATAATTTTAACATCCCTGGGTCGCTGGGGATACTGGTAGTCACATATCCAAATCTCACGAATTTCCGTTCGGTAGTTTCCGTGTCGCATCGTGTAGAAGTTTGACCGGCTCGCAATGTGGAGGTATCCGATTTAGAGTTCCATAAAATCAGTATCAAGAGCCGGTCTCTGTTCGCGTCTAACTACACGAAAACCACCGTTGGTATGGTGCAGCTGGTTGCATGCGAATGTTCCCCTCGTTCGGTAGATTCTATCTACCGAATGCCAGTTTGATTCGTGGAGGACTTCCATGAGGACTGGGCGTTCGCAAGTTTGCCTTGCCGGAAATAGTTCCAGGCAATTCATGCGTACGCCCCGCTGACCGCATTTGTGAGTTTTAAGATGGCCACCATCCTTTGTTCTCGCCATGTGTTCGTATGCCGAATGGCTGCCACCTAGGAGCAATTAAGTTGCGGTTTTACTCCACATTCTAAGGCTGATTGCTACCCAGGGCGGGTGGTCTCTCGTTCGGTAGACGAACACATTTATTCAACACATACTGAAACAACCTATTACAAGTATTTACTTCTTACTCCCCATCCCCCCATTCTTCTTACTCCCCCCTCTTCTTCTTACCCCCTTCCCTCTTCTTCTTACTCCCTCACCTTCCCTCTTCTTTTTACCCCCTCCCTGTGTTCTCCTCCTAACCTCACCTCCCCCTCCCTGTAGCGTGGCCGGGCTCCTCTCCGGTCCGTGGTACAGGAGTTTCTGTCTCCTGTACCCGGCCGGACTGTGCGTGCACTTCCTGTCAGTCCGGCCGGGTCGCGGACCGGAGAGGAGCTCAGCCACGCTACAGGGAAGGTGAGGTGAAGCTTTGCGGCAGCCGCCTGAACGCTCTCTATAGAGCACTCAGGCGGCTGCGGCATTTAAAGGGCTGGCGATGGGGGCGCAGGGCAACCCCTCCTATATGGCGCCCTAGGCGGCTGCCTAGTTCGCCTTATAGGAAGCGCCGGCCCTGCATACATATCAATTCTACAAGCTACTGAGCAATGTATAAAAGTATGCTCCATCAATATAATTAACAATTTTTATGTCCTATCTCACAGACTATAGTCATATTTGTCTGTTTACTTTGTAAAATTGATGACCATCATTCCAAAGGAGCCACCGTAATTGAAAACATTACTTTACAGAGAGTGTTACATTTGGAACACTACCCAGTTTTAAAAAGCATATAGTTTACTTGTTTAAACCATGGTTTACTATGTAGATTTTTTTTTTAAATTCGTTATTTTTATCGTGCATATGGTACAACAAAGGCTTGAAAGGACACAGTTGCATAATTCAAACATGTATCAATAAACAAATGTTTTTTTTTTATGTTAATGTTTTTTATGCACCACTTTTTACTGTAACGCAAATATTACAATGATCTTTTGGAAGATCGTCCTCCAGGATCCAAAACATTTTTGCCTTGATCTGAGTTACTCAATAGTAGGATTGTAT
This sequence comes from Pelobates cultripes, assembly GCA_933207985.1. Classification (NCBI taxonomy): domain Eukaryota; kingdom Metazoa; phylum Chordata; class Amphibia; order Anura; family Pelobatidae; genus Pelobates; species Pelobates cultripes. The sequence continues at coordinate 146,171,816 of OW240913.1, forward strand.
CAGATCATGTCAATGTAGATAAACAGGTGCCACAAATGTCTAGTAACTTTTCCTGATGAGGTTACTTTATTGATTTCATTAATAATGAATGTGCTGAAGTATCAAGTATTGACAAGGATGCATTTTTACATTCACTGAAAAATTAATGACTTGCATTCCATTTGTGCATCTATCCTCTTGGGTAATGTCTCATTTAAGCTATCATAAACGTTGACATAGAGCTTATACCCAAACAGCCACAGGGATGTCACCTTTTCCTGAGAGTTAATACAATATAAAGGACATTCCATGTGCCCTTCTTGCAGTTCATACACAGTTATTATCATTATTATTTTTATTTAATATTTATATACATATACAAATGTAGGACATAAGTACAAGAGATATTGTAATTTAATTAGCTACAAATACACAAAATACCATGAATTTCAATCTTGATTGAAGTATACCTTACTTGATCGCAGAAATTGTTTCAACATTTGGGCTTGGTTGCACAGGGAACTTAAAGGAACACTATAGTCACTATATGACTATAGTCACCCAGACCCCTTCAGCACATTGTAGTGGTCTGGATACAGTGTCCCATTGCAGTACTAGGTCCCATTGCCTCTAGTGGTGCTTCCAGGATTTAATTGCATGAGGTCACCAGAGTCAGTTAAATCCCCATTGGAAATTATTGAGTCACGCTTGTGTCAGAGCTCTCCCCCCCCCATCGGATTACATCAGAGGAGGCGGAGCACCAAACCAGGGCCAAGGGACATCAGCACTGGAATCGGGTAAGTGTTACAAGGGAGCCGGGAGTGATGTGCAAGGCAGGGGGCGAGGATTTGTATTCTAGCTCTATAGTTTCCATTTAAAGGGACAATCCTTGCACAAATACTGCACCACAAGTCTGCCTCCTTAGCCATGCCCCTCGTGCCAAAAATACTTCCTTTACAAATATATTAACACAGTCTCAAGACCAACAGCACTGTGTGAGCTACTTGTTATTCACAAGATAGCTGCAGACAGTCAGAGAAACTACAAATAGGTAGTGATATAATTACTATATGTCTCTGCTGGTGTCCACTCCTTATAATGCAGTTTGCTTTGTAGTTCAGATCACTTGGTGCTGTCAGTTTTTTTTTTTTTTAATTGACAAAAAATGCACATTTATTATTTTATACCTTATTTTTATTCTACCTGGCAACCATTACTTTTTTCCTGTTATCCAAAGAATCCTAGGTGGGGATGAATCCATCAATGCTGTTACCATAGAGCAGTTAGAGTGCTCTATCTCTGTGAGTATATTCTCATTTTATCCAATTGACCGTATATATCCTATTGAGAACACTATCGCTGCCTTTTACTTCTATTTGGGTTCTTTAAGAACACTTACACCAAATCCTTCAATTGGGGATTATACTGCTGTATGCTATACACACCAGAACTGGCTTAAGCTCTAACAAATGTGAGTGTTACCCTATAAGCACTGTGACTTATAGGGTAAGAGACAATGTAATAGAGCAGTAGGAAATGCTAGCAGAATGCTTGGTTGTATAGGGAGAGGTATTAGCAGTAGAAAGAGGGAAGTGCTCATGCCATTGTACAGAACACTGGTGAGACCTCACTTGGAGTATTGTACACAGTACTGGAAACCGTATCTTCAGAAGGATATTGATACCTTAGAGAGGGTTCAGAGAAGGGCTACTAAACTGGTTCATGGATTGCGGGGTAAAACTTACCAGGAAAGGTTAAAGGATCTTAACATGTATAGCTTGGAGGAAAGACGAGACAGGGGGGATATGATAGAAACATTTAAATATATAAAGGGAATCAACACAGTAAAGGAGGAGACTATATTTAAAAAGAAGAAAAACTACCACAACAAGAGGACATAGTCTTAAATTAGAGGGACAAAGGTTTAAAAATAATATCAGGAAGTATTGCTTTACTGAGAGGGTAGTGGATGCATGGAATAGCCTTCCAGCTGAAGTGGTAGAGGTTAACACAGTAAAGGAGTTTAAGCATGCGTGGGATAGGCATAAGGCTATCCTAACTATAAGATAAGGCTAGGGACTAATGAAAGTTTTTAGAAAATTGGGCAGACTAGATGGGCCGAATGGTTCTTATCTGCCGTCACATTCTATGTTTCTATGTTTCTATGACTGCTTATTTATTATTGAGAGCACTATTGCTGCCTTTTTTGTCATTTTGGGTCTCGACATCCCTCAAGTCCCAGAACACCTGCATTATAACCGTCAGTGGGGATCATACCGCTGTATGCTATACACGCCAGAGCTGGCCTAAGCTCCACCACATGTGAGTGCAACCCTACTATTTTAATGCTATATCTATACTCAGTGAGATTTAACGCACTACCAGCCTCTTCACTTCTTGTCGCCCCTTTCTGTATACTACGGCCAGCTGAGAAGTGAAGATCTGCACCCTCCTAACCTCAAAAGAACACACTCGACCCAAACACACTCTACCTAAACAGACTATTTAAATATATATATATATATATATATATATATATACATCCACTATTCACTCATAGTTTGTTGCACAGCTCTTCTGTACGTTTGTGCTACCCAGCTTTTGTGACTACCCCTAAGGGTTTTTGAAGGACCCCTTACCCTGGGTTGCTGCCTTATCTACTACCGTCCTGGTTTGGTTACTTAGCACTGACTCTTTTTTTTATTTTTTATTTTTTTTATTAGTTGCATCGGGATTTATGGATTTTTTTATATGGCCTTCTTTCAGGCTGAAGAAAAGAACAATTAGAGGAAAGACTTCTGATATTAAGTATCATATTTTTTTTTTACAGGTATTAGTTTTATTGCCCCCCACAACACTATTATCAGGGTGACTAGGTAGGGTCATTAATTTTTATATAATAGCATGTCCACCCTCCCTATTGTTTAAGAAAAATTAGAGCCCCAATTGGTCCCCACTCCTGAATATTAATTTTAGAGCTGCCAATTGGTCATCACACATGATTCCAATGATTGCAGTGTATCACTTCTTCACTTCACACCCTAGTAAATGGTACAATATACTATACTGGAGTGAGGAAAATATTAACTGACATATACTGAAAGTAACAATTAGGTAGTAAAGTTTTTGTTTTTATATATAAGAACTTGTTTTTGGAAAATTAAAAGAAATTGTACTTTATGGTTCTGTTTGTTACCTGTAGTGTCCTTTACTGTACTTGCTAGATATTTTATAAATGATAATAGTAGTTAATGACATCCACCTGTACAAGGGAAAATAACTTAGGAACATTAAAAAGTTAGAAACTTTATGAAGATGTATGTCAAGCAACATGCTCAATGTGCTCAACTCCAAATTGTGAATCGAGTACAGTGTGCAACATGCCAAGGATTAGGTTGTAGGGCACTCTTGGAACTGTCATCCTCAAGTAGATAAACTACCTGAGTTGCTGGGTGGCTCATTCTTTTCATTAGCTTTCATTAAGGATTGATGTTATGCATAGTAAGTCCAAAGTAATATGGAACGAGTGCAGAGTTTGCACTGTAATTAGGTGATTTAGGCGGCCGCCTAAGGCCTTGTGCTGACTGGGGCCTCGAGGCCGCCTAAATCGAGGTTCCGACAGCTTGCTCAGTATGCCGCCGGGTGCAGGCCCCTCCACACGGTCTACCCATAGAGAGAGTCAAGCCTCCGATCTGCGCATGGTAGAGCTGCAGACAGGCTAGTTATCCCATTGGACCACCAGGGAATGTGACCACTGGACCACCAGGGAATGCAACCACTGGTCCACCAGGGACTTACATTCAAAAAAATGTATTTCAGTGTGTGGATGCTTGTCACAGCCTCCCACCCACCCTGTCCCTTCCATTGACTGTCTCACACACACTGACCCCCACACTGACACACACACTGTACCCCACACTGTCACACACACTGCCCCCCACACTGACACACACCCTGTTCCCCCACACTGTCACACACTCTGCCCCCCCACACTGTCATACACACTGACACCCACACTGTCTCCCACACACTCTGCCCCCCACACACTGACACACAACCTGCCCCCACACTGTCTCCCACACACTCTGCCCCGCCACACTGACACACACCCTGACCCACACACAGACCCGCACATACTCTGTCCCCCACACTGACACACACCCTACCCCCCACACTGTCTCCCACACACTCAGTCCCCCACACTGACAAACACCCTGACTCAGACCCCCACATACCCTGCCCCCTACATTGACACACACCCTGCCCCCATACTGTCCCCCCACACTCCGCCTCCACCACACTGACACACACCCTGACCACCACATACCCAGCCCCCATACTGTCATACTCTGGCACTGACCCACACTGACCTCACATACCCTGCCCCAGCACACTGTCACACACCCTGCCCCCCCAAACTGTCTCCCACACACTCTGCCCCCACACTGACACACACCCTGAACCCCAAATTGACCCCAACATACCTTGCCCCCCACACTGTCACTCACGGTGCCCCCCACACACTGTCTTGTCCTCTATATATCCCCCCCCACTGTCTCCCCACACTCTGGCCCCACTGGCACAAACCTGTCCTCCACCTGTCACACACACACTGCCCCCCCACACTGTCACACACCCTGCCCCTCCACACTGTCACCATCCACCACTCTCTGCCCCCCTACACTGTCACCTTCCTCCACCCTGTCATCCACCCACACCCTGCCCCCAAACTGTCACCTTCCTCCACACTGCTCCCCCACACTGTCATCCTTCCACAAATGCTATTGTCTGTCCCCAAAACGCTGTCGTCAATACAGACAGTCACCCCTCCCAAACACTGCCCCCACACTGTCACCAAAACACAAACTGTCACCCCTTCCACACACCTCCCCTGCACACACTGTCACCCTCCAACACAC
>OW240913.1:146176813-146204527 GCA_933207985.1 Pelobates cultripes
ACCTACAAACATACTCAGATACATACCCTTGTACACATACACACACACTCAGATACACACACTAACATATATACACACCCTGACACACAGATACACACTCTGACAGACATATACACACATTGGCACACATACACACACACTCAGATACACATACACACCTTGACAGACATAGTTACACACTGACACAAAGATACACACTCAGATATATACACTGACAGACACATACACATACTGGCACACACACACTGAGATACACTGACACATACACACATACACAAATAAACATATGTCATAGTATTTATATTTACTGCCACTCTCCTGTTAGCTTAACTTTATCTGCAGTGGGGTGGCTTGCTTAATGTGCTTCTGGCTGAGGCTGAAGTGTGGGCAGCAGCTCACTCCTGTGAGAACCCCTGCTCCATATGCTTCCTCTCCCTTCCTCCTTATACCTGGAAGGAAGTGACAAGCTGTTACTTCCTCACAGCCGGCTGAGATCACAGGGGCAATACCCAAGGAACTAGGTCCCAGACTCTGGAGGGGGCCCATCACTGTCTAGAGAGCCAATTGTCTGGCAGCAACTTAGTGGCAGTACTCCCAGCGCTGAGCCCCCCTAGGGCACAAATCATTTCTAAAAGATTCTTGGAGATCTTATGGACAATGATTTAACTTGTGTGACTTTAGTCACATTACACATAAGACATCATATACATTTGACTCTTGATGGGGACAAGTTAAGAATCAAAGACCAAACATTACATAATAGATGTGTTGAATTTTATTTTTAGAGAGAATCTTTTTTCTACTTGGAGATGACTACTTTTTTCAAATTAAGAGGACTGCGATGGGCTTATAATATCCAATATGATTGATAAATGTGGAGCAGAAAGACTATAGTCTTAAAAAGTTATGTATTCTCTCTGATGACACCCATATTTGAACAATCGTCTGTATATTCCTTAAAAGGGCCCAAACCTGAGAGACAATTTGGATAGAGCAGAAATTCTTCTTCTAAAAAAGTTTCATTGGATTACCAGAAATTGGGAAATTTCTGGGTCTCAATTGTGCACAGTGTAGTAATATTATTAAAGGGGATCTTTTTATGCATCCATGCACTGGTTACAAATTTCAGATAAAGGAGTTTATTTTACCTGCAACTTATCCTTTGTGTTATGCTTAATTACATGGCCCTGAGGCTTACTTTATTTATACAAACCAATCTGTCCAGTGACAGAAAAGAATTAGGGGGCATAAAGGGATGACCAGGGTGGCCCTCAAAAAGGGCAAGACACTTTCGAACTGCGAGTCATAGTGTCAATCAAAGTCACTTTGAAGCTATTGACTCTGGCCCTGTCATGAGAAGAGGAGATAATAGAGAACATGTCCTGAAACAAAAAAAATTTTTAATGGATATCCTCTCACCCAGAGTAATAAATGAGGACTAGAAACTGAAATACAATCATAAAGAAATAAAATACATAGAATGTGGGTAAATGTGTTAGCAATGAATGCTATCAACCACCTGAGTGGGAACCCCTTATCCCACTCTAAAAAATACTTAACAAATACATAGAGTAGGTGGAACACACATCTGATGGCTCTACAAAAGGAGACAAAACATAAGTTAATATAGCCAATAAAAAGAGAGAAAATTAATATGGATCACAAATACTCACAAAAAAACATGGAGCCAAATCTATACATATGGCTCTCATTGGTAGCACTGAGGGACTCTTAATAGGATGTCCCCAATCCTTCTTCCAGCTGATTTGTAGCAGTAATTGAAGATCCTTCTTTGGTACAGAAAACACTTTTTTGAATCAGTAGGCACAGTAAACTATGTGCAAAAATAGTAAAAGGTGAATATTAGGACATCAAAAGTAAGTCCAGAATAAAAGTTCAAAATCCAATAGTGCAAAATCATTCTTGTAAGTCCAATAGTATGTTGATAGTAGTTAGGTCAATCCGATACACGTTTCGCCCTTTGGTGGGAGCTTCCTCAGTCGGTATATCGTGGGGGAGCTTTCCCAGCATCTTTTTAAGCTGCTTATGCCTTGCTCTTCTGGGTCCAGTTTGTGCACACTTGGGGGTAACATTCTTATTTAGGGCCCCCACCCACCGCTCAGAGGTGGGGGCCAGAGGGAGGACAATAGATCCCACCCCCTTATCTGTATTTAGGTCCCCACCCGCCACTCAGCGGTGGGGGCCGGGGGGAGGACAATAGGTTCCCCCCATATTGGTATTTAGCGCCCCCACCCGCTGCTCAGGGGTGGGGGGCCGGGGGAGGACAAAAGGTCCCCCCTTATTCGACTTTAGGGCCCCCACTTGCCCCTCAGGGCATGGGTGGGGACTCGGGAGGGGGGGACACTTGGGTTTTTGGGGGGTTTTATTTTTAACAGTTAGCAGCCACAGGCTGCTGACTGTTTACTAGACATGCCCCTACTCGCAGTATAGCGAGTAGGGGCAGAATTTACTAATACTAAGTAATTTAGGTCTTTTAGCCTTTTGGTAGATAGCTCCCTAATACCGTGGGAATTAGGGAGTTATCTACTAAGCGGCTGCAAAAGAACATCCAAGGTCCCAAAGACCCGAAGTTCCGAAGTGTCAAAGTTGCCAAATTGTCGAAGTGCCGAAGTACCGAAGTTCCGAAGTGTCAAAGTGCCGAAGTTCCCTAAGAGCCGAACCGAAGTGCCGAAGTCCTGAATTGTAGTATGTACATAAACATCACTGAGACATCATTAGCGCAAGGCTAATATCAATTCTGTTTAAATCTTTATGCACAGTGTATCATTCATTGGCTGAGAACAGTCAGCTGACACTGTTTGTTTTTACTGCAATAAAATACACATATTTGTATTCAGCAAAGTCTCACGTGTAAAACAGTACCCCCTATGTACAGGTTTTTTTGGGGGGGGGAAGTTACAGGGTCAAATATAGCATGTTACATTTGAAATTGAAATTTGCCAGATTGGTTACGTTGCAATCTGGCAAATTTTAATGTGAGAAAAATGAAACGCAAGCCTTATATTTGAAGCTGTAACTTTTGAAAACACCATAAAACCTGTACATGAGGGGTACTGTTGTACTCGGGAGACTTCGCTGAACACAAATATTTGTGTTTCAAAACAGTAAAAAGTATCACAGCAATAATATCGTCCATGTAAGTGCTGTTTGTGTGTGAAAAATGCAAAAAACTTCACTTTTACTGTCGATATCAGCATTGTAATACATTTTACTGATTTGAAACAGTAATATTTGTGTTCAGCGAAGTCTTCCAAGTAAAACAGTACCCCCCATGTACAGGTTTTATGGTGTCTTGGAAAGTTATAGGGTTAAATATAGTGCTAGCAAATTAAATTCCCTATACTTTCGGGATGGGTTGTCAGGCAGGTCCCGCTAATTGTAATTAATTACGATACCAAATTATGTAAAAATATTACATAAATATATATGTAGAATTAATATACATACATATATATATATATATATAATTTTTTTAAAATATTTTTATGTATATATATATATATATAGTGATATATATGTATATATTTATGTATATAGATATATATATTATTTCGTTCTACGTGTATTTTGATATAAATATATATATTAATATCACAATACAGTTAGAATGAAATAACACAGCTATATATTTTTTTAATTATTTATTTTTATTTATTTTTTAACGTATTTACATATTTTTTTATATTATATATAAATATATATATATATATATATATAACAATAATTATATAAATATATATATATATATATATATATATATATATATATATATATATATATATAGTAAAATACACCTAGACAGTGTATGTGTGTGTGTGTGTGTGTGTGTATATATATATATATATATATATATATATATATATATATATATATATATACACACACACACACACACACACACACACACAATACCAGTAGAGAGCACTCAGGAGTCTTTCAAGGTAAATTTATTCTGTTGCTTTATTGAGCAATTACAAATTCACACAACGTTCCAGTCGATGTTTCAGTCTGTAAAAGACTTTTTTCAAGACAATTGTGGATGTGAGATGGATACCTTATATACAAAAAATGCAGTGATCCTATTTGGAGGTGAACAGGTGAAATGTAACAACGGATCAGAGTGATGTCATTAATGATGTAAACATGTTTAAATTACGTAATAAATTAAAGTTAACCCTATGTGTACCTGGTATGTGAAACATACTCTCGTGTAGATAAGTCAGAGAGTAATAAAAGATAAATAACTATAAAAATAAAGTATATACAAATGTTTCAACCCTAACCAAGGAAACATAGATACATAGTACATATCGTCATTAGCTAAATATTAACTCAGTTATATAGCAAACTATTGTCAGTGTAATTTTGAAGCAATATGCGATATGGACTACTTCCATCATGGAGTTATGGCAAATAACTGTACTATATTAATGCATTCTGTAAAACATAGCTCAATCATATATTATCTTCTATGTAAAAAACAATATAATGTTTCCAACGTGTATATCCAGAAAGCCTCACGTCTGAGTAACAGGTTATCACGATCTCCTCCTCTGGGTGAGATGGGTATGTGATCTATTCCCATAAAGCGAAGTGAGGACAGGCTATGTCCCATCTCAAGGAAATGCCGGGCGACTGGAGTGCTTGCAGTGCCGCTCAGTAGTGCTGACCGTATAGTAGACCTGTGACCCCGCATGCGTTCCCTTAGGTCATTAGATGTCTTGCCCACATAAGTGAGACCACATGGGCATATAATTCTATACACAACATGTGTGGTCCTGAACGTAATCCGGTGTTTAATTGTGTACACCTTTCCAGATTTTGGGTGACCGAAGGTTTTACCCGGTATCATAGAATTGCACGCCAGACAGTTCAAACAGCAAAAACATCCTGCTGTTGTCACTTTCTGTAATGACTGTGTTGTGGACACTATATCTGCATGCATCAAATAGTCTCTCAGATTTTTCCCTTTTCTGTAACTCATAATGGGATGTTTTTTAAATACAGGAGGCAGTGATGAGTCATTGTAAAGAACGTGCCAATTTTTTTGAATGGTATCTCTGAGTTTTTGGGACTTTGGATGAAATGCCTGAGGGAAGATGAATCGATCACCGATGTCTTGATGAATCCTGTTTTCTGCAATTGATATATATATATATATATATGATCTAAGTATATATCTTTTTTTTTTTTACACTGATTTTAATTTTATTTTATTTCCAGCCACTAACTGTCATTACAGGCAGTCCCCCTGCTGGCAATGCAGCAGCCAGCTAACCCAGCCATGTGATTGTGAGGTCCTCGCAAGGACCTCACTCTCACATGGCCGGGGGGGACCAGAGAAGGCAGGATCCACCGCAGGGGACTCCCTGGGATCCCAGGTGAGTCTCCCTAACTGGGATTGCCGGCGACCAGGTAAGTAACAAAAAAACGGAGGGCGTACTATTACGCCCTGCAGCGTTTAGAGCCGCTTAGAATAGGGCGTAATAGTACGCCCTCCGGTTTTAAGGGGTTAATCCCTAAATCCTGGGTTGGTAGGGGGTACTTGAGGACTGGGTTGGGAACAACTGATTTAGATGATTACAAATCATACCTATACCCTAGGGCACTTTAAAACATAAAAAAAACCATCAAACAAGTTTTCCTATACAACACTTAAATCACAATCGCGCTACTCATTAACACAACGAGCCATTAAAATATTGACATAAGTGTTAATAAAAGTGCATGTAGTGTATAATAACAGGTGCTAAAAAATATAAGGTGCAGCTAGTAATACTGTGGAATAAATCACAAACAAATCCACTCTTATGATAAATACAACAAATAGGTAGTGAACAGCGCAATCACCACACAGCAGTATGTTAAAAAAACATGTGCAAGCATTTCAAACCAAATATATCATACTGTGCGATATACACCACTTATATGTGTGTACTAAGTGGTTGAAAGATACATATATAAAACATTGTACCATACATAAACTTGAAGGTGCCACTGCAAATGAAAGAGACAAAATAAAATCTCATAGGGCAACCCAATAGTATACAGAAATATGTAAATAGGAATGTAACATATTATAGGTATCACATTTCCTTGAGCCTGTTAACAGTAACTGGCTCAGGTAGTATAGCCTTGGTGTGATAGGAAACATCCACTGGATTGGATAGGAGTCTTGATCCCCAGTAATTTCATAAAACAGGAAAAAGACAAGCCCAGTTAAAAATGTGCAAATAATATGTATTACAACAATAGTACAATTCTTACATTAAGGTAACATCAATGTCGCAGTTTAATAATATCAGAACTAATAATAATATATTTGCACATTTTTAACTAGGCTTGCCATAGTGTAATATAGTATAAACAACAATAAATTAAAGCACACACATGGTCTCACTCATGATGCTGAGCCACTTAACTAGCTGGCTCTGACTGAAAAGACTTAATAGAAGGATGAGTTGTGTATATATATATATATATATATATATATATATGTATATATATACGTCCCAGGTTCCAGCACTCAATGCTCCCGGTCTTTTAATGCTCCGGTGCTGTCTCCAACCAAATTGTATACAATACCAGTAGAGAGCACTCAGGAGTCTTTCAAGGTAAATTTCATCTGTTGCTTTATTGAGGATTACAAATTCACACAACGTTCCAGTCGACGTTTCAGTCTGTAAAAGACTGAAACGTCGACTGGAATGTTGTGTGAATTTGTAATTGCTCAATAAAGCAACAGACCTATAGCGAAATTACTTTCTCTATTATACTTGTATGTGTATATATATATATATATATATATATATATATATATATATATATATATATATATATATATATATATATTACTTTATTTATGTGTTGGGGTGAACACATATGTGATAGTAGGTCCAATTTATAACCTTTATCTATTTTCAAATCCATTCTGTTCTGCAAGCACACTTACTTTTTAATCCCTGCCTTACAGTCACAATATCTATGTTTTACATATTTGCTAATACACTAATGAATGACTCAGAATGGCATATGGTCCTTAAAGTAACACTATAGTGACATGAAAACAAACATGTATTTCTGTCACTACAGTGTTAAAAATGCAGTTTAGGTCCCCGGCATCTCTTGGCACTCTTTAAAAAGGTAATAAACTTACCTTTATTAATACTTGTAGCAGCATGCGCTGCTACCTAAATAACACAGCACAGCCCTATTTGGCCTGCTAAAATGTTCTCACTAGTGCTGCTGATCACAGACACAGAGTGGTAAAAAAGGCATTGCGATTGTTTCATGACTGGGAACCAGCTTAGCTAGCCAGTACTGTTAGAAAGGAAATACAGCTGTTTACTTAGTCTCCTAAAAAGGGTAGGATTTTGTTTGCTTTTGGTTTGATGACTATGATTTATGTCTTATAAGGAAACAGTACCCTGGATGTTAAAAATGTTGTTGTTTTTTTTTTTTTAAATAAAAATCCTGAAAAAAGCATTGGAGTGGCTGTTTCTCCATTGTTCCCATCACAAGTTTCACAGAAATATTGTTTTCTTATATAAGAATACTGTAAAATTATTTTATATTAAAAAACATTCTTAAAAAAAGGACAAGCTCAAAGTCCATGTTTAAATAATGGGGTGTTAAAACGTTTAATTTAAAAATCCATTCCATCTCACATCTAACTAATTTCTTTAAAAAATCTCCCCATCGCTTATCATGTTTTACCTTTTCTATACCACAAAACTATAGGCACCCAGGGTCCTGCTGGTGTTTTTTCTTAAAGTGCTATCATACACAATGATCCTTATAAACCCTTTTTACATTGTAAATATGCTTTTGGATGTGCTTTTTCAGGAATTGTCCACTGAGCAGGGAGATCACAGTTCCCTCGCTGAAAGATAAGAGCGGCCGCTCGCCTGCCTACATGTCCGCTCGCCCTCTTGCCCAGCAGACCCACTGGACCCCAGGTGAAAAATCCATCCAGCTCTCCCAAAAGTAGGGAGGATGGGTGGATTTAAATTTAAAAAAATAATAATAATAATTGTGAGTATTGGGGGAAAAATGTGTGTGTGTTTGTCAGTGAATGCGAGTCAGTGTGTGTGTGTGTGTGTGTCAGTGAACGTGAGTGAGTGTGTGTATCAGTGAATGTAAGTGAGTGTGTGTTTGTGTATGTCAGTGAATGTGAGTGAGTGTGTGTTTGTATATGTCAGTGAATGTGAGTGAGTGTGTGTTTGTCAGTGAATGTGAGTGAGTGTGTGTCAGTAGATGTGTGTGTGTGTGTCAGTGAATTTGAGTGAGGGTGTGCAGGGCTGGCGCATCCAATAGGAAGGGGAGGGCGCAAGTTTAGAGTGACCCGGCAGGAGGGAAGCGCACACTCTGTGTAGCGTGGCCGGACGGCTTAGACCGCGATACTGGAGCTTGTGTTTCCTGTACACGGCCGGACTGAAAGGAAGTGCTCTCTCAGTGATCCAGCCACGCTACACTGAGGTAGGAGGCACAACAGGGAAGGGAGGGGAGACAGCACCAAGGAACAGATGGGAGAGACAACTAAGGGGTGGTGGGGGAGAGACCACTGGGAGGGAGACCACTAACGGACTGATGGGGGGGAGAAACCACCAAGGGAAAGATGGGAGGGGGCTGGAGAGACAAAGAGCCAAGAGGGGAGATAACTCTAAGGGACAGGGTTAAGGGAGAGCACTATGGAAACATGGGGGAAACAGGGGAGAGCACAAAGGGTCAGGAGAGAGCATTAAGGGAGGGGGCAGGGGAGAGCACTAAGGGACAGGAGGGGAGCTTACTAAGGGACATGAAGGCAGTGGAGAGCACTAAGAGATGGGGCAAGTGAGATCACTAAGGTATGGGAGAGCACTAAGGGGCAGGAGGGGATGGGAGATCACTAAGGGGCAGGAGGGGATGGGATATCACTAAGGGGCAGGAGGGGAGGGGAGAGCACTAGGGGGAAGGAGGGAAGGGGACAACACTAAGACACTACACACATACACAATGCATCCTTACACATACACAGAAAAACAATGCATGCCTACACACACACACACAGAAAAATACAATGCATACCGATTCACATACAGACACACCAAAACATACAATGCATCCTACACTCAAAACAGAAACACACCAATCATCCATTACACACACACAATGCAGCCCTTACACACATACACAGAAGCACACACTGCTGCTCTTAATGCATCTCTTCCACACACTAAATGCGCCTATTACAGACACACACACTGCATTACATTACATCCACAGAAACACACCTTGCATCCCTTACACATACAAACACAGATTCACACAATGCATCCCTTACACACACACACACACACACACACAGTGCATCCCCTATACACACTACATCCCTTGCACAAACTGATATCCCTATACACTAACTTCCATAAGAACACAAACACATTACATCCTCTACAATAACGCATAACAAATCCCCTACACACATACACTCCACTCCCTGTGAGCGAACTCATGGGTGGGTCTTGTAGGCACAAGGCTTATGGGCGGCCTTGTAGGCATACTCACTTTCAAGCCCTGGGGGCCCAGACCGTGATCTGTGTAAGGGGCCCCAAAAAATTGAGCTGCTTCCTGTTTGTTTATTTTTGTCTGCACTGCCTCCAGAGAGCCTGTTTTAACACCAGACCAGTGGAACCGGACTGCAGCCTAAGCCCATCATCATCCTCTCGTTCTCATCTGGTGGTATGTAAGCAATCCAGTATATTATTAGTGGCACTAATCTCTAATTTACCTAACATTAAATGATAATGTAAAGCTTAATGTAGGGGTTCTGGTGTCTACAGCACTGTGTGCAGCACTGCTATTGGCTCATATGGCAGATCAAGGTGGGGCATTGTGATATCACATTGTGACCAGAGCATATGGGGTGGGCGGCAATTTTTTGTTTGTCTAGGGCGGCAAAAATCCTCACACCGGCCCTGAGTGTGAGTGTGTGTGTTTCAGTGAATATGAGTGTATGTGTCAGTGATTTCCCTGAACATAGATTAGCTTACTAGTGCATGGAATCCTGCAAATCTATATTAGGGAAAACTTCCCTGAACATAGATTAGCGAATTAGAGAACTAGTGACGATCTCAACTAGTGCTTATTTTCAGGGGATGTCTTATTTTCAGGGAAAATCGGTGTATGTATGTATATATTGTTAAAGCAGAGATTGTAGCCATATTAGTCCAGTGATGCAGATGTAAAAAAAAACTGATAAAAATGCATTTCTTGTAATACCTTTTTTATTGGAATAAGAGAATTTTTAATGGCAAGCTTTCGGGAGAACCTCCCTTTCACAAGTCTAAAGCATTTCTGAGCAAAGAAGACACATAGAACATTTATTTACTCTCTCCTTCTAGCACCATCTTCTGCACTGTTTGCTTGTTTTTTTCTTTTTCTCTCTCTCCCCCCTCACTCTGATCTTCAGACAAAATATTTACGACCCTTTGTGATCATGGTGTCTTTTTTCTATCAAACCTGTGTCTTATCTTCACTCATGTCGCTTTAACTCCTGTATCACAACTCAACTTTGAATTCTATGTGTCGTCTTTGCTCAGAAATGCTTTAGACTCGAGAAAGAGAGGTTATCCCAAAAGCTTGTCATTAAAAAATTCTGTTAGTCCAATAAAAAAGGTGTACAAGATACACATTTTATCTATCTATCTATCTATTTATATCTATGTATATTATATTTTTGTGTAATATTATATTGTACCCTCTTGTAACAATGCAGTGTTTGTGGGCCCAGGACATACTTGAAAACGAGAGAATTTTCAATGTATCCTTCCTAGTAAATATAAATAAATTTCTTGAACATGATGACATAAACAAGTTGGTGTAAACCTCCCATCGCTGTCCTGGCTCTTTGAATGAAATATATTAAAATAAAAACAATGTTCCTTAAAATTTGCCATATGTCTTCAATTATAAAGTCTATCTTCTCTTGAAGCAGTATTACCACCTCCCCAATACTTCCCTACCTGCTTGACTTCCTTCAAACTTTTTATACAAGTATATAGAGTATTGACATCACATGTAACTACTATCATGTCACAAAGCTATTTAATCATCTCTAAAATATTTAATAATTATATTAATTTTCTATTTTTTTTTTTGCTCTTTTCTCCCTGTGAGAGTCAAAGCACTTTACAAATATATAAAACAGACATACACATTAAGAATTTCTGATAGTCACCTGCATTCTTGAAAGTCTCAGCCAACCCGGTCTTCGGGATTTACGAGGACAAGAAATGTTGGGATGAACACAGAGTCATGACGTAAGGTTGTCACGCTGACAGGTGGGAGGAGGTGGAGTAGGATAAGGAAGACGCCGAACTGAGAATGCCATGTGGTGGAAGGCGAACCTGAGTGAGACCATTTGAGAGATCCGAAAACAGAGACATGAAAGCAGAAACCCGGTTGTGGGCGGTGAGAGGAGAACAGGAGCCCGGGCTCGGGCAGCGGGAGTGCAATGGCTGGCTCTCCAGTGCCGCGATTCTCTGCCAGATCAGATGGAGTGACCCTCATGTTCCCCCTGAGCTGGGAAAGACTGACTGGGAGAAATTGGACAGCGGCTTTATTGCAAGCAGAGACCAGAGAATCTGAGCTCAGGCTTGAACGGTGGGCGCATGTGGTATTGCAGACAGGCGACGACTAGCTGTCGATGTGGCATTGTACCACACTGGAGTGAGTAGTGAACCCCATGCTCCCTCTTGATGATAATGAAAGGGGACCTGCTTATTATACGTGCTGAGAAATGAGGGGCCCCTCTTATCTCTTAATCGGGTTTGAGACCAGAAAGTAAAGGAACTGTGAGTAATAGAAAAATTATAGAGGAGAAGGAAAAAGAAAAGAAAAGAAAGGTTATATAAAGTGGGGATATATTTCCTTACTGTTACTCATTTGCTACCTTTTGGTATTACAAAAAACAGAAAATAGGTGCGCTATACTTTAAAGTGCAAAATTATCCAACAGCACAAAGTGCAAATATACAGTGCAATGACATAAAGTGCTTTGTTTAGTGAAAAATAAACACACTCTTGTTCACATGTATAACAATTTGGGCTAATACACTGTTTAGGTGCTGCTCCATTTTTTTAGTGATTAATTTTTAAATTGTTATTTCTAATTGGTAGTGCCAATTTGTCACTTTTTTTTAATTATGTTTATACCTTTTGGTATTGTTTTTCCCTTTTTTTTCCTTTGGTGTTTTATTATGTTTTTCACTCAATTGAAACAATCAAATTTAAAGGAATCATACTACACTGAAAAAAGAAAAAAAAGAAAAAATATAAATAGATAAATGGTAGGAAAAAAGAAGAAAAAGAAAAAAAAAGGATAAAAAACATTATTAAACTTGAGTTGGAGATTACGAAGCAAAAAGAAAAAAAATTAAGCCATTAGAAAAATCAACTGAAAGGAAAAACGAAGTGAAAAATGTTAAAGTTGAAAAATTGGAGAAAAGATTATCAGACTTTTTTCCTCCAATTAATACAAAAAAAATCAT
Source organism: Pelobates cultripes (assembly GCA_933207985.1). Taxonomy (NCBI): domain Eukaryota; kingdom Metazoa; phylum Chordata; class Amphibia; order Anura; family Pelobatidae; genus Pelobates; species Pelobates cultripes. The sequence continues at coordinate 146,189,364 of OW240913.1, forward strand.
CAGAAAATGATACATCTGATATATCTATAATGTTGACTAGAGAAGATCAAGAGGATCAATCTCCAGAAAATTTAAAATAATTCAAAAAGCAAAATATGGAAAAATCAATTGCAAACATTAATGCTTCAGATTAACAAAAGCCCCAAAGAAATCAAACAGGAAATTAACAAAGTAGCAGACAGATTAACCACACTGAAAGAGAAAATCAATTCCTTTGAGCAAGATCATAAAAAAGCTGCAGAAAAGATATTACAGCTAGAGTTGAGAGATAAAAATATGGAACTGAAAATAAACTACAGGGAGTGCAGAATTATTAGGCAAGTTGTATTTTTGAGGATTAATTTTATTATTGAACAACAACCATGTTCTCAATGAACCCAAAAAAACTCATTAATATCAAAACTGAATATTTTTGGAAGTAGTTTTTAGTTTGTTTTTAGTTTTAGCTATGTTAGGGGGATATCTGTGTGTGCAGGTGACTGTGCATAATTATTAGGCAACTTAACAAAAAACAAATATATACCCATTTCAATTATTTATTATTACCAGTGAAACCAATATAACATCTCAACATTCACAAATATACATTTCTGACATTCAAAAACAAAACAAATCAGTGACCAATATAGCCACCTTTCTTTGCAAGGACACTCAAAAAGCCTGCCATCCATGGATTCTGTCAGTGTTTTGATCTGTTCACCATCAACATTGCGTGCAGCAGCAACCACAGCCTCCCAGACACTGTTCAGAGAGGTGTACTGTTTTCCCTCCTTGTAAATCTCACATTTGATGATGGACCACAGGTTCTCAATGGGGTTCAGATCAGGTGAACAAGGAGGCCATGTCATTAGATTTTCTTCTTTTATACCCTTTCTTGCCAGCCACGCTGTGGAGTACTTGGACGCGTGTGATGGAGCATTGTCCTGCATGAAAATCATGTTTTTCTTGAAGGATGCAGACTTCTTCCTGTACCACTGCTTGAAGAAGGTGTCTTCCAGGAACTGGCAGTAGGACTGGGAGTTGAGCTTGACTCCATCCTCAACCCGAAAAGGCCCCACAAGCTCATCTTTGATGATACCAGCCCAAACCAGTACTCCACCTCCACCTTGCTGGCGTCTGAGTCGGACTGGAGCTCTCTGCCCTTTACCAATCCAGCCACGGGCCCATCCATCTGGCCCATCAAGACTCACTCTCATTTCATCAGTCCATAAAACCTTAGAAAAATCAGTCTTGAGATATTTCTTGGCCCAGTCTTGACGTTTCAGCTTGTGTGTCTTGTTCAGTGGTGGTCGTCTTTCAGCCTTTCTTACCTTGGCCATGTCTCTGAGTATTGCACACCTTGTGCTTTTGGGCACTCCAGTGATGTTGCAGCTCTGAAATATGGCCAAACTGGTGGCAAGTGGCATCGTGGCAGCTGCACGCTTGACTTTTCTCAGTTCATGGGCAGTTATTTTGCGCCTTGGTTTTTCCACACGCTTCTTGCGACCCTGTTGACTATTTTGAATGAAACGCTTGATTGTTCGATGATCACGCTTCAGAAGCTTTGCAATTTTAAGAGTGCTGCATCCCTCTGCAAGATATCTCACTATTTTTGACTTTTCTGAGCCTGTCAAGTCCTTCTTTTGACCCATTTTGCCAAAGGAAAGGAAGTTGCCTAATAATTATGCACACCTGATATAGGGTGTTGATGTCATTAGACCACACCCCTTCTCATTACAGAGATGCACATCACCTAATATGCTTAATTGGTAGTAGGCTTTCGAGCCTATACAGCTTGGAGTAAGACAACATGCATAAAGAGGATGATGTGGTCAAAATACTCATTTGCCTAATAATTCTGCACTCCCTGTAAATACACAAAAATATACAGCCCTCTAGAATACATAGTAATTATACAGCCTTATAGGATCTTATACAGACTAATACAATACACACATAAGCATATAACGCTATACAGTGTGTCAATGAATTGCCAAATACATTAAGGGCTGAAACATTACAATATTGCTTCACATAACCCCCCCCCCCCCAGAACACAAATAAATAAATTTAAAAAAAGGAAAAGAAAAAGAAAAGAAATATTCCTAGCCTTTGCTGAGAGGCGGACTCGAGTTATACCTTTTACTAAATCATAGGGAATTTGGAAGTCCAAGGAGATCATAGCTCATTCAGATTCCTAGTGCGGGGATTAAGGATGGAATTCACTTCCATCCTATGCTGAAACTCTTTTCATTTTTTTCACTATTTAGGTAAAACTGACAGGTAACTATGGATATTTTATCCTATTTTCATAATTCATGGACTAAATTCTTTAGTTCCTGTCATTACCTATCATTCACCCTTGATATGGACGTATCTTGGCACTACATATCCACATATTAACTTCATAATATGCACATAATACCACCCACGAGACTTGTACTCTAATGTGTGTATATTTAATGAGCCTTGAACATTTTTTCTTATTTAGCCATTATTTTTGGTGGCTTTGTATCCTAAATAGCTTGCTATTAGCATCACTAATTGGTCTTCATTTTTATGTCTCCATTTGTAGTCACTATTGATTACTGTATCAATAATTGATCCAGACATGGCCAATTATGTATTATTATTCTCTATTCTTCATCCCCCGTTCATTCGTTATTTATCAATTTTGTATCGATTTGTACTCTGGTAAAAAATGACATCTATCTTTTAGTATCTTATTTAGCATATTAACGGACTTAGAGTTTTACATTGCCCACTATTCGTTCCTAGTGTGATATCTAATATGACAGTGCCTCTATTCCAGGTGACTACATATTCTAAATGGCCAATTACTAGCATCATTAAGCTGCCTTTATTTAGTTTCCTACCCTATTACTTCTTTAGCCATTTACAGCCACCACTGAGCACTATTAATAGATACAGACACTTATAAATGTTTCTTTTTCTCCACACATGGTCATATTAATTATGTAGTATTTTTATTCTATCTTCCGTTCGTTTGTCCTATATTAACATTTATCCCCTTTCCCATACTGACTTTTGTATTAGCTTCCACTTTATTCTTATACATATTTATCGTCACATTGTTCCAATGCAGCACTGATAGGGTTAACAATTAGAAGTGTGGCAATTACAGCCCCTCCGCCTAACCCTATTGGTTACTTTCATATTTAAAAGCCCATTACTTACCTGTCTTCAGTTCCCCTCTGATGAGTAACCCAGATGAAAGACGCGTGTCAGGGGCTCAGGACGCCTAGCTTGACATTCCTCTGCTGCTGCACTTATTCAGCCGCGGTCTGACTAGCGATCTTGCTTTTACAACTAGGCATTCTTTTTTCTTGTCCTATCCTTTGTTTTTTTATTTCTTTTGGGAGGTTGAGTTATATAGTTATATAGGCATTTATTAAGGGGTGCCCTCGAAGGCACTTAGATTTTCTATCTTACAAGCGTCAGGATTACCTATATTTTCTACATCTCTATTTAGAGATTCCTCCCTTATTTTGACTAATTGCCAATACTGAAATCATTTGATGGACTTTAATTATCGATTTAGATAATAAAAAAATGTTAATCCTGAGATATTGAAACAGGTCTCTAGATGGGAAATTATATTTTGATTGTAAAAATACAAATGAGGCCGGTTTATTGTCTTCGCATATATCAGCATAGCATGTTGGAGCACCTCTATAGGAGCATCATAGAGTAGTTTACCTTCCAAATTTAATTTCTTATTTAAAAGTTTTGCTGTTAATACCATGCCCCCCATAATTCTGTTAGAAAATTGTTCTGGTTCTAGTACAGCCAAATTCAGAAGGCCTAGCCACACTAAATTAGATAACTTAAACCTAGGACTACATTCCTGTTCAAGTTTAGACCATGAATAAGGAGGGCACTGAGCCGGATTCAACCATAGCAGTAGATGGGTTGCTTTACAAGAATCATGAGTCTTAGCCACGTCCGGAAATGCCATACCACCTTTCAGATAGCTTCTACGCATAGTCCCAAACGCTATCCTCGGTGGCTTATCCAGCCAAATATAACTAGAAAACAAGCTTTGGAAACGATTAAGAATCCCTATCCCTATTCCATATGGGATCGCCCTAAAAAGGTATAAATGTTTTGGCATCAAAAATGCTTTAGTCATATTCATTCTTCCTATCTAGCAAGATTCCAATCTCTTCCATTTTGTAACTTGAAATTGCAATTCATTGAATAGGCCTAATATCTAGAATTTTTTTAACAGAATTCTATGTCTCATACAAATGTTTTAAAATATAATTTTCAATGTTAGTTATGGGTTTATGATAACAATGCCATATTATTTGAAAAACATTAGATTTATTCAGACTAATCGTTTCCATCACACACCAGTTTTTCTTAAAGGATCACTATAGGGTCAGAAACACAAACATATATTCCTGACCCTATAGTGTTAAAACCACCACCTAGCCCCCCCTGGGCCCCTCATGCCTCCATAAATATAGCAAAATCTTATTGTAGTCAAGCCTGAAGCTGCAACTCTGCATGCTGTTTGACTCAGAAAAACAAACAGTCTGCTGATATCATCAGAAGTGGTAGCCTGATCCAATCACAGTGCTTCCCCATAGGATTGGCTGAGACTGACAAAGAAGCAGATCAGGGGCAGAGCCAGCATGATTCAAACACAGCTCTGGCCAATCAGCATCTCTTCATAGAGATGAATTGAATCAATGAATCTCTATGAGGAAAGTTCAGTGTCTGCATGCAGAGGGTGGAGACACTGAATGTTTGGATACATTTTAGGCAGCCATGACCCAGGAAGGATCTCTAACAGCCATTTGAGGAGTGGCCAGTGAAGTTATAACTAGGCTGTGATGTAAACACTGCATTTTCTCTGAAAAGACAGTGTTTACAGCAAAAAGTCTGAAGGTAATGATTCTATTCACCAGAACAAATTCAATAAGCTGTAGTTGTTCTGGTGACTATAGTGTCCCTTTAAGTTCAGTATCCAGCTGAAGATTATATATATGAGTAACTATACTTGCAAAATAGTTATACTTAAGATTAGGGAAATTTAGATCACCATTGTCTTTTTTTCTAGAAAGTAATGAAAGATTTAATCTTGGTTGTTTCCCCTTCCAAATATATTGATTAAAACTCCTTTGTATCATCTTCAACCAACTATCTGGAATTTTGAGAGGGAACAATTGGAATAATTATAGCCAGTTTGGTTATAGATATGTATTAATTATAATAGCTCTGCCTATCCACAATACTTCCACATTGTTCCAGTCTTTCAGGATATGGTTTGTGGCTTTTAATAATTTCAAAAAATTCATTTCCATACAAGTTTAATTTTTTTTTTGCTATCTTCACTCCTAGATAGTTTATCACTTTTTTAGACCATACAACGCCATATTTGGTTTTAATTGCATTTTTTATCTGTTGTTAAATTACAGCCCATAATAATTGATTTCTCTATGTTTATCTTAAAATTAGAAGCTTCACAATATTCAGTAAACTCTACCATTAAATGTTCCAATGACTTAATTGGATCTGTTAGTGTGATCAGTGTATCATCTGAATGTAGGTTTATTTTTGAGTCTAGTGATTGTAATACAACTCCTTTAATATTTTTATTTTCCCTAATTCTACATGCAAATGGTTATAAAGAAATCATATATAGCAATGGGGAAAGTGGACACCCTTGACGTGTTCCATTCAATAGTGGGAACCATTCAGAACAGATGTTTTGTCCTACAACTCTGGGTGATAGTGATTTATGAAGGGCCATTGTAGCCTTATGAATCCACCCATCTATGCCTACTCTTTTTAAAGTCATACTCAAATATTCCCAGCTGACCCTGTCGAAGGCCTTCTCTGCATCCACCAACAGGGTCAGCATGGGAAGGCAAGTTCTATTTACTAGATCCAAAATATTCCAAATCTTTCTAGAGTTCATATTAGCTGTTCTATTTGGAATAAACCATCTTGATCAGGATGTATAATATTGTCTATGACCTTCTTAAGTCTGTCTCAGTATTGATGCATATAACTTCAGGTCATTATTCAAAAGTGAGATTGGCCTATAATTTTTCATTTTAGTAGGACACTTATCCGGCTCCAATATTGGTATTATATTTGCTCTTAATAATTCCTCTGGAAATGTTCCTGTTTGTGTTGCTCCATTAAACATTCCTATCAAATGAGGAGAAAAAGGTCACTAAATTCCTTATAAAAAAGGCCAGTATATCTGTCTGGTCCTGGAGTTTTTTTGTCTTTCCAATCTATGTATTGCCCTAGCTAATTCCTCTTCTGTAATGCTCTTATATAAAATTTCTGTTTGAGTTTTGGACAGTTTTGGGAGTGTACTAGCCTGAAGATATTTTTCTATTAATTCTTTATCTCCATTTTTTAAGTTATATAATGAGCTATAAAAGGATTTAAAAGCTTGTGCTATTAGAGTTGGATTATTGATTGGTCTATTACTTTCTATAACTTTTGAAATTCGACTATTAGCCTTTTGATTTTTTAGTCTATTTGAAAGGAGTCTTTTTGCCTTATTATTATTATTATTATTATTAATAGCTCATTTTTAATTTAGACATATTAATCAAATTTTTTTTCTATAAGTTTTAGATTTATTTTTTCTTGTATTTTAATTAGATCAAATAATTTATCATAAGAGGCATTCATTTTCTTTTCTTTAAAGATACCATAAAATTGAATATACAGTTCAGATAGCGATAAACCACTTTTTAAAAATCATTTCCGCTTTCAATTCAATAAAATAACCCCTTATAACTGATTTAAATGTGCACCAATTATTGGTCCATGATGTATCCTCTGGTTTATAACTTTCAAATAAATTTGTAATCCATTTACCCGCTATTTCTTTACTTTTCTAGTTTTTTTAACAGAAAATCATTTAATTTCCAGGTCGATCTTTTGCCTTTTTCATATTCATCCTTCAATTCCAGATATACTATATTATGATCCGACCATGTACAATCCTTAATCCAGGTTTTGCTAATTTTCCCTAATACAGAATTGTCCCCTAGGAACATATGTATCCTAGAGTAGGAAAGATGAACACGGGAAAGATGGGTATATTCAGTTTATGTTGGATGAGTTATTCTTCATAAGTCAAAAAGATCATATTTACAGATCATTCTATTTAAGTTTTTTGCTTGTTTAGTTGCTCTTGGATCTAGTTTTTTATTTGATAGAATTTTTATCTTCATAAGCATCCAATACACAATTAAAATCTCCACCTATGATATTAAGACCCATCTTAATCGCTTCTATGTTTTCCAAAATTTTCTTTAAGAAGCATACTGGTGCAGAGTTTGGAAGGTATATATTAGTTAACGTATGTATCACCTCATTAATCCTACATATTAGATATCATTCCAGGGGATCTGAATATTGATAGATAATCTCAACTTTTAAATATCATGAGAATAGAATTACAACCCCATTTTGTTTTTTATCTGGATTTGATGCACTAAATAATAAAAGAAAGTTTTTCCCCTAAAGATATTTTTTGTGTCTGTTTCCAGTGGGTTTCTTGCAAGAAAGCAATGTCAATATGCTTTTATCAAAAACATTTGAACTATGGATCTCTTTTGTGGGGAGTTTAATCCCTGTACACTGATCAATGCTAATCTAACCATTCTTTAATAAGGAACCCCGCCGATCCACCGTGACCCTCCATGCGACAATACAAAGATATAATACAACAAAACCAACATGTATTTCCAGCTCTACAGAGAGATGAGAGTGGGAAAAAACCCAATCCATAAGGAAAAAGGAACTCAGCACCCTATGCTGGTTCCATCCAAACAAAATTTAAATAACCCCATTTCGTTATACCATCATTTATAGTGACGTTCAGAGGGAGGTAGGGGGAGCATTCTTACTGCATAAAATTTGAGATCTATTTAACATGTTTGTCTCTACCAATTTTGTCTAAGTCTAGGCTCTTAATTATATTCCTTTAACCCAGATTTACTTTAAGCATAGGAGAAAAAAAAAATTCTGATAATTGAGTAATTAAATGCTTAATTACATACATCCATACTCCCCCACCGTCCCAGATGTACTTACTCAAAGTGGGATGGAGGGGAAGAAGAGCGAGAGGGGACATTCCAAAAATAAGGAAACATTCCATATTTAGCAATAGCAAATTATCAGTACAGTACAATAACAATTTTACTTTACTTATTCATTTAAATGCATTGCCACTCATATTATTTATTATATTTTTCCCTCTCTTACTTTCCCTTTTTTCTTCCTCTCTACCATCTAAAGTGTTTATGTGCTTTATTAATCATATATCATTGATCGTTTATTATAGTGACATTTTCAAATCCTCAGAAATGAGTGGATTCATAAAAAATGGTGTATCCTCCAGCCATCTCCTCCCCCCCCCCTTCTGAGTGCCTCTCTTCGCGAGGGAGAGGGGAAAGAGAGAGAGGGCACACCACCTTCCCCATTTAGTGACAACACATTATTAGTACAAAATAATTTCATAACACCATATTTTGCAAATTAATTGTTTAAGTGCATTGCCACTCTTATATCTTTCATTACTTATTATTTTTTCCTTTTTTGTCTGTCTTTCTCCTTTCTCTTTCCTGTGTCAATTTTATATATTCAAAATTTTTATATTCCCCCTAAAAAAGTGTCTAAGTGTAATTATTTATTCTAGTGTTTAATGATATATATTCCACTTTTACAACAACTTAAAGTGTTTATGTGTTTTACCAATCATGACTTATTAATTTATTTATTACAGTATTACTTTTATATCTCCAAAAAAACCCATCTCCCCTCACCGTCCCAGCAAATCGCCCCAGGAGGGGGAGGGGAGAGAGAGAGAGGACACACCAGACTCATGTACCAAAAGAGGAAGAAAAAGATTGCTACATTTCTCAAAGTGGGCAGATGCAAAAGAAAAAAAAACAAAACAAAAAAAGTGGCACTAAATTAATTTCTCCGCTTTCATCCATTTGTCAAGACTTTCAACAGAATCGCCAAATTTTGTTTTTCCATTTCAAAAAAACTCTTAAAGAGCCCCATCTGAATTTGACATTGTTCTGTTTCAATATAGGGATTTTTGCAGTAAAAGTGTTACGCCATCTTCTTGTTTGATAGGAGAGATCTTGTTATAATGTTATAATGTTCTTAAATTCTGAGATTTTTGTTGGGTGCTCTCTATACACTTTTAATAATTTCTCTTTAAAGGAATGGACAAAAAAACGTTACCATTACATCTCTTGGTTTTGATTCATCTATATCTTTTGGTTTTTGTAAACTGTGTATTCTCTCAATTTTTGATTCAAACGTATCTGTATCACGTGAGAGATCTTTTAAGAAATGTATAACAAAGGCCTCTAAATTGTTGAATTCAATTTCCTCTGGCATATTTCTCATGCCTATATTCAATTGTCTTGATCTGTTTTCCAAATACAGGGAGTGCAGAATTATTAGGCAAATGAGTATTTTGACCACATCATCCTCTTTATGCATGTTGTCTTACTCCAAGCTGTATAGGCTTGAAAGCCTACTACCAATTAAGCATATTAGGTGATGTGCATCTCTGTAATGAGAAGGTGTGTGGTCTAATGACATCAACACCCTATATCAGGTGTGCATAATTATTAGGCAACTTCCTTTCCTTTGGCAAAATGGGTCAAAAGAAGGACTTGACAGGCTCAGAAAAGTCAAAATAGTGAGATATCTTGCAGAGGGATGCAGCACTCTTAAAATTGCAAAGCTTCTGAAGCGTGATCATCTAACAATCAAGCGTTTCATTCAAAATAGTCAACAGGGTCGCAAGAAGCGTGTGGAAAAACCAAGGCGCAAAATAACTGCCCATGAACTGAGAAAAGTCAAGCGTGCAGCTGCCACGATGCCACTTGCCACCAGTTTGGCCATATTTCAGAGGTGCAACATCACTGGAGTGCCCAAAAGCACAAGGTGTGCAATACTCAGAGACATGGCCAAGGTAAGAAAGGCTGAAAGACGACCACCACCGAACAAGACACACAAGCTGAAACGTCAAGACTGGGCCAAGAAATATCTCAAGACTGATTTTTCTAAGGTTTTATGGACTGATGAAATGAGAGTGAGTCTTGATGGGCCAGATGGATGGGCCCGTGGCTGGATTGGTAGAGGGCAGAGAGCTCCAGTCCAACTCAGACGCCAGCAAGGTGGAGGTGGAGTACTGGTTTGGGCTGGTATCATCAAAGATGAGCTTGTGGGGCCTTTTCGGGTCGAGGATGGAGTCAAGCTCAACTCCCAGTCCTACTGCCAGTTCCTGGAAGACACCTTCTTCAAGCAGTGGTACAGGAAGAAGTCTGCATCCTTCAAGAAAACATGATTTTCATGCAGGACAATGCTCCATCACACGCGTCCAAGTACTCCACAGCGTGGCTGGCAAGAAAGTGTATAAAAGAAGAAAATCTAATGACATGGCCTCCTTGTTCACCTGATCTGAACCCCATTGAGAACCTGTGGTCCATCATCAAATGTGAGATTTACAAGGAGGGAAAACAGTACACCTCTCTGAACAGTGTCTGGGAGGCTGTGGTTGCTGCTGCACGCAATGTTGATGGTGAACAGATCAAAACACTGACAGAACCATGGATGGCAGGCTTTTGAGTGTCCTTGCAAAGAAAGGTGGCTATATTGGTCACTGATTTGTTTTTGTTTTGTTTTTGAATGTCAGAAATGTATATTTGTGAATGTTGAGATGTTATATTGGTTTCACTGGTAATAATAAATAATTGAAATGGGTATATATTTGTTTTTTTGTTAAGTTGCCTAATAATTATGCACAGTAATAGTCACCTGCACACACAGATATCCCCCTAACATAGCTATAACTAAAAACAAACCAAAAACTACTTCCAAAAATATTCAGCTTTGATATTAATGAGTTTTTTGGGTTCATTGAGAACATGGTTGTTGTTCAATAATAAAATTAATCCTCAAAAATACAACTTGCCTAATAATTCTGCACTCCCTGTATTGATATTTATACAGTGTTTTGAGACAAACAATGTTGCAATATGGAAAACTTTAAATAAAATAAATATAAAAAAAAAAATTCTAAAATAAAATATTAAAGAAAAGATTTTTTGCTTTATGCCATTGGAGGTACTGGAGGCCAACTTGGAAAATTTAGCCTTAACAAACTGGAAAAGATGTAATATTACAACTATAGACCACTGTGACGGATCACCTTGCTCCCCGACTGGGCACTTCCGCCAACAGATGCTTCCTAGCTGATGCTGAGGACCGTAAGCACCGCACCAGACACCACAAGCACTGCAGACTCCACAACTGCCATACCTTAGCTGGAATCTCGCCATCTTCCTCCCACCCTGGACCAACCTCACGTATCTAGGACCATGTAGGAAAGACCTCTCCTACTTCAGAGAGCGTAGCAGGAACAGCTCTTACAAGAGCTAGTGATTAGAACCCAGGGGAGTATAAAGAGTATAGCAATCCCCAGTGTGAATATAGCAGTTCCCTCCAATCACGAGAACAAGCTACACGTTGAGGGTTAAGCTGGAACTCAATTTTAATGGAGGCACACTGGCCTTTTATGCAAGTTTCCCAACAAGGGTGACACCCAGGTGGACCTTGTTGGGCACAGGGACACAAAGGGAATAAACCAATAAGAACAGTAATTAACGGTACGACACTCCCATAACACACATACAATCCTTCCCCTCTGCCTGTGAGATAATTGAATGAAGTACTGTATGCAACTCAATTCTCTTCAGGCAGAAAAACACACATTTATTATAAAGTCCCATAAGTAGCCCAAAACACAACAAATCCTCCGCTGGAGAACCAACCGGGAACCACAAGGTTTTCATGTCGAAAATAGTTCCAGGTTATTCGCAGCTAAGTTCCCCTGAAGTCTATTCATGGTTTTGGTCCATGCGAACAAGATGACCGTCATCATGTGGTAGAATGGCACCGGGAGTTCGGGAGTTCGAAGTGCTGCTTCGAAAGTTTGAATAATTATTGTCCAAAGTCATAATAAGTACAAATAGGGTTTTTTAACCATAATAAATTAAAGGGGCCATAGTCACAGGGTAAAAGGCTGGCAAGTAGTCCTCTCCAAACCCCAGTGGTGAAGTGGCTTTTGCCACAACCACCTAATAGAAAACACAAAAATTAAATCATTTTTGGATTTAACCCCTTAAGGACAGAGGACGGTTCAGGACCGTCATTGGCATTTTTGTGGTGCCAACCGCTGACGGTCCTGAACCATCACAACGGTCTTTTCTACTTACCTGATCGCCGTCGTTCCCCCGGCAGCGATCGGCAGTGCTCCCGGTGAGAGGAGACTGCCTGCAGCCCAGGCAGTCTCCCCATGGCGGATTAGGACCCCTGTGGCCATGTGTCTGCCTGCAGGGGGACTGCCTATGCTGACAGGAAGTCTCCCTGCTAGTGTAAAATAAAAAAAATAAAAAAAATAAAGGTTTATGTTAATAAAAAAAATTATATATGTTTGTATATATATATATATATATATATATATGATATATAGACATATGTCCATATATCATATATATATAATGTCATAATAAGTACATGTACATATATTAATATAAAAATACACTTATAATTAAATTACACATGTATATATATATATATAATATATTTTATATCATATAATATATTATAATAATATAATTTACAAATAATAAGTAAATTAAATTAAATAAAACAATGTAAAAATAATAATAAAAATTTTAAAAAATGATACATCTATATGAAATTGTATTCTAACTCTATTTTGATATTAATATATATATATATATATATATATATATTTATATCAAAATACACTTAGAATGAAATTGTATATATATCTATGAACATATAAATAGAAATAATACGAAATATACATATGTCCATATACATAATTATATAAATAATTCTATAAATATACACGTAGACTTCAAATAGATAAATATGCATATATATCTCAATTCTACGTGAGTATTTATGTAATATTTTTACATAATTAAGTAATTTTATTGATTGCAATTTGAGGGACCTGCCTGCCAACCCAGGCCGAAAGTCCAGAGAATTTAATTTGCTAGCACTGTATTTTACCCTGTTAATTTCTATGTACATGGGGGTACTGTTTTACTCAGGAGACTTCGCTGAACACAAATATTAGTGATTCAAAGCAGTAAAACATATCACAGCGATGAAATTGTCAGTGAAAGTGACTTTTTGCATTTTTCACGCACAAACAGCACTTTTACTGATGATATAATTGTTGTGATACGTTTTCCTGTTTTGAAACACTAATATTTGTGTTCAGCAAAGTTTTCAGAGTATAACAGTACCCCCCATGTACAGGTTTAATAGCGTTTTTGAAAGTTACATGGTCAAATATATGGGTCATATATTTTTACATTGAAAATGGCCAGGTTGGTTACGTTGCCTTTGAGAGCATATGGTAGCCCAGGAATGAGAATTACCCCCATGATGGTATACCATTTGCAAAAGAAGACAACCCAAGGTATTGCAAATGGGGTATGTCCAGTCTTTTTTAGTAGCCACTTAGTCATGAACACTGGCCAAAATTAGCGTTCAATTTAGTTTTTTACTTTTTTCACACACAAATATGAACGCTAACTTTGGCCAGTGTTTGTGACTAAGTGGCTACCCCATATTGAATACCCTGGGTTGTCTACTGTAAAAAAAATATGTACATGTGGGATGTTATTCAGAGATTTATGACAGATAATAGTATTACAATGTCACTATTGATCAATTTTAAAAATGTATTTTTTGAAACCGCAATCCTACTTGTACTTATAGCCCTATAACTTGCAAAAAAAAGCAAAAAAGCAGGTAAACACTGGGTATTTTTAAACTCAGGACAAAATTCTGAATCTTTTTTTTTGTAGATGAGTAAAAGATTTTTCAAGTAAAAGTAAAAAAACATGTATTTTTTTAAATTTTTCATCATATTTTTTAATTTTTTTAAAATTAAATTACATGAGATTATATAAATAATGGTATGTAAAGAAAGCCCTTTTTGTCCTGAAAAGAACAATATATCATTTGTATGGGAACAATAAATGACAGAACGGAAAATTACAGCTAAACACAAACACCACAAAAGTGTAAAAAGAGGCCTGGTCGCAAATGTACAGCATAAACATCTCAAAAACAGTCCGGTCCTTAAGGGGTTAACAATAGAGTTTAATCTCCCTTCATCTGAGTTTTTTTTAACTACTTAAGAGTAAAGTATACATTAAAGCAACGTTTAAGGTTTAGTAAAACAGGAATAAATGAGGATTTACGGTGCATTGATAAACAAAATAAAGTTTATAAAGTTCTCTCCAAAGCATTGAGTATGATAAAAATGAATAAAAATGGATCAAATTAATGCTTTAGTAAAAATGAATTAAATATTCAAATTACAAACATAGAATTGTATAAATCATTAATAGAGACAAGGAAATCTATCCATTGTATAAGCTTGCAGGATACTCAATATAAACTTATCAACAAGTGGTATCTGGTACCTTCAAGGATAGCTAGTATGTTTACTTTGTCACATGATTTCTGCTGGAGATGTGAAAAGAGTAGAGGATCATACATACATATCTGATGGAGCTGTACTGAAATAAAGAAGCAATGGAAAAAGATTTTTGTTCTTATATATAAAATGATAGAATTTAGACTTCGGGTTGTGCCGGAGATAGCCTTAAACATTTGAGATGGCCTAAGTTAATAAAGATGGAAAGAAATTTTATTATACATTGTTTTGTAGCTTTTAAAATTGCAATAGCCAGAAATTGGAAAAATAAAAACATCCCAATATGGAAAAATCTAATAAATCAATTATTATTTCAATTATGAATGGAGCTGACAATTAATGACCACTCAAATATTAATGAACAAGACAATGTAGAGATGAAAGATCTGATTCATAAATTAATATCACTGGAGTCCCCTGTACCAGAAATTGATATCATCTAGATAGAGTAAGGGATACAAGACATTAAAACCCGCCGATCCACTGTGAGACACACTCAATGCGATATATGTTGTCTGATAAATGTTTGTACTTATATGTCTATTATATGTTTAACTTATAGAAATAATCTAATTCAAATGAACTGAATTGTATGTTATTTGTACAT
>OW240913.1:146204627-146216624 GCA_933207985.1 Pelobates cultripes
TTCTTCTTACCCCCCTGTGTATTTCTCACTCCCCCTACCTGTGTTCTTCTCACTCCTCCCCTCCCTGTGTTCTTCTTACTTCCCCCTATGTTCTTCTTACTCCTTACCCCTCCCTATGTTCTTCTTACTCCCCCCTCCCTATGTTCTTCTTACTCCTCCCCATGTTCTTCTTACTCCCCCCCCACTCCCTGTGTTCTTCTTACTCCCCCATGTTCTTCTTACCTCCCCTTCCCTGTGTAGCGTGGGTGGCCGAGCTTCTCTCCAGTCCACGGTACAGGAGCTTCTGTTTCCTGTACCCGGCCGGACTGACAGGAAGTGCACACTATGGCGGCTGCCTAGTTTGCCTCATAGGAAGCGCCAGCCCTGCATAAATTAGGGGTGTCTTCCATGAATACTAGTAAAACTGATATTTTAATGTATTTCCATTACCCCTGTCTCCTGTTGATAGCATCAATTATGTTCTCAGCAGGTGTCACACTTGTTACACCTCTCATGCACCCCTATTTGGAAGTAAATACTTGCTTCTTATAAACGGTTAAAAGTCCATAACACTTTTTGTTGGCATTGTGGTATGTAAATAAAATGTGTCGGTTCTCTCTCTCTCTATATATATATATATATATATATCTATCGGCACATAGTAAGAAGGCTGTACACTGCATGTCTGTTATTAAAGAAACCCCCCTCTGCCTTCAAGGGAAAGGGGATGGTCAGATTTTGTGTGAAAGTAACAGCAGCAGGGAGAGAAAGAGCCAGAAGCATATATATGTATATATGTGTGTATATATATATATATATATATATATATATATATATATGTATTCTCATAGTGCCTGTCTGAAGTACATGCAATAAATGCTTCTGGCTCTTTCTCTCCCTGCTGCTGTTACTTTCACACAAAATCTGACCATCCCCTTTCCCTTGAAGGCAGAGGGGGGTTTCTTTAATAACAGACATGCAGTGTACAGCCTTCTTACTATGTGCCGATTGGCACAGAATGCATTGACTGACTGGAGAAGCAGTAGACTATTTAATCTAAAAAAGAGAGAGAAAGAAAGGGGACTAAAATAAGTCCTCAGTGGGAGAATAATAGTTGAGGGGAAGGGCTCCCTACCTTTAATAATCCTAAAGGAAAACACAAATTAAAAATAGGACAGATGGGAGAAAGGAATTTAAATGGTAAACCATCTAGAGACAGTTACAGAAAACAGGTGTCTACTATAAGAAAGAGAGACTGCCTGGCAAATTCTAACCTAAAGGTTGAGCATCATGCGTCCTATGTCTCATGGATAACCAATCCAGGTGTATAGAAATAGCTAGAACACTGAGCCTGTATATAGAGGTGGAAAAAACCCCTCTATAGGAGAATTTAGACTACTCCAAATTACCCACAAACAGACTATCAGTAGGAAGCTTCCTCTAGTTACCTCGGCACTGTGTTTCCACAAGTGCCTACCCGGATACCTAATCCCTATAAATCCTAAAAATTACAAAGATTTAAACAACTAAATCCATAAGTGCTACCAAAAAGAGGTGAACAAAAAGAAAATAATTAAATAAAGTAAGCTCGACACGCGTTTCGGCGTTTCAGCACGCCGTCGTCAGGAGCAATAAACTTTTGGAGTTTCCTGTATCCATTTAAATACCTTTTGTTGCAATCAATTAAAATTGTGAGATGCTGTGTGTGGTATCCTGCCGTAATTGCTAGTTCCTCATTGGTCCGGTATTTAGCCAATGCCATCCCTTATCGGCCGCATCACGTGACGTCGTGACCTGAATGGGGGGGCGTGATTCCGGGATTGGGTGGGGCCCATGTGGGGGCAGTATGGGAGTGGTTAAACTGCTGAATGACAGCAGTACCCCATACCCGAGGGAAGAACCCTCTGTTTGAGACCCGACGAGATACAACACTCGTTTTAAGGGGTATGATTATAAAAACGCCTTAATGCCCAGAGCAGAAAATGAGTGCCATGGGAGTGCTATAGTTTACACTGATATGAGGAAACAATGGGCGGTTGCTTGGGTCCCTGGACCATAATGTACAAAAGTAGAACAGCCGAAGGGCTAAGTAATTACTGTACACTTCGCAGGTTATATACTCAGAGTTTTGAAGGATGATATTTATAAATCAACTTAACTGATACTACAATCCCTGGGTCATAATACACAGGGATGGATCAGCCAAGGGCATTTAGTTAAGTAATAATTATGCAATTCAAAAGTCATATATATAAGAGCTAATGGAGTTATACTTATTGATCCATTCTCATTGGGTCAGCATAGTCCCATATTTTATAAGGGAGAGAGATAAGTAGACAGGAGGAATATAATAAATAAATCAGGATACTACATATAAAAGGTAGTGATGTGTGATACGTCCACAATCTTAGTTAACAGTTCACAACGCGTTTCGCTCACTCCATTAGGTTTCCTCAGTTGGTATGGTGTCTCTTCGGTTCTCTTTCCCTTTTGAATGTCCTGCTTTTGGTCACTTCTGGGTTTCGGGACTTTGGGACTCCGCTTCCAGTTCCGGGTTATCCTTGTGAGCTCACTTTGCTTCCGCCGGGTCTCCCACCCATGGAACGCAACATGTGTTCCAGTATATGCGTTCCAGGTTGGAACGCATCTCATGCCCCATCACGCGGGTCCTTGCGTGAATTTCGGCATGCAGCAATCCTTTCGGGAGGCAGATCTTCTGATCTTCTCTCTTGTCTCTTCAGTGGAACGCAAGTTGCGCTCCAGAGATCCAAAAGAGGCTGGAACTCAACCTGCCCTCCCCTGGCTGTAAATCTCTGTAAGAACCTAGCATACCCTAAGTGAACAATTAATCTTGTTTCCAAACATAGGAATCACTAGTTCCTTTCAACATCCATAGTACTAATTAAAGTGCTATATCTAGACATTTATAATGTGTAAATGCATTTCAAAAAATGAAATGTGAAGATATATGTGTACTTTTGATACTTATGTTTAAAACATTAAAAACCCAATATGATTTTGTTAATCAATCTAGTGCTAGAATATTATACTCATAAACTAGCTAATATAAAAAAAAATTTAAGATATACATTACTATATCTTAGATGATAAAATGTGCACTGCTATATTCTTAAAAATAAAATGTTGCTTGATAAAAGGTTATTTTGAATATTAAAAATCTTTCTATAATTTTAATTATTAATTATATATAAGAGAATAAAATAACTTTAATTTTCAACGTTCATAAAACGTGACAAATTTCAAAATCTTGATTTAGACCATAGGGGGCAAGAGTGTTAAAGTTGTATATGAGTTTCATCTCTTCTATGCTAATTTTGTTCATATAATCTCCCCCCTCCAGTCTTTTTTTTTTAGAGATTTAAGTGAACAAAAAGTTAAACATTCTGGGTTCTGATTATGATGTATTTTAAAATGGTTTGAAACATTAAGTATCTCTAGTCCTTTTTTTATATTTCTTAAATGTTCGGCTATCCTGACATTTATATTTCTAATGGTTCTCCCTACATAGGGAGCAGGGGCATTTTAACATATATATTACCCCTTTTGAGGAACAAGTCAGGTGGTCCTATATGGTAAAACATCAATTAGTCAGTTGTTCTATATCTGTCACATGTCTTTTTTTACTTTTTGTGGATCTGCATGCTAAGCATGTCCCATAGCCAAAAAAGCCCTTCAATTCAGTTATAAAGTTCTGGCTTTTTGTTGGAGATTTAAAGTTACTCTTTATTAACGTCTGTTTAAGGTTTCTTGACCCTCTAAATGCACCAAGTTTTATTACTTTGTATTCTTTTTATTACTTTTAATTAAATGGAAATAAAGGAACCTTGAATTGGATATAAGAAGTACCATCTCTTTATTTGGGAAGAAGAACATATTCAGCCACAGAAGAAAGGAGTTGGACATCCTTTAAAGTGTCCATCTGCACATACCGTCAGAGCTAAATGAGATCATTGGCTCCTTGCTTGTGAGTAATATCACTCAAATTCATGCTTTATTATTTGTGTTAAACTTTATTGCACTATCTATTTATATATCTCCCTTACAGGATAGATTCAAAAGAAACTTGCATACACCTTATGTATGTATATATGTTCAATGTTTGAGTGTGGTTTTGGGGATCTCCACTTTGGTGTTTGAGCTTGTTTTTATTCCATTTTTACACTCAAAGGGTGATTTATCAGTTATAAGAATATTTAATCACCTAACTTTAAGACCTGCTAAGGAACAGATGATTTTTCTTATGTCCTAATATTTAAAACTACAGAATTCAAATAGGGTGTACTTTTTTCCCATGACTGTATGCAGTGCCAGTTCAAGACTATATTGTGCCCTAAGCAAGACCAGCTGCTTGCACCCTCCTACCCATGGGCGTCCGCAGGGAGGGGGCTCAGCTTGTTCTGCTATTTTTCATGGGGGGCAGCCTATAGATCAGGGAAGTGAGGCATGGGGGGGCAGCCTACAGATTAGGGAAGTGAGGCATGAGGGGCAGCCTATAGATCAGGGAAGTGAGGCATGGGGGGGCAGCCTATAGATCAGTAAAGTGAGGGATTGGGGCAGCCTATAGATCAGGGAAGTGAGGGATGGGGGGGATCCACCTACAGATCAGGTAAATGAGGGATGGGGGAGACAGCCTATAGATTAGGTAAGTGAGGGATGGGGGAGGCAGCCTACAGGAAGGGTCAGCAAGGAGCAGGAAGGTAAAGTAAGAGAAGGAGCAGAAAGGAGAAGGAACATAAATGAGCAGGAAGGGACATCAAGGAGCAGAAAGGGGCAGCAAGGAGCTGAAAGGGGCAGCAAGGAGCACAAAAGGTAAAGTAGGAGAAGCAGCACAAAGGAACAGAAATGGGCAGGAAGGGTCAGCAAGGAGTAGCAACTGTCAGCAAGGAGCAGGAAGGGTCAGCAAGGAGCTGGAAGGTAAAGCAGCACAAAGGTAAAGCAGAAGGAGCAGAAAGGATCAGCAATGAGCTGGAAAGGGCAGCAATGAGCAAGAAGGGACAGAAGGAGCACAAAGGTAAAGTAGGAGAAGGAACAGAAATGAGCAGGACGGGTCAGCAATAAGCTGGAAGGGGCAGAAGGAGCAGAAATCTGCAGGAAGGGTCTGCAAAGAGAAGAAAGGGGCAGAAGGAGCACAAAGGTAAAGGAGCAGAAAGAATCAGAAGGAACAGAAAAGGGTAGCAAGGAGCAGAAAGGGACCAGAAAGAGAAAGGAGCAGAACAGGGAGCAAAATAAGCAGAAAGTAGCAGAAAGGTAAAGTAGCAGAATGAGCCAAGGAGGAGAGAAGACAGTGTCAGAAGAAAAAGAAGACTGTGTAAAATGAAGGAGAAGAATAGGAGATTGGAGCAGGAAGGACAAGTGAAGTGAACTTTATTCTGGACACCACATCATAAGGCTTTGATATCTGGACCTGGCAGGGAAACCTTGGACCTTCTCATCATCTGAGTGTCAGGAAGCACAGAGTGCCGTTAGGTAGGGGTGTTGCTGACTATAGTGGTAAGCTGGCACTCTAAGCTAATCAGTAGCTCCCCATTCATAAAAAAGTCAATCTGCACTTTCTGACACTCCGTTTCAGAAGCCGAATACCACTGAGCGACCTGGAGATCTGGAGCTGGAAGAAGCCTTTGAGGTTAAACCATTTGAGAGTGGTTTAACCCCTTAAAGGAAAGAGAGGGCCCAGGGGCTTCCTGGCATCATAGCATTTACATTTAGATGAAGTTATTATGGTGATCAGAATGTTCCTTTAATTTGCTTAAAGGAACACTATAGTGTCAGGAATACAAACATGTATTCCTGACACCATAGTTGTGAAAACGCTATTCACCTTGGCTTTATGTGATAATGACTATGCCCCTTCCCTTTCATGACACTATCAAAAAGGGACCAAGCATGGGTGTCATTACAATTATGCCCCTCCATTCCCCCCCCCCTTGAAAAATACCTGCGGACACCCATTCTCCTACCCCCAGCACCCAAAACAAAAATTGCCAACTGTGTGTGTCTCTTTCTTCCCTCCGCACCTTTGTGTGTCTTGTTCTCCCCCTTAGCCCCATTGCATGTCTCTTTGTTCTCCCCAGCCTCATTGTGTGTCTCTTTGTCCTCTAAACGTTTTGTGTCTCTTTGCTCCCCTCAAACACTGTGTTCCTCTTTATCCCCCCATCTCTTTGTGGTCTCTCATCTTGACCCTTTATGGTCTTTCACTACCCCGTCCCTTTATGGTCTCACATACCCGGTTACTTTATTGTCCCTTTATGATCTCTTTGTGGTCTCCCCCGTCCTTTGGTGGTCCCCCCTGTCTTTATATGGTCTCTCATACCTCATTTCCCTTTGTGGTTTCTCTGCCCCCGTCCCTATATGGGCTTCCCTCTCCCTCCCACCCCCTCCCTCACACAGATTTTTTGTGGTTCCATGTAGCGTAGTCAAGCAGCAAACCACAGTAGAGGATACAGAAGCTCCTCTACCACGGTCTGCGGCTTGGCCATACTACATGCTGTGACGGGCAGGAGAGGAGCACTGTGCTGTATGCAAGCCTCTTGCTAGTCACCCAAATACTGCACCCCCTCGATCGGTGCACCCTTTGTGGCTGCCTTATTTGCCAAGCGGCTGTGCCCGCACTGACTGTATGTATATAACCCCAACATTAAGAGTAAAACCTCAGTAAGACTACACTTGTTACAAGTTCTTAGAGGTGGTCAGGCTTCATGTAGGACAGAATGATAGAAGAAGACAAGTCAAAATCAAGGGATGCCACAGATGAGGTAAATGGTAAAACAAAGCCAAGTCAATCATAAATTAAAATAGTCAATTGGAAAGGCAGGTCAGTAACACAGAAAATCCGATACATTATAAATGCACCATTGGGCTAAGGAGAAAATACAACAGGGAACAGTACATATTAAAACACTTAGGGGCACATTATTTTGATAACCCCACCCCAAAACATGTTAGAGCATTGAATATGGTGCAAATTTGCGCCACTAACCTTATAACATCAGTGTGTATGTATCATCACGCTATAAAAAGGGGAGGACACAGCACATCAGGGTTCCCTAGATAAAGGCAGTCCTGCCGAAACGTTGGGGGCTATTTGATTTCCTCCCTCTGCTCACTACTTGTGGTAACTTTTTTGTACTGAGCATTGTTTTGACATTTTGCTACTGTTGTTCGGTATTAATTTGGGATACCTAGTGCACTGGACCCAACTAATAAAGTGATTTTTTATCTGTATGGTTGTGCTCCTCATTTAGTATTATTTAGAGATTGTTTAGGTCCTTGGAGGAATAGGACCTTTGAGTGAGCTCCCGGTTTGGATATTTTGTTTCTACTGATATTTCAATTAGTGTGCCTACCTTCTTAATTATATTACAGCTCGTCGGGGAGTCAGGAGGAGAAGGGAGAAACTGAACCAGCAGCATGAACTATAAACTATAACTTGCTTTTTTTCTACCAAAGTGGTTGGGTAGAAACATATTTTTTTACTTTGTCCAAGTCTAGTACTGTCTGCTACCTGTAAATGTAGAGTTTCTGAAAATGTTGTCTACTGCAAACTTTTGCTTTGTGAATTGCACTTGAATGACTATATGGCTTGTATTATGTCCCTCAATTTCCATCTCTCTGACCTTCCCTGGATATTTCTCCCTATAGGAGAGGTTTTTTCTGTATCTACCACTTTCTTCTTCTTATACACCCACTCTGTATTCTCTATTCATTTACCATTCATTCACTAGCAATTGAAGCCCCTCAATGGCAATTGCAGCCCCTCTTAAAATCACCAATTTAATTCTTACTTTCCCCTTCCCTTGAACTGCACTCTGCCACTGTCTACATGCCCACCCTACTAGCACCATATATATTCTTCCTGATAGTCCCACCTCCAGTTGCATCCATTTAATCACTTGTGTATGTTTGTCAGTAGCTGGCAAATGCCAGCTTTCCGGCTTTACTATCTGTAACTTCAAACTGTGATTTAACTAAGAAGTTCACAAAATAACAATTTTGAGTTAATTCTGGTTTTTGATTTCAGCTATGTTACGATCAGACAATTGGTCCTTGATTTTCAAATTATGGTCTCGTTGATAACATTAATGCAGCAGTGGTCAAAATTCAAAAACTTTCTTAAGAAAATACCACGGCTGAGATTGCTCTATCATGATGTTGAGCTTAAAGTTTTGCATTGGTCCCTAGGAAAGTTCTGCACCAACAAAGTCACACCATTTATTATTCCTCAAACATGTTACTGTAAGTAACCTTTCATATTTTCTAATCAAGTATTCCAACAACTCTCTGTTAGAACATGAATTTCTTCAAGGGTTTGCAAAACAGACTATTAATAAAATGAGCCAGGGAATTAACAACATTATTTAGGATATTTTTTATGTAGCTTACAAGAGAATAGATTATACATTTCAATGAAGGACAAAAAATACACATAAAAACTTAAGGTGCACAATCGATAATTAATTCATGATTTATTTTTCATGTAAGATAAGATGGTCCCTGCACTGTATTTCAGTTGCAGCACTGGAAATTCTTGCCTGACCCTGAATTAAAATGATGATTATTTTTCCCAACTGATGCCTCTTTTTAACTGAAAAGATGACTTTCAAAATGCACATCTGATGCATCTGAAGTCATTCAAATGCAAGGCCTGAGCTTGCCAATTCTTTTGCAAGTATAGAATGATCCCTTTGCCCGGAGGAATACATGAAGAGCACAAAAGCTAGATGGAGAACAAAGCATCTGCTTCATAGTCACTCTACGGTAGCATTAAGTGCACTATGTTTGCAGCATTTTTTTTTTTGTTACAAACTTTACAAAATACAGAATTCTTTCAAGTATCTTACTTTTAACTTAAGTGTATAGGTTAAATTGAACGAGAAGTATTTTAATGTATATTTTAACTTTGTGGTGTAAAATCAAAATCTCCTTTTTACTATAAAAAAATGAACAAAATTGTTTGCTAGATGTTCTTATCATGCTTCATGTTCCCCCTTGTACTCCAGAGCACTAACCCATTCCTGTAATAGCACTTGTATTTCTTGTAGCTGTGTTGTCAAACAAATATTTTGTTCTTTTTAGAAAATGTTACCAAGAGAATAAGAGCATTTCTAAAAAATGATGTGAGCTCAATCACATATCTAAACTCTCTTCTGTATCATTTCTATGTATTCTGTGATTGCTAACTTAAAAAGATCGATCCAATTTGTTGGGAACTGTTAATATTTTTTTTATAAATAATTTGTAAATTTTGCAAAAGGAAACAAAAATAACCTTTTCAATAACACAGCAACATGTGATTTAAAATATATTAACCCCTTAATTACGGATGACGGACCTGGTCCGTCATGCTGGGGAAGCACTTAACGCCGGATGATGGACCAGGTCCGTCATGCACTAAATTTAACCCCAGATCGCCGCAATTGAGCCGATCGCAGGGTTTATGCTCCTCCGGTCTGCCTCGGGCAGCGTCCGATCGCGCTGTTCCTGCAGCTGTGATCGCTCTGACAGTCTGTCAGAGCGAGCACATGTGCTGCAGGGACTCCTGATCTGCCTCCCTGTGCTTACGCGGTCAGTGTGAAGTGCAGGGAGACAGATCTCAGTGCTGCTGATCTTCTCCCTGTTAAAAAAAATAATAATAATTAAATCCAACCCCCCCCTTTTCCCTTGCTTTAATTAAATGAACCCTTTCCCTGCCAATTGATTATTGACTACAGTGATCAATTGACAGGGACTACATTTTACTGTGATCTGATTTTTTTTTAACCCCTGGGGGTTAATTAATTTTAATATTTTAAAATTATATATTTAGTTAGCTGGGGTGGATGGAAGTTATTGGGGAATTTGGTGTTAGTCTAGCTAGGGTTTAATGTTAAAAAAAAGTTATTTTTTAAAAAAGCTTTAAAAAGTTTTAAAGAAAGCTAAAAAAAATCTCACCACCATTTTACCCAATCCTAATAAAAAATTAACCCCCTTCCCTGCCAGTTGATCACTTCCTACAGTATTATACTGTGATCTGATTTTTTTTTCACCCCTGAGGGTTAACTTTTAATTTTTTTTAACCTTCAGTGGATCAATTTATTTCATAAATACATTTTTAATATTTTAAAATTATATATCTTGCTACCTGGGGTGGGTGGGAGTTATTGGAAATTGGGGAATTTGCTGTTATTGCTGCTTACTGTTAGTTAGGGGTTCATGGTAAAAAAAAAGTTTATGAACATTTTTAAAAAGTGTAAAAAAAGTTTTAAGAAAGTTTAAGAAAGTTTAGAAAATGTAATAATCAAAAAAAGTTTAAAAACAATTTTTAAATAGTACAAAAAGTTTTAAAAAGTTTAAAAAATGCATTTAAAAAAATGCTCATTACCACTACACCTGAAACAAACTAGAGAAAAAATGATCCCACGCTAAGGTTCAAAATATGCCTTTTGAATTACCCCGGGTGGATTCTTTAATAAATAGTATGTGTTTGTGGGGAGGTTTGAATAACCAACCAGCTAAACTACTCCAAAATGAAACATGGATACAGCGTAAAACTTCAAACTTTGAAAAAAACTGGAATGACTGTGTCTCAAATGTGCCCCTTCAATGTCCACATATACCTGGCAAAGGTACACACGGGGGTATTGCTGTACTCAGACGACATAGCAGAGCAACATATAAAGTATTATACAGTCATAGCACACATAAGGTTTGCAAAATATACTGTGCAAACGCACTTTGTGTGTCAAAAAGGCAGAAAAAATGCTTATTACCACTACACTTGGTACAAACTAGCAGAAAAATGATTCCAAGCTAAGGTTCAAAATATGCCTTTTGAAATATCCTGGGATGATTTATTTAAGAATTGTTATGCCTTTATGGACTAGTTGGATTATATAGCCTGCTAAAATACTCTAAAATAGGGACATGGACACAGCGTAAAAAGCTGGTGGAAAAATGATTCCACACTAAGGCAAAATAGGCCTTTTGACAGGGCTGGATTAACATAGGGGCTGATGGAGCTGCAGCTCCAGGCCAATGCCCATGGAATAGGCCACCAAAAAACAAACAAGAGTCCTGCTCATCCAGTATAGGTGTGCACACCCAGGTGCTACCACAATTTATTTGAGGACAAAGTTAAAGCAGCAAATGTTTCAGGCAGCAGCCCTTTCTCAATGCTAAGTCCATGGAATAGGCCCATTGATTTAAAAAAATTTATATATTTTTTTTTTTTACACACTACTCTTAGGGATGCCACCTGGCTGCTATTTCTCCGGTATTTTAGGCTGCCTAGCTGCTGTCGGTATTGTAGTAATACTGGCAATACAAATGTCAGTCTTAGTATAAACAGATATTATTCTGCAATACCAGCACCGGCCTGTAGGGGTCGCTGTGTGTGTGTGGAGAGAGGCAGGAATAGGAAGCATCTCCCTCCCTGCCTCTCTCTACTCACTGATCCGCAAGGTAGCAGCTCTGCACAGAGAGTCTAGACAGAAGCTCCGAACCCGCAGAGGCAGCCTACAGCTCTGGTAAGTAAGGGATGGGGGGGAAGGCTGCAGGGAGACATGGGGACACAGACACTAGAGGACACTGGGAGACACTAGGGGACACCCGGAGACATGGGGACACTAAGACACTAGGGGACACTGAGACACTAGGGGACACTGTGAGACATGGGGACACTTGGGGACATGGAGACCTGGGGACACTGAGACACTAGGGGACACTGTGAGACATGGGGACACTGAGACACTAGGGTACACTGTAAGACATGGGCACACTATGAGACATGGGGACACTGGGACACTAGGGGGCACTGTGAGACATGGGGACACTGAGACACTAAGGTACACTGTAAGACATGGGCACACTGTGAGACATAGGGACACTGGGTCACTAGGTGGCACTGGGAGACCTGGGGACACTGAAACACTAGGGGAAACTGGGAGACATGGGAAAGTGAGAGACTTGGGGACACTGGGACATTGGGACACTGGGAGACATGGGGACCCTGAGACACTAGGG
>OW240913.1:146216724-146250763 GCA_933207985.1 Pelobates cultripes
AAAACTAGGGGGACCTGGAACCCAGACCACTTCACTGAGATGAAGTGGTCTGGGTGCCTATAGTGGTCCTTTAATGTTAAAAAACATATTCCCCATCAACACTGCATGCTGTGCCACAGTGTAACTTGTTCTCCTGGGAAGATTCCAGAAAGTGTATTTTTATATGACACTCTCAGATTAGTCTGGAAATGCTCCTCACTTAGGAACTCTAATATGCTTGCTGCCTCTGAACTGCCAGCATCACGAATATTCTTCTTAGACTGTCCTTTGCTAACCATAGTAACAGCAACAAACATATATGTATAACATTCCAGTAATTGGAACAGAATCCAGCAAGATATGCATTAATCTAGTTAAACTGTGAGGTAAATTATTGTGTGAAACACCGTGGAGGAATCCCAAGGAGAATTCAGCTGGTACAAGCTCTCATGAGACGCAAGAAAAATCACATCAAATGAAGGCCAAAGAAGAAAGAGGTTCCCTAGGAAACCTCACTGAGAACAGAAAATGTCCACTGCATGCGAGTGCCCTGCAAGGGGAAGGAGGACAATACAGGAAACTGCCTGAGTAAACAAAGGGAGCCTGGAGAGCGTGGGTGAGATGATGGCAAATTAAAAAAAGAGCTAACTGAAAGGGCAAAAAGGTGGTTTCAGACCGTCTAATAATCAATATGCTATAGAAATATCTATAATGTGAATGATAAAATTACCAGCAAGAAATATTGAGAGTACTAGTACATACAAATGTTATGTCTAATTGTCCAAGAAACCAGCAAAGAAAAAAGGATCACCTGTTTTATAGTCTATACTTTATGCTGATTGGCTGTTCCTGTTACCTATAAGCATGTTTGGTTGTACACTGTTTTTTCTTCTATCTATTTTTGTTATGAACCCTTTTGCTACTTGAGAAAGACTGCATAATATTTGCCTCCTGCCATATGATTTGCAATTCCCTTGTCAGCGAACCACAGTTCCCATTTTATTAAACAAAACATTGAACGCTGCAATTCTTTGTCTAATCAATTATAGTAATATATAAAAAGAAAATATTTTCTTTTCCCCTTATTACGTCTCCCAGCCACAATCTCTGTCAATCAAATTACCTTGTACGTCCCTGGGTGGCATCACTCTTCACATAGGACCACAGGCTGTCAACATGCATAAAAGCCATTACCTGGAAGGCATACATTTGAGAACACAGATACACACTGTGAAAGTCACACAAAGACTAGCGTACTACTATGTGTGATTTACTGTGGAGATATTTTCTAAAGTATTTGTATGCATTTATTTTCTTTACTCTCTAGCAAAATACATTTAACATAAGTTTTTAGGACAGTTTGGAGATTTAATTTGTTTAATGCTGTAGCAGATTTGTATTGAATTTATTGTGTTTTCAATTTTTTTCTATATGTTTAATAATCTAGTTTTTCTTTCTTTCACACATTTTTATACTCTCAGACAGCAGCTGCTATTTGTAACGACAATGAACAATTTAAACCCCTATGCCAGGATTAACATTGAGGAGACAAAATCACAGTTTCCCCAGTCCTCAGAGCTATCATTATTAGGAGAGTGACTAAATTAATATTGGCAATTGAAAACAGTAACTCCTGCCAGAAAGAGTAACTCCCACTAATCTCTAAGAACTGGATTAAGCATTAGACTTGAGTAAGGCGGAAACTGGCGTATTGTCCAAATGAATTTGAGCGAAAATAAAGTCTGCTTTACCTGAAATTAATTTAATCCACTAGTTAATTTGTTTCGGACAAAATAAATGCAATATAACAAAACGATATGTATATGTTGGCACTCAAACAGTAGTTTGGTGCAGGTATCTTGGTTCTCCACCTATAACAAACCTCAAAATACTAGAACAAAAATATAGAACGTTTTTGGGATTTCCATTCAGATGAATTAAATGCTGCGATAACCAGTGAATTTTTCAGTAGTAGATAATTAGTAATTAAATAATTAGATAATAATTAATTAATTAGATAACTCCCTAATTTGGTATCCTTATGTGCATATTTGCCATTTTAAGGCTTCCAAATTAGGAAGGGAGCTTGTTTAGTAAATAGCTTCCTATTTTGGAATCCTCAAATATGGCAATCCCATCACACAAGGACACCAGATTAAGAAGTTATAGCTCCTTTTTGGAATCCTTAAATATTGCAATCCCATCACATAAGGATCCAACTTATGTGTTTTCTACTAAACTGCTGAAAGAGTAACATTAACAAAAGCCCCTTTCTTACCTTTGGTCTTTAAATTGTTCAGTAGATAGCTCCCTAATTTGGTACCTTTATGTAACATTGCCATATTTAAGATTCCAAATTAGGGAGCTATCTACTAAATGCCTGAAAGTCCAAAATTATGAAAAAGGCTTTTCCTAATCTTGATCTTTAAGCTGTTTAGTACATAACTCCCTAAATAAAATTGGTATGCTTATGTGGGATTGTCATATTTATGTGCGCCAAATTGGGGAGCTGTTTAGGTAGATAGCTTCTTAATGTGGTACCCTTACGTGGGATAGTTATATTTAAGAATACCGAATAAGGGAACGTTCCATTAATCACTATAGCAACCTTATTTGGTATCCAAAATATGGTAATCCCACATAAAGGTACCAATCTTATGCGTTTACAAGATTGAACTAATGAATAAATCGTGAACGGAAACATTTTTTGTTCATCACACAATTAGCTCATTAGTTAATTTTTCCATTGTGTCGTTATTCGAGATTCAGAATTCGGATGAATGGAGGTATGAGGTGAATAGTTCCACCAGTTTTTAGTGCAAAGTGTGATGTCACCCAGTGTGCTTTACAAGATTTGAAAACATGATCTTCCGTTTGAAATGTATATACTGTGCATGATCTTTGGCAGATCATAATTTGAAATCCTGCATTGCATAGTGTGACACACAGTCACACACACACATCCCCTTTAATGGTTGAATAATTTGCATGCTTTGCGGTCCAAGGGCTAGTGTCTCAGAATATCTGTCTATAAGCTTTCAGTGTTGTCAGATATTACAGAAGGATTATACAAATAGTATCTTCTTGTAATTTTATTTCTGTTCATGTTTTCAAATGGTAGTAACCTTTCAATGTCATTTGATATACTAGTTCCAGAAGAGAAGCTGCCATGACAGGGCACACAGAGACTTGCAGATGAGCTGGATTTGTTAGATGCACAGGGACAATCTGCCATAATTCAAACTAAACCTCAAACAGAAATAATGTATCTGCATCTCATATGAATTTCCGCTCTACTTTCTGACACAAGCCTCTGAGGCAGATCAGCTTCTGGAAAAAAAATTAAAATTACAATACACCTTCTTCCCAGAAAATATATTTTCTTTTTTTTTTTTACCTTTCTGAATCTACAAACAAAACAGCATTGGATTTTCAAAGCAGAGCAATGCATATAATTAGTTTTTAAAATGGTTTGATATACCGAGGAAAAATAGTGTGAAAGCAATTTTTATAGGGTATGTGTTTATTTTTATGTCTTCCTTTTTTATGGCTGACATATTGGAGGGCTCAACAAATATAAGCAAATAAAATGCGTTGACCATATTTTGCTAGGTATATATTTCACTATAATTGCTTATCCACACTAATAGGAAAATCGTTCACAGGGTTCTTTCCTAAAGAAGTGGTATTTAAATCATGCTTAAAGGGACACTATAGGCAACCAAACCATTTCAATGAAGTGTCCGGAGTGCAATATCTATCTTGGTTTATTCCTGCAAGGCATAACATTGACATTCTGCAGGAATGTCAATATTTTACTTTGCAGAGTTTAAATGCTTCTAGTGGCTATCATACTGACATCCACCAGAGGCGCTTCTGCAGAAATAGCCGAGTTAAACTCAGTTTTTTTTCAATAAGATGGTCTCATAATTTTGAAGCGGATGTGCACAAGCCTCCCAAATGCTTTCCTATGGGAAAGTATTAGATTGGCTGAGATCATTAACCTTGATTATCTCAGCCAATAAGGCAGAGCTAGCTTTGAGGAGAGCAATGGGATCCCAATAACTAGAACCCACACATCATAATGATAAGATTCCAATAAACTACCTACAATAAATGGGTTAGTGTAGCAGCTCCTCCTTTCAACGTAAAATGGAGAACTCTCTTATACTGCATATAATCTAATTAAAGTGTCTTACACAAGTAATACCTGAAGTATGAGTCACAAAGAAAAGTTTAAATCTTCTCCATATGTTTTATTTGGATTGCATTTTGTTACATCAGACAAGATTAAGAAGTCGTGCACTGTAAACTATAAAGAATTCAAAGTGAATTTTACATTTTGGGACAAAATACTAGAAATGAAAACAAATCTAATTTGGTCTACTTTTCATACTTAAGTGATTGACCCTCTTTTTTTGTAAATAACTAAACAAAATATATAAAAAAAAAAAACTATCTAATGCCAAAATACTAGCAGATCTATTCACTAAATTGTGAAATGTAGGAAATTAAAATCCAGATAGGAAAATTAAATCTCAATCAAAGATTTGGTAAAAATCAAAAATTTCAGCTTTATGACAATTTTGGTATTTTGGGCTCAGTTTTGCCATTTGGATTCTAATTTGCTACAATTTGAAGTTTTTTTTAGAATGTATACTTTGTGCAACTGAAATTGACAGTAAATGCTTTTCAATAATGTGGGGTAATAGTGGGACAATATTGTTACAAAAATAGAATATATGCACAAACATTTGCTCTAGTTTATAAAGATTGATATATTTTTGGTGGGTGACACCAGATTTGTTTTTCTCATTATTTTAGCACTGCAGATTTTTTCAATTGATGAAGTTTTCACTTTTTTGGTCCATACTAATTTTTTCCTTTTATTTCTCTGAAAATTCTGAGTATGTTTTTTTTTTCTCCTGCAAGCAGTTTAAGAAGATTTTATCTTGGTGTTTCAATTTCTTACTTTCAATTTTAAAGCTTCACATTCAGTACAAAGAGGTCCAGTTTGTTACTTGCCACTGCAAGTCTGGAGAGAACATGGCACACTCAGCAGGACTTAAGTCTTACTCAAGAAGGCTGAAATTTCACCCATCGATAGTTAGTAGTGAGTGGTTATTTGAGCCCTGTTCCAAACCACTTATTGCACACAGAAAAAAATAAAAAATGTAATGCTGCAGGTAATTTAAAACTACTGTGTGTTGAGCAATAATGGTATCACATTGAATCTCACAAATGCATTAGATGTTCTTAGACATTAGTGGGTCTTCTGGCCATAGGGGGCTAAACAATTTCAACTCCACAGAGCAAAGGTAAGCCCCCTTAGAAGGGTTAAAATATACCTTTTTTCAGGACCGCACGTGTCTTCCGGCGCTGGCCCAGATCCACATATTTGGCTGACATCATAAGAATTGATGAACTTGGCCAATCCAATGATTTCCCATCTGAGGAGTGGCCCCTGGAGGTGTCCCTATGTTTTAATTTAAACACTGCCTTTTCTTTGAAAAGACTGTGTTTTTATGAAAATGCCTGCAGGGTCTGACTAAACTTACCGAACAACTACAATGAGCTATGGTTGTTCTGGTGACTAGTGTCCCTTTAGCTCAGGGGTTCTCAACCTAGTCCTCATGGACCCCCGAACTGTCCAGGATTTAGGGTTTACCCTGCTGTGTCTAATGTGTTTTTAGGGGGGGGGGGAGAGGGGTACAAACACTTTAGACACAACAGGGTAATCCATAAATCCTGGACTGGTAGGGGGTCTTTGAGGACTGGGTTGAGAACCCCTGCTTAGCTTATATATTTTCATTACAAAATAATGCAAAATTTGGCTATATTACATGTAAATGTTCCTTTAACTATACACTGATAGTTATTTAACAAAAACAGCAACATTCTGAAAATGCAATTTAAGATACACTCATCCACATACATTAATTGTGTGTAAGAGTTAATGTCAAATGCTGATTGCCTGTTCAAGCAGTGTGTGCTTAGTTAGCATGTTTTACCTACTGCATAATAAACAACCCAATAAACGATTGATTAATCCATTGGTTCTTGGAATTAAAGAAAGCCCAATCAAACTATGGATCAGAAAGAGGAAACCATAGCAAGTCTTTTTACAGCTGTGGGAAGACGTCTGTAAGGAATAAAAATCTTTCTTTATTTACAACGTTCTTTCCACCTCCTTTTGAAGGAGAATCCTCATTCCCTCCGCCCTTGCTGAGCAGTCTCCTGAATAATTTATTGTTCTATAGATTTTTACAGGACTTAAAGAAGTAATCTTATCTGAAAATAAATGTACACTCTTTGTAGCTAGGAGAATCACATATCTTATGACTTTTCAGATTTCTTCAGAATGAACTCAAAGACAGTACGTGGTCTGAAACACCTGTTGGCCTCCATTTTGGCCTCAAAGCTAATGAATATTGCCATTTTATACAGCAAGACACAATCTGTCATCCCTTTACTCCCTCTCAATTAACTAGCTTTCCTGTAGCCTCAAGCTCCCAACTCTCAACTCGGAGTATAAAACAGAAGCATTATTTTTCTAGATAGACGCACGGACCAGTTTAATTTCAGCATGTAGAGAAGAGGAGATGAGAAAAAATATCTGAAAATTGACTTGCAGCAACATTCTCCAATAAAGATAAGCAATATTGTTGTGTGTGTGTGTGTGTTTTTATCCAACTAAACTAAATGTGAAATATTCAAAGTGTGTATAACAATATACACCCGATGTGAGTACACACTAATAATACTTATGTGTGTTGGGACAGCACAGGTTCAATATATCTGGAAATACAGACAAAAATCAAAACATAGTGCTTTCTGTATAATAACATAAAATATGAAAACAGAATGAATGGAATCAAACTCACAAGAATAGAGCCGTGCCAGGCTCTATGTAATCTGTACATAGGGTGCCCAAATAGGCTAAAATGAATTAATGCCAGAACAGGATACCGGATCAAATAAAAAAATGACTTTTATTCCAGACTATTAAAAAGGAATATCAGGAAATATAAAATAAAGCAGTGTATAAGAAACAAGAAAAGTCACCGCCAAAAATCCATAAAAGTCCAGATTCCCAAAATACAAATAAACAGCAGACGCATTTCAGCTCTAGGCTTTCTTCAGTGCTGGTCCATAACTGTATTTCCTCCGTTTTTATCTCCTGTTCCGGTCCCAATCAGCTGACGTTCATTTCCTGATTGCCAATGTGACGTCACTTCCGGTATGACGTCATCACACGGCGTGTAATGTTCCGCCGATATTTCCTCTCTTCAGAAGCAACTGTGGCTGTTTTGACTAAGGGCAAGATGCCCTAATGCAGGACAAAAATATAAAATATATGCGGCAGAAACATAAATCAATAGGTTAAACATTATAAAAAGACACCACCTCCAGTGGTATCATGTATAAGCCAAAAATCTATATTATATCAAATTACATTATAAAGAGAATAAACAGATGGAATTTCGATAAAAATTGAACTAATGTATAGTACCATAGAATGTCATATAATGCAGATACATATCCACTAATAAATGATAAACTACATAAGAATATATAAAAGTACATACAATTAACACATAAAATAAAAATGAATTAAACAAAGGAACAGTGTGAAGGTGCCTAAAAGTGAGTTCAAAAGGAATGACTGAAAAAATTGATAATCTGGTGGGGAGAGCACCATACTGGACACACACACACACAAAAAAATCCTTCTTTTTCCTTTTTTAAAAACAAACAAACTTATTTTAATGTATTTTTTAACTTCTTTTAATGTATTCTCAATTTCTGTACAGAAACTGAGAATACATTAAAAGTTAAAGAAAAGGTTGAACAGGTAGAACAAAATAATTAAAAAGAAAAAGTTTCAGAGAGATCATAACGATAATGCCAACAATTGAATAAGATCTTTTTCTAAAAATAATTTTTCTTATTCCAATCACTATACCAAAATAAATCCTAATAATGTGGTCCCAAAAAGATCCTATACTCCATATACATCTAGGGGAGGGAAAGATCTATAGACTAACCCTCCTGTGAGAGGTGAAAGGAGAAATCTGACTGATAGGAGGAATTCTGTCTCCCAGAAAGAAATGGGTTCTCCAAATTGGCAACAAGCTAAACCAAACAAAATCTATAGGAAGAATGTACAAGGTAATCAACTGGTCACTAATACCAACAGGTTTAGAGTATCGTCGGACAATTCCACTGGCGATGGGATAGAAACCCATAATTTGTCTGTTCCTCCCAACGCCTCTTCCTTTTTTTTTAGGTTGTGGTTCTCCTACATGGGTTCAAAGACCACTTCAAAAGAGGAATTTAATACCAGAAGAAGAGGAGTGCGGGCAGGGAGGATCCTGGGAAGGGAGAAAGAGAGGAAAGATCCTTACATCGGGATTTTTAATCTAACCTCTAAAACCCTATCCAAGGACCAGATGAATGTGTTAAGCAAGGGATTAAAGTTTGCTCCCTCTTGTTATAATGATCCCTTTAATACTTTCATTGATTTAAAGAAATTTACTAGGAAATTATGTTTAAAGAAGTTTTTTAAAAAACATCCAGTTACAGATAAAAATGAGGAAACCGCTATAAATGATTTTATTCATACGGAATTAAAAAACAAATCAAATTTTCCTAATTTTCCTAAAGTGGAGCAAAGTGATGCCATGCAAGTCTCCGAGAACTTAGTGATAGGAGAAGTTAGAAAAATTGGGAAATACAAGAAAAAGAAACATAATTAAAATTTTGCTGAATGAAAGGCGTTAATAGAACTAAAAAAATGACCAAACTATTGTCATTAAACCTGCCGACAACGGGGGGGAAGGTGGGATATTCATTCAGAGTAGAGAAAATTATGTTAAAGAAATATGTAGGCAATTGGACGACTCTGCAACATATAAAAAACTTTGCGAATAGGCCATCACAAAATATTGGAGTTTTGTATAAAACTTTAATTGACAAAGGAAAAACTCTAGAAAATTCTTAATGATAATGAATATAATTATTTAAATATCGAAATTTTCAAAATTCCTGTTTTTTACATCTTGCCAAAAATACATAAAGACTCTACTAACCCACCAGGTAGGCAAATTGTGGCAGGGGTAGACTCTCTTTTGAGTCGATTATCAGAATACATTGATAAGTTATTACAGCCCCTAGTGGTTTCACAGCCCACCTATTTGAAGGACTCAACCCAATTAATTAGGGAATTACAGAATATCCCTTGGGAAGATGGTTGGATATTGGCTACGTGTGATGTCATTAGCTTGTACACAATCATCTCCCACCATTTGGGATGTGAGGCTATGGAACATTTTTTATCTCATAGTTCTATACCTGATAGTCAAAAGGATTTTATTTTAGAGGAGATTAAACTAATTCTGCATGATAACTACTTTTGGTT
Organism: Pelobates cultripes; assembly: GCA_933207985.1. Classification (NCBI taxonomy): domain Eukaryota; kingdom Metazoa; phylum Chordata; class Amphibia; order Anura; family Pelobatidae; genus Pelobates; species Pelobates cultripes. The sequence continues at coordinate 146,226,125 of OW240913.1, forward strand.
CGAGGGATCCTACTACCTACAATTAGTTGGTAATGCGATGGGGACCAAGTTCGCACCCAGCTATGCCAACCTTTCTATGTCTTATTGGGAGAAGACTTTCCTCCAGGAGGGTTGTGGCTGGGACATGGGCTTGGTCCTCTATCGCAGGTTTATAGATGATATTTTTTTCATCTGGAAAGGTGATGTGGGGTCCCTCAAACTTTTTCTTTTCTTTCTTTTTTAAATAGTAATGAGAGGAATATATCCTTTACCTGTGAGCACAGTCGTACTAGGGTAAATTTTTTGGACTTAGAAATTTACATCGAAAATCTTAACATCAAAACCAAAACATACTTTAAAAAAGTCGATGTAAATAGTTACATCGACACAACCAGTTGCCATTTTGTACCCTTGCTACGTAACATTCCGAAGGGGAAATTCATGAGGGTCTTAAGGAATTGCAGTGATTCACAGGAATATGATTTACAGACTGATATTTTAACACAATTTTTTAGAGAAAAACAATACAATTCAGAGATTTTAAACCAACAGAAAGAGGAGGTTAGATCAATGAGTAGAAAGTATGTGCTACAATATAAAATTAAAGTCAAGAATTCATCTCCTAAAAATGATCTGAACATTCCAATAATACTTGACTTTAATGAAGATGCTAAGCAAATAAAATATATTATAAACAAATACTGGCATATCCTGCAAACGGATAATAATCTCGAAGGGATCATAGATGCCAAACCAAATATTATTTATAGAGGAGCGAGGAACATAAAAGACAGCCTGGTAATAAGTTATATCAGACCAGAAAGGAATAGAGGTGACAGGAATTTCTTAAGACAAAAACCTAGTTTTTATTACTGTAAGATGTGTCCTGCGTGTAAAAAAATTAAGAATAAGGACACTCGAACTCATTTTAAATCATATGTCACAGGTGAAAGTTTTAACATCAAGAGCACTTTAACTTGTCATTCTACCAATGTAGTGTTTCTCCTCTGGTGTCCGTGTGGGCTCCAGTATGTGGGAATGACTACTAGAAGTCTAAAAGCCCGCATGCTGGAGCACATGGGGAATATCCAGAGGGGATACACGAAACACAGTGTATGCGCCCATTTTTTGGAGAAGCATAATAGTGATCCCTCTTTGTAGGGCTTTATGGCCTTTTAAAAAAAAAAAAAAAGAATATTAACATGAGGGGAGAGGATAATTTTAGAGAACTTAACCCCTTAAGACCGGAGGGCATACTATTACGCCCTATTTTAAGCTGCTCTAAACGCCCCGGGCGTAATAGTACGCCCTTCGTTTTTTTTTTTACTTACCCGGTAGCCGGCAATCCCACGCCGGCGATCGCGGTTGGGGGGACTCCCAGGGAGCCCCCCGCGGCACATCCAGCCTCCTGCAGCCCCCCCGGCCATGTGAGAGTGAGGTCCTTGCGAGGACCTCACAATCACATGGCCGGGTTAGCTGGCTACTGTACTGCCAGCAAGGGGACTGCCTGGAATGACAGGTAGTCCCCCTGCTGGCTGGAAATAAATTAAATTAAAGTTAATAAGTGTAAAAAAATAAATTATATACTTAGATCATATATATATATTATATATATATGATCTAAGTATATATATACACATATACATACACACCCATACACTGTCTAGGTGTATTTTACTATTAATATATATATAATTATATATATATATTAATATCAAATTACACGTAGACTGATACTGATTAAATATATATATAATTATTGTTATATATATATATTTATATATAATATAAAAAAAATGTAAATACGTTAAAAAAATAAAATTAAAAAAATAATTACAAATAAATAATTAAAAAATATATAGATGTGTAATATTTCATTCTAACTGTATTGTGATATTAATAAATATATATTTATATCAAAATACACGTAGAATGAAATAATATATATATCTATATACATAAATATATACGTATATATCACTATATATATATAAAAATATTTAAAAATTAAAAGTTAATTCTACATATATATTTATGTATTATTTTTACATATTTAGGTATCTTAATTAATTACAATTAGCGGGACCTGCCTGACAACCCATGCCGAAAGTAAAGGGAATTTAATTTGCTAGCACTATATTTAACCCTATAATTTTCCAAGACACCATAAAACCTGTACATGGGGGGTACTGTTCTACTCAGGAGACTTCGCTGAACACAAATATTAGTGTTTCAAAACAGTACAATGTATTACAACGATGATATCGCCAGTAAAAGTGATGTTTGCATTTTTCATGCACAAACAGCACTTACACGGACGATATTATTGCTGTGATACTTTTTGCTGTTTTGAAACACAAATATTTGTGTTCAGCGAAGTCTCCCGAGTACAACAGTACCCCTCATGTACAGGTTTTATAGTGTTTTCAAAAGTTACAGCGTCAAATATAAGGCTTGCGTTTCATTTTTTTCACATTAAAATTCGCCAGATTGGTTACGTTGCCTTTGAGACCCTATGGTAGCCCAAGAATGAAAATTACCCCTATGATGGCATACCATCATTTGCAATAGTAGACAACCCAAGGTATTGCAAACGGGGTATGTCCAGTCTTTTTTAGTAGCCACTTAGTCACAAACACTGGCCAAGGTTGACGTTTTTTGCATTTTTCACACACAAACAAATACTAACGTTAACTTTGGCCTGTGTTTGTGACCAAATGGCTACTAAAAAAGACTGAACATACCCCATTTGCAATACCTTGGGTTGTTTACTATTACAAATGGTATGCCATTATGGGTGTAAATTTCATTTCTGAGATACTATACAGTCTCAAAGGCAACATAACCTATCTGGCAAATTTCAATTTCAAATGTAACGTGCTATATTTGACCCTGTAACTTCCCAAAACGCCATAAAACCTGTACATAGGGGGTGCTGTCTTACACGTGAGACTTTGCTGAATACAAATATGTGTATTTTATTGCAGTAAAAGCAAACAGTATTATGACATTGACAGTTAAAATGTCATGTAGAACTAAAAAAATAAATAAAATCTTATTAAATGAAAGCCCTGTTTCCCCTGAATAAAATGACATATAACAAGGGTGGGTGCATTTACTATGATAGAGGTGAATTACAGTTGGACAGACATGTAGCGCAAATGCCAGGTTTTGTTTACATTTTGTTTTGTTCACAACGTGTACATTTGGCTCCATCCTTAAGGGGTTAATAAGATCGAAAGTCGTGGATTTTCAATCTGGACACCATGTCCCCTAGAGGACTTAATATTGATTTTGAGTTAATTCATTTTCTATAAAATATATTTTTGAAATATTTAGAAAAAGGGAAGGGAAAAGAAAAGGAAGGGAAAAAAAGGAGGAATGAAGAGAGAAAGGAAAGGGAAAGAAAGAAGGAAGTAAAGGAAAGGGAAGAGAAAGGAAAGAAAAAAAAAGGAAAAAGAAGGAATATTTTTTTTTTGTGTTTCCAGTATGGTGTTCTTCTCCTCTCCCCACCAGATTATCAATTTTTTAAGTCATTCCTTTTGAACTCACTTTTAGGCACCTTCACACTGTTCTTTTGTTTAATTTATTTTTATTTTATTTGTTAATTGTATGTACTTTTATATATTCTTATGTAGTTTATAATTTATTAGACCGGAACAGGAGATAAAAACGGAGGAAATACAGTTATGGACCAGCACTAAAGAAAGCCTAGAGCTGAAACGTGTCTGCTGCTTATTTGTATTTTGGGAATCTGGACTTTTATGGATTTTTGGCGGTGACTTTCTTGTTTCTTATACACTGCTTTATTTTATATTTTTATATCCATGTCCTGATATTCCTTTTTAATAACCTGGAATAAAAGTCATTTTTTTATTTGATCCGATATCGTGTTCTGGCATTAATTTGTTTTAGCCTATATGGGCACCCTATATGCAGATTACATTGAGCCTGGCATGGCTCTATTCTTGTGAGTTCGATTCCATTCATTCTGTTTTCATATTTTATGTTATTATACAGAATGCACTATGTTTTGATTTTTGTCTGTATTTTCAGATACATTGAACCTGTGCTGCCCCAACACACATAAGTATTATTAGTGTGTACTCACATTATTATTATTATGATATTTATAGAGCGCCATCAAATTCCGCAGCGCTTTACAGTGGGTGGACGAACAGACATGTAGTTGTAACCAGACAAGTTGGACACACAGGAACAGGTTGGTTGAGGGCCCTGCTCAATGAGCTTACATGCTAGAGGGAGTGGGGTAAAATGACACAAAAAGGTAAGGATAGTATTAGACTAGTGACAGTTGCAGAAGAGGACTCAGTCAGGAGCTATTAACAGTTTAATTGATACGCTTTTATGAAGAAGTGGGTTTTTAATGATTTTTTGAAGGAGTGGAGACTGGGTGAGCATCTAACGGAGGAGGGAAGGGAGTTCCACAGGAACGGTGCAGCCCTCGAGAAATCTTGAAGACGAACATCAGAGGTGGGAGTACGGACAGAAGATAGACGTAAGTCTTAAGCAGACTGTGTATAAGGGAGGATAGATAGGTGGGAACAGCATTATGTAGAGATTTGAAAGCAAGAACCAGAATTTTAAATTGAGCTCTATATTTTATAGGAAGCCAATGTAGGGACTGACAGAAGGGTGAGGCATGGGAGGTGCGGACAGACAGAAAGATGAGCCTCGCCTCCGCATTCATTATGGACTGTAACGGCGCAAGTTGGGAGCATGTAAGACCACTGAGAAGCAGATTACAGTAGTCAAGGCTAGAAAGGACAGTGGAATGGACCAGCACCTTAGTCGCATCTGGTGTTAAGTAGGGTCGGATGCGGGCAATGTTTTTGAGATGGAAACGACAGGATTTGGCGATAGACTGAACATGAGGCTTGAAGGAGAGGTCGGAGTCAAAGAGAACACCTAGGCAGGGAGCCTGTGTGGTGGAGCTGATGGTAGCACCGTTGACTTGGAGGGAGACAGACAAAGGAGTAGCAACACTTGAGGGAGGAAAGACCAGAATTTCAGGCAATCAGAGACACTAGTCAAGAGGGACGGGGAGAGATCAGGAGAGGACAGGTAGATTTGCATGTCATCTGCATAGAAATGATATTGGAAGCCAAATCAGGTGTACATTGTTATATATTTCTTGATCTTTGTGTAAGGTGATAAGGGAGTACACCTTTTTACACCCATTGTATTTACATTGTAGTATTACTGCACTTTACCTTCAGAAGCGCCTACACAAACCATTGTCCTTTTTAATATTCAAAGTGAACTAATCTGCAGCAACCCCCTTATCCCCCAAGAAAAACCCCTGCATCTCATATTTGTCAGTGAATGAACTGTCGTTGCATGTTGGCTTTTAGTACTGAGCATACAATTTAAAATGATACATCGAGAACTGTCATGCAGTTAACCAATGCACTTAGTGCATGGTAAAACCACTGAAACACCATTAAATATTCCAACCATAGAAACATTTAAGACAGAAAAAAATCCATTCAAAGGTTTCTTGCAAGTAAAACACTTGTACTTTTTCATCATTAATCTAATCAATATAGAGATTTTCTACACTCCTTGCTCTCTGTAAAATAATGGAAGATAATAATAATAATATGCACACATAAGTGCCCAAGAAAAAGATTACCACTTGGTCATCTTTAACCCTCCCAATGCCTCTTTCTTAGGACTACAAAAAAGCCACGTACTAATGAATAAATAGCACTAGTAATACTTTTTTTAATAAAATATAGAATTTTCAGTTGTGTATTCACTCAGTGTATTTTACATTGTATTCACTCAGTGTATTTTACACTTGTGAAGTGTATTCACAAATCAGTACTAATTTACCTTGTTGGTTGACCACAAGTCAATTTTTTGCACAGTTGTATTTGCTATCTTGGTTTTTGATGGTTAAAGTACATATATAGAAAGTTAGACAGAACTTTTTTTGTGTTCTGCTGGTTAGTACATACACACCTATGTGGACGGCTCTCTGACTTATCTCTATCTTTAAAGCTTCTATACAAACCACTCATTCATCTTCTAAATGTCTACTCTCTATTTCCTATGCCTCTGATATAGACTACAGGAAGCCCACTATCTATACCAGAGGTCATTCAAGATCTGTGATGCTGTTTTTACTGGCCACCTAACACAGATTAATTTGACATACATGTATCCACGAGTAGGCTTATATCAAGATACTGGCTGCAATGCAATGTTTGGCATATTATTATTATTATTTATATAGATTATGCAGCACTGTACAATGGGTGGACTAACAAACACGTAATTGTAAGCAGACTACTTAGGCGCACAAGAACAGAGGGTTTGAGGGCCCTGCTCAATGAGCTTACATGCTAGAGGGAGTGAGGTATAGTGACACAAAAGGTAAAGGTAGAAAAGTTGGTTGGTAAAATAGTATACACGGAAGCACAGTGTATTTATTTTTTTAATCATAAAATACGAATCAGGTTGTGTGATTTTTTTAATTCACTTTTTATTTGAATTGTAAGGTGTCAAAGAGAATATTGGGGTACAGAAAAGAAAAGAAAAGGGGAGTACATAGTTACAGCTAAGCGTGCCTGAGGCGCTCGCCACGTGAGGAATGCATGTTGGTTAAAATGTTCAAAACTTTTCTGATAGTGTCAGAGCCTTGGAGTAGCGATCTGGGCCTGGAGCTTTGTGCACTGGGATTCAATGATTTTTTTGGCAGAATGGAGACTGGGTGAACATCTAAGGGAGTTCCACAGGAATGGTGCAGCCCTAGAGAAGTCTTGAAGGTGAGCATCAGAAATGGGATTCCGAACAGAGAATAGACTTCGGAAGAGCGTAGGGGCCTAGATGGGGCCATACTTGCGCATTAAAGAAGATAGGTAGGTTGGAGCATTCATTAAAGACTGTAATGGGGCATGTTCGGAGCACATTAAATCACTGAGAGGTAGATTGCAGCATTCAAGGCGAGACAGGATAGCGTCATGGGCCAGCACCTTAACAGCATCTGGAATTAAGTAAAGGGTGGATGCTTTTGAGATGGAAGTGGCAGGATTTGGCAATCGACTGGACATGAGGGGTGAAGGAGAGTTCAGAGTCAAAGAGAATACCCTGGTAGTGAGCCTGCGAGGTGGAGTTGATGGAGACGCAGTTAACATATAGGGAGACTGAAACGGGAGTAGCAACACATGACGTAGAAAGGATCAGAAGTTCTGTTTTGGATATGTTGAGTTTAAGGAAGTGGCCAGCCATTCAGTTAGAAATAGTAGAGATTTAGTCAGAGACACCAGTCAAGAGGGGCAGGAAGAAATTAGGAGAGGACAGATAGATTAGTGTGTCTGCATAGAAATGTATTAGAAGCCAAAGGAGCTGATGAGTTTACCAAGGGCGTATAGATCAAAAACAGAAGGGGACCAAGGACTGAATCTTGGGGAACACCAACAGAGAGGGGTTGGAAGGAAGAGGCTGAGCCAGAGAAAGAAACACTGAAAGAGCGTTGGGAGAGGTAGGAGAAGCACCAGGAGAGTGCCATATCTTGTAGACCAAAATTATGGAGAATGAGAAGAAAGCTGTTGATGATCAACGGTGTCAAAAGCAGCAGGAAGGTCAAGGAGACTTAGGATAAAATAGTGACCATGAGATTTTGCAGTGATTCGATCATTGGATACTTTGGTTAGAGCTGTTTACAGCGTGGAAACCAGACTGAAGCAGGTCTATCAGAGAGTTGGATTCGAAGAAGTCTGTCAATCTTGCATCCATAACTCTCTCAAGGATCTTGGATGCAAAAGGCAGTCGCGAGATAGGTCGGTAGTAGATAGGAGAGTAAGGGTCAAGGTTGGGATTTTTTCGAATCAGGGTTACAGTTGCATGTTTGAAAGGTGATTGAAATATGCCAGAGGAGAGGGGAGATTGAAAATGTTAGTGAGAGGCAGAGCAAGCAAAGGGGACAGAGAGCAGGTTGGGGGAAGTATTGGTAGGGAAGGGAGAGAGATGAGAGATCTCTTCCCTAATTGTAGAAATCTTCTCAGTAAAGGGAGTTGTAAAGTATGTGGCGGTCAAGCTGGTAGGAGAGGGAGATACAACAGGATGAAAAAGAGAGTTAAAAATGTGAAATAGACATTTTGGTTTGTGGGAAAATGTGGTTATGAAGGTATTGAAGTAATTTTCTTTTGCAGAGGAAAGAACCAAGCTGTAGGATCGCAGCATAAATTTATAGTGGAGAAATATATATATGCTGAAATTCTGGCATATAAATTACTTTTTTGTTAGTAGTTAAAAAAATTTGTTACAGGTACATATTATAACTGAGTCTTGGGAGAATCGTAATTTCACAAAGGAACATTGAGTAAAAATAGTGGAGTTTTATTTTAAAAACTGTTCAGCAAGTGAATAATTTCAAGAACTTTTCATATTAATTGTCTGCCATGTTTGCCCAACCTTTCAGCTCCCAATTACTTCCTGAGGGGATATCTGACAGAGCGGGTGAACACTGCGTACACTTTAGCAACTCATGTAGAATATCGGTGCAGAAATTCAAGTGCTAGAGCCTCAAACATGAACTAATGAACAATGCAATCGAAAGACGCTAATTTCATGAGATGGCAAATGAAGCTCATGTAAAAGATATCATCACATTTTGAAAAAGCCACATTGGCGAAACGCGTAATGAATGTTATGTACTTGTATTTTAACCAATAAAGGATTTTTGATCACTGCACTCACGTACTGTGCCAAATACCTTTTAAGTTATTTTTAATTCTAATTTTAAACATACTACCTGGCATTATATTACCACTTATCCTCTACTCCAAAAAAATCCAAGGTGGGGATAATACCACCAACACTGATATCTGTCATGGACAGACTGGATCCAACAGGCAAATATAAGCTCGACGCGCGTATATATATATATTTTCTGTATATGTAACTTTATAACCCTGTGGTTAACTTGGATTCAATGGAATTGATTCAGCTATCTATTTCTTTCTCTCTAATACTACTGGGAGTTATGTTGTAATGTAGTAACTTTTGTAGTATAATAATCTACTCACTGTGTAGTAATCTTTCCCTCTAGTAATGGGACCCAGTATATTATCTGGGCACCTTAATATGTATAAAGATGATTGGATATGATCATATTTTATATTTCTACATTTCAATTACAATTGATACACGAACTAATTCCATTATGGGAAGTGATTATTATGTATACACAGAGATTCTTTGTTGATCAAATATGATCATGTTGTAACTCAGTGGGCATTACTCAATTGATACATTCATCCCCCTTTTTTCCCTCCCCGCCACCACTTCCCCTTCTATGTCACTATAGTGTTATGTGACATGATTGACAGGTGGGCGGACCTAAGGGATATCGGGCCAATGGGCAGCTAATAATAGCGATCGCCCTGCCGAGATAACAAATTATGTTTTGACAATACTACACAACATACTGTGGCTATAATATTGAGGATATCCTTTGAAGCGCTGTGATTGTTGTATCACGCGTTTTCTTATTTACTTTAGTATCTCGTCTTGTGACGCGAATAACAAGGGGCGTACCCAATGTATGTTTTGACCAATGAGGACTCTATATCGACGTCAATAATTAACTGACCAATGAGTGTCCTATACGGACGGTAACACACGTGGCCCCTCACAGCTGTTTCCACTCCTCTTGTTACAACTAAGGGTATTTAAACAGTTACAAGGAACTCAGAAAGTTTGTTGCTCCTGACGACGGCGTGCTGAAAACGCCGGAACGCGCGTCGAGCTTATTTATTTTGATTTATTTTGCACTTTAGGTGGCACAGATGGATTAATTTAATTCAATTTTTTCACTTTAGTTATCTTTTTTAGGCAGGGATAGAGGCTGTATTGTAGGCACTTAGTTCTTTACAGTGCCGAGGTAACTTTTTTAGGGACAGCAGACTTTTTACAGAAGTTCTAGAGCCATTTTTATACTGACCATTTCCTCTCCCCCCCTTCCTCTATAGTTACCTCTGTCTCTTTGGTATTTAGTATTTGTGGCATTTGAACACAGAGACTAGGTAATTACTGAGTAGACTCTTTAGCTATTCACTGATTTTTCTACTCCCATATTCAATGGAATTGATTCAGCTATCTATTTTTTTCTCTCTAATACTACTGGGAGTTATGTTGTAATGTAGTAACTTTTGTAGTATAATAATCTACTCACTGTGTAGTAATCTTTCCCTCTAGTAATGGGACCCAGTATATTATCTGGGCACCTTAATATGTATAAAGATGATTGGATATGATCATATTTTATATTTCTACATTTCAATTACAATTGATACACGAACTAATTCCATTATGGGAAGTGATTATTATGTATACACAGAGATTCTTTGTTGATCAAATATGATCATGTTGTAACTCAGTGGGCATTACTCAATTGATACATTCATCCCCCTTTTTTCCCTCCCCGCCACCACTTCCCCTTCTATGTCACTATAGTGTTATGTGACATGATTGACAGGTGGGCGGACCTAAGGGATATCGGGCCAATGGGCAGCTAATAATAGCGATCGCCCTGCCGAGATAACAAATTATGTTTTGACAACACTACACAACATACTCCAAGTGGCTATAATATTGAGGATATCCTTTGAAGCGCTGTGATTGTTGTATCACGCGTTTTCTTATTTACTTTAGTATCTCGTCTTGTGACGCGAATAACAAGGGGCGTACCCTATGTATGTTTTGACCAATGAGGACTCTATATCGACGTCAATAATTAACTGACCAATGAGTGTCCTATACGGACGGTAACACACGTGGCCCCTCACAGCTGTTTCCACTCCTCTTGTTACAACTAAGGGTATTTAAACAGTTACAGGGAACTCAGAAAGTTTGTTGCTCCTGACGACGGCGTGCTGAAAACGCCGGAACGCGCGTCGAGCTTATTTATTTATTTTGATTTATTTTGCACTTTAGGTGGCACTGATGGATTAATTTAATTCAATTCTTTCACTTTAGTTATCTTTTTTAGGCAGGGATAGAGGCTGTATTGTAGGCACTTAGTTCTTTACAGTGCCGAGGTAACTTTTTTAGTTACAGCAGACTTTTTACAGAAGTCACTGGTTGGGTTCAGTTCTAGAGCCATTTTTATACTGACCATTTCCTCCCCCCCCCCTTCCTCTATAGTTACCTCTGTCTCTTTGGTATTTAGTATTTGTGGCATTTGAACACAGAGACTAGGTAATTACTGAGTAGACTCTTTAGCTATTCACTGATTTTTCTACTCCCATATTGCACTATTATATTCTCATATTCTTGTCTTTTTTGTATATATATATATATATATGGACTTCTGAGATAGAAACGTAAGATACACTCTCCAGACTTAATAAATCTACCCGCTATCAAATACCTCAAATTGCACTTATCTCTACTATTTATTGGGTCTATAATTATATCCTATATTATTTAGCAAATTGATTCATTTTTCTGGTTTGGCGCAGCCCTTCTTTTACTTTTTGTGTTGTTCTTGTTGATTCTTTCAAAGGGTTGAGAGGGATTCCCTTTTTTAGGGTTGCTGCCTGTCAAATTGTCTGGCTAATTAGCGACAACTTATTTGTGTAGTTCTTTTTGTGTATACTAGTAATAATGGCTTTTTTTATTTTAAAAAGCATAAATATCACTGTTTCATGATATTCCAAGACAAATATGATTTCCCAGTCCATATACTTATGCTGCATATGCAATTTAAACACAGGTTCAAAACTGATTTAAGATCTTCTTGTTTACTTGTACACAATGGGGAGGGGAGACAATCGATGTTAATGATGTTAATTTCTTCATCACTTTTCTTACAATGATCTATAAGTATCTGCTTCATATGTTTGATAAATGAGTTTCTGGGGAATACTATTGCCACAATGCACAAGATGTTTATGAATGACAGTCCGTTAATAATATTTTGTGTGCCCATGGCATTAAAGACCAGCTATTGATATATATTGCTGATGCCATACTTTGATCATGCTGAAGCACCAGATGTTCTAGATTACTAGAATGTTATATAACCCATCACTGCAGATGTATTCAGACTGGATTATATTTCCTAATAACTTTATCTACAAAAAAACAAATGAGAGAATATATATAATTTTATATATATATATATATATATATATATATATATATAGTCTCTTTTAAAAACCTTTTTATTGGACTAACAGAATTTTTTAATGAAATAAAAAGAAATGCTTTAGAAAGCTTGCCATCCCAGAATTCTGTAAGTACAATAAAAAAGGTATTACATACTGCTACTACTAAAGATACTAAGTTCTTATGTTACTTTAAATCTGCATCACTGGACTAAGATGGCTACAATCTCCACTCTAACACTATATATAAGTGTGTGCTTTTTTATGCATGCATCGTTACATTTTTAAAAAATAGTAATATGTTGCATAGAAGTAGTAATTGTGTGCTATTCAAATTATATTGATATTTTACATGTAAAAACCAACTACAAAATGTAAGACAATCCTGACCACAAATGCAAAATTGAACGGTCTGATCGTGTTATTGTACTCCTCATGGCTCACATTGCACCTATGGGATATTATAAGACCATTACCAAACCAGCTCTGTGCTTTCTTTCACGGTTAAATGCTTCAAAACAGTAAGTGAAACACCAGCATTCTGACAATGGATACACTGGACACGTACTAGCCTAATATTGAGATCATACACAATTTCCTAGCAAATACCCTATTATTGTCTGAATCTTCTAATGATATGTGTTTATGAAAAAATAAGTTAAAGGTTGCCAAACAGCTCTTCTCAGCATGAAGCATAATATATTTTATGTAGTGTGAATTTCACTGTAGCATAACTGCTGATGGAAGCATTTCTTTCACTTGTCTGATTCTCAATGACTTAGGCTTTCATTAGCTCTCTGAGACCAATTTTCATGCATATGGTATTTTGGTTTGTAGACGCAAGCATTCCATAACTAGGGAGGGAAGCAAACAATTCACGAATGCACAGAGGATTCTCTAAGCATTAAAGGCAGTAGAAACAGTACAACAATATAAATTGAGGATTGTTTTAATAATATCTATCCTAGTGATTTTGTACATGGCTCAATTCTAACAGAAATTATAGATGAGAATAGATAATATAATAATATTTGTAATATTTTTTCAAATACTTTTTAATATTTATAATAATTATAGAGAATACATATATAATACATTCAGAGGCTACATCAAATGGTTCTGGAGATATCATTTTAAACCACAAGACCAAAGCTCAAGGGGTTCATAAAGGTCTCTAGATCCAGTGATGTCATTATTTTCCTCGAATGCAGGTTTGCTATTATGAATTATACCTGTCACATTGTATTTTTAGTTCTGGATTAGTGTCAGTGTGAAGTGAAAGTGGAGGAGCTACCTTTTGTCAGCTGTGATGACGAAATAGAAAAAGGGTCTTGGGGGATCCCTTAGTCTAGAAGGATCCTCTATAGACATCAGCCCTCCTCACAAAAAATTAAAATGCATCTTCACATGTGTGTCTTTCCTCCAAAGTAACAGTCACACAGGCATCATTTTTCAGTCACACAGTCAAAGTTATACAGGTACACTGTCATACAAACACATAAATATTCAGACACATACAGTCAGAGGCATACAGACATACAGGCAGAGACATACATGCATGCAGAGAAATGCATGCATATAAAGACATACTTGCATACAGAGGTATTCCGTCATACAGACGCATACATACCTACAGGCATACAGAGACATACAGAAACAGAGACATACAGGCATGCAGACACATACATACATACAGAAACAGGCATAGTAGCCGAACGCATTTATCTCTAAAGCGGCTAATAATCCCATCCGGCAGGCTCTAGTCGTCGGTAATAAATCCCCCCAATAACGAGACCAAGCTCCGCATTGGGGGTAAAACATGAACTGGCTTTACTGTGGGCTACCTGCCCGTATTTATGCAGGTCTCCCACTTGGTGGACACTCCCCTAGGGGACCAAATGGGAGACTGTAACAATAGACAGATATATGGCAGGTTACGACCCACATTCACAGAATACTCCCAGCATGCATTAGTATTCCCTCCCCTTTGCCCTGGAGATAATTGAGAAGTAATTCAATTATCTCCAGGACAGAGGCAAATCGCCATTTTAAATTCAACACAGAAAAACACATAAAAATATATAACTTTACATTTGTCAAATGTTACCCATTCGTATCACATATCCCCAGATAGCCTGGATCTGAGTGCATATTATTGGCGAATAGCGCTCAGATCCCATACGTATAGTTCAATCGCCATGGAGTCAAAGTCTATTACAGTCTTTCGGTATGCGATTGACTCCATGGGAAGGCTATCTGGGTTAAGTCCATTCGTGCGTTTAAAACTCCCGAACGGCCGATGTTCGTATACTTCTGTCGATTGAGAAGGGAGGTCGGCGGCTTCAGCGGTGTTCGGCGGAAAAAGTGTCAGTTTTCAGTTCCATGAAATCAATGCCGAACACCGCTGGTCTTTCGCATGGTTTAAAATGGCCGCCGCCTCGTGGTTGATATACGAACGACGACCACCCTGTTTCGGTTTTTAATTGAGAAGTGTGTGTGGTTAACCACAATGTTCTAATTGGGATCAAGAGGTTAACCAGCAGCACACTTCTCTTATGGGTGGCCGTCCATTCGGTAGTTTGTTCGGCAAAAAACGTCCATTATACGAACAGAGGCATACGAATGAGTAATTCCACGAAAACGGCAAAACAGACGAACCAGCAATCCCAGGTTATACAGATGGATCTGTCACATGTATTAAAGAATGTTTTGGGTATCGTAATAGGTATTGCCTGAAGGAGATATAATAGGCGCGGGAGAAAATTCATCTTAATTACCTGGACTCTTCCCAACCACGATATGTGTGGGAACGACCAGTCTCTCATTTCTCTTTGGAGCGCCGTAGCATGTCAGCAAAGTTTTCTCAGAACAGGTCTCCGCTCCTTTTAGTCAGCCATATTCCCAAGTATCTGATCCGATGGTCAGACCATTGGAAGGGAAAGCTATGCCGTAGGGGGACGGTGCGTGTCATCGGAATATTTACATTGAGGATGTATGACTTGGTGTGGTTTATTTTTAGGTCGGAGATATGTCTGAACGTCTGAAGGGCCCTCACTATGTTGGGAAGGGAAATCTCTGGGTTTGTTCCCACGAACAGCAGGTCGTCCGCAAATGCGGCAACCTTGTGGTGTACGATGCCGGTCTGTAGGCCAGCGATGTCGTCGTTCTGACGAATGTGGGTCAGGAATGGCTCCAGGGCCAGCACGAACAGTAGCGGTGACAAGGGACAACCCTGTCTGGTGCCGGTGCTTACAGGGAATGCGTCGGTGAGTGCCCCATTGACCACCACGTGCGCCGTGTGTTCATGATACAACGCCTCTATCCATCGTCGCATGTATGTTCCCAGCCCTATGTGTTGTAGGGTTTCCAATAGGTAGGTCCATCGGACCCCGTCGAAGGCCTTCTCTGCGTCTGTTGACAGCAGGAGAAGGCCTCTTTTTTCCCCTCCCCTCCCGTGTATGTGGGCCAGTGTCTGAACGCTGTTGTCTCTTGCTTCGCATCCCGTTACGAATCCCAGTGAGGGGATATGGGTCGTCAGCCGTGTCGGCAGGATTTTGGAGAGTAACTTTATGTCACAGTTTATAAGCGAAATCGGTCTGTAATTCCCGCAGAGTTCGCTATCCTTGCCTTCCTTGGGGATGATAGTGATATGGGCTGTCAGGGCTTGTTTAGGGATGTGGTGGCCTTCTCTTATTGCATTGAATGCCTCCACCATTGGAGGGTAGAGGTCTTCTGCATAGTGTTTGTAGTATTTTGTTGGGAGTCCATCAAGACCCGGGCTCTTGCCCAGTTTAGTGTGCTTGAGAGCTTGTGCGAGTTCCTCCAGTGTAATCTGGTCGTCTAGTTGCATGGATATCTCCCTATCTAAAGTCTGCAGTGTATGCTTTGTGAGATATATCTGAACCGCCTCCCTTAATTGCACCTTCGCCATTTCGGTTTGTGGTTGGGGTAGGCTGTATAGATCTTGGTAGTATTCTCTGATTGCCGCCATGATATGGGTCGGGAGGCGATGTAGCTTCCCTCGTTTGTCCCTAATTCTGTCAATGTTTGTTCGCTGTCTTTGTTTCCTTAGCATTGTGGCTAGAAGTTTGCCACTCTTGTTTCCGTGTAGGGCAAAAAATGCCCTATGTCTAGCTATGTCTCTGTGGTGCTTGGAGTGGAGTAGTGTGGTTAGATCTCGTCTAAACTGTAGGAGTCGGGCTTGATCTGTGTGATTTGGTGTAAGTTTATTCCGTTCCGCTATCGTATATATATGTCTTGTAGTAACGCCATCATTTTAAGTCCGTTTTGTTTCTTTAGTTTCGCCCCTTGTTGTATAAAATGCCCCCTTATTACGCTCTTGTGGGCCTCCCATCTGATCGTCGGGGATGTGTGTTCGTTAGTGTTAACTGTAAAATATTCCTGGATTTTCTCCCTTATCAGGGTCGTGACGTCCGGTCTAGCTAGCATATATTCATTGAGTCGCCATTTCGAGGTAGTGGGGCGGAAAAGTGGGGATTTGAGTGTAAGCGTCACCGGTGCATGGTCTGACCAAGTTGCTACCCCGATTGTGGCATCTATGACCCGGCGGAGGTCGTAGTTTGTTGTGTAAATGTGGTCTATGCAGGAGTAGGAGCCGTGTGCGTGAGAGAAGAAGGTGTAGTCTTTTTCAGATTTAACAATCTGGAGCTGTTGAGCCGGGACGTGTGATGTGCCTGTTGAGCAATCCCAGGTGGGTTCTAGCGTGACATTAAAGTCCCCTCCTATTATGAGGATACCCTCTGTAAAGTCCCGCAGGTTGCGGAATGTACGTTGGAGAAAGCAGTGTTGTGGATTTGGGGCGTATGTCTTTGCAAATGTATATCGTTGGCCCGCTATGTCTCCTTTGAGAAACAGGAATCTACCCTCTCTATCAGACACGCACCCCCCTCCTGGAACGGCACCCCCCTATGTATGAGAATCGCTGTTCCCCTAGATTTTCCTCCCTGGTAGTCGCTGTAATAGCCTGTTGGATAATGGTTTGTCAGTTTCGGCCTGTCTCCTTCTCTAAAGTGTGTTTCTTGAATCATGACAATGGAGGCTCTCTTTGCGTGAAAGTCTCTCAAGGCCCCCGTCCGTTTTTCCGGTTTGTTTAGTCCCTTCGCATTGATCGTGAGTATACGTAGGTGTTCTGGCGTCAGTGCCATGTCGTTTGGGCAGTGTCCTCGGGGGCAGCAGGGGTATGGAAGGTATGGTATCTGCGGTTGTCTACGTCCAATATCCCCTAGTTTCAGGTGGATGTATTGCAGTCTGGGTGGCTAGGTTGTCTGTCAGTCAGTTCTGTGTTAGGATTGTGAGAGGGCGGGGGGGGGTGAGGAGTGGGTAGAGTTGGGGGGTAAGGGGAGGGATCAGTGGTGGAGGTTATACTGTACCTCCTGAAGTACCGTCACTACCGGGTGATGGTAGGGTGTAGGCGTCGGGGAGCTGCAACTCACGGCACCCTCCTGTGGTACCTGTGATTTTGCTCACCTTCGGGTGACGCCCCTGCCTATGAGGCGGTGGGAGGACTACCGGGTGTCCTCTATGGTCTAAGGTAGCATCTGGTTCCTCATCCGTAGGTATGGCTAGGCTCTGTGGCCATCCCTGGTGGGTCCTCTGGGCTGGAATGGTGTCTACCTGTCGGTTTTCCTCGCCTACATGTGTGGTGGTCCTAGGGCCTCTATGGGTAGCAGTGTCTGTGCTTCTATGGGTCCATGTGTGTCGTTGTTACCGAGAGTTGATATAGCTCTCAAGTCATCAATTTAAACATGTGAAAAACATAACAGTGTCAGAACAATAACAGTTAACATTCTCTCAGGTAGAAATCAGAACATTGTGCCCCCTTTTCCTCCCGTGGAGGCCCCTTCTCTTTGGGGTCCTTTCCGTGCCCTCCCCTGTAGATTTCGTAGCATCCCCCACCTCCCTTCCAAGGGGGGGTATGATGTGTCCCTTTCCTTAGAACTACCTCCCTTACCTAAGTATTTGGTCGGGGTTATCTCTTGTATTCTCTACCTTCCCACCCTCCGTCCCCCCTCCCAGTGGCAGCCCGCTCCTCTTTAATGGTAGGGCTTGCTGTCCGGGTATCTTTAGCTCTCCCTCTCTCATGGGTCGGTCGATCGAGGGCCCCCCTCCCCAGGTGAGCCCAACCGGCTTCGCCCCCGCTTACTCCCCGGAGATCGTTGCAAGTCGGGTAAGCTCCGACGGCGAGGCCAAGCCTGGGAGTCAGGCCCTCTCCCCCCGTGAGTAGGGTTGCCACTCGTCCCGGTCTCTACATGCCTTGACGGCCCCCGCTCTCCTTCATTCTCCCCCCTAAACTACCCTCAGATCCCCCTCCTTTCTTTGCAGGTGGTGGGAATGCCAGGAGATAGTTCAGTCCCTGGTTCCGCGTGCCCATCGTTCAGGTACCCCATTCTCCCCCCTCCCCCAGTCCACTAATCTGCGTCCCTGCAGATGTCCGTGTGAGGCCGCTCCATAGGCGGTATACTTGCGGTTTAGGAAGAGGGTTCGGTGCTTCAGTACCGGGTCCTCCGGACCCATCGTCCTTAGTTGCTCAGTCTCTTGGGAGGGACGGTGTCTGTGACTTAGGCTTGTGATTCGCGGGCCTCCCGGGGTTCTCGTGGTGTATGAGGCTTTCACATGTTGGCGCCCTACGGGCGGGTGGTCTGTTGCCTCGTCCGTCTTGGTCTAGATGGATGCTGAGTTGCAGTTCTTGCGGGAAGGCATAGTATGCCAGCGGATCCAGCCATTTCATTTGCATCAGAGGCAGGTGCAGCTCCTTTTGAAAATCACCCAGATCTCCTTCGGTTCGCATGCTGAAGGGGTCATTAGGGGTTGTGACCTGTAGGCCCGTAGGGAAATTTCAATGGTATCTTATCTTATTAACTTGTAGGGCCCTGGCAAGAGGGCGCATGGCCCGTCTATAGACTAGCGTCGCTGGAGATCCGGGTACAGCTGAATATCTGCGCCCCTGTAAGTGACTTGCTTGGCGTCTCTGGCCTTTTTCAAGATGTCTTCCTTTGTTGGAAAGTGGCTTAAGCAGCATATAACGTCCCTTGGTGGGATTCAGGTGGGCCCTGCGGGCGTAGGGCTCTATGTGCCCTAATGAATTCGATGGGTGTGCTTGTTTGATGTTGCAGGAGAGTGTTGAATAGCTCAGTTAGTGTGTCTGTGAGTGCTGCTTGCTGATCCAGGTCCTCCGGTAGGCCTCTGACCCGCATGTTTAATCTTCTTCCTCAGTTGTCCAGGTCTTCTACATGTAGTGCCATTTGGCGCAATTGCGCTCTTTGTGCCTGTATGATGTTGGTGTTCGCTGACTGCACCGTTGCCATGTGGTCACAGTCTGCCTCAAGCTGGGCTAGCCTATTTTGCATGCCCTGAATGACCTCCCTGAGGGTGTGCAGCTCCCCTGTGATAGACTTGTGCAGTGCCGCATTTGCTTCCTTCAGATCCGTTTTAGTGGGCAGATTGTGAAGAAGAGCCATCCATTCCGGTTGCAGCTACTGTATGTTTGGGGCTTACAAGGCATTAGAGGGAGAGCTGCCGCCAGGGGAGGCTGGGCGGGATAGGCCCAAAGCCTCCGAGTCTGTTGAGGCCTGGAAGGTCTGATCTATGTGTGCGGTAAGGTATTGGTGCCGGTTAGGACCCTCGGGGGTGTTGGTCGGGTGGCTACCCTCCGCGGTCCTGTGGGTTTTCTCCATTGCTGTCAGGTCGGGTGTTGATTAGGCGGGTACTCTTGCTGAGCCAGCGGGGAGCTCTCAGTCTACGCCGCCATTTCGTCCGGCGGCCAGGCCACGCCACATCAGTTTTTATAATATTTATACACAGTTTTATTTTTCACTGTATAAATATTTAGATGCAAATAAACATTTTTAATAAATTAAATGTTATTCATCTAATTAGACGACAACTGCCATAGTTCTCACCATCTCTCGATAGCTATCACTGGTTCACATGGGAGAACGAGCTTGTTTTCCTATCTTTTGACTATAAGTAGTTTTATCAGTTGTACTTATGTTCATAGGTTTGTAAAACATGCAGATCAAACATCTATGAGTTCTTTTTCAGAGGCTTAACATCTGTTGCATTGTTGATAAAAATGTAATCAAAAGTTAAAATTGGCTTGTCTCATCAACTCAATGCCTCTTTTACAAATTTACATTTGTGTAATTGCTGTATTTAAAAAATGTTACTCCAAGAACATGCCTTCAAAAGACTTCTTTACTCGCCCTGTTTAACCATTAACCCTGAAACCATCACAGAGAAATGTGTTTAGATTTTGTCACATTTGAAAATGTCAAATAAAAATAGAATTATCTGACACATGATGAAAAGTCATACAAATATACTGCCATAGCTACAGGCTCTTCAATAAGCGTCATGCACCAAAACACAAACATTTATTTTATTTCTAGTGTTTGTGTTTTTGCTTAGTTGATTTTATAAAACCAGATCCAACTACGCAGCACGAATAGCAGATTCACAGTGAAACAATAATTTTTGCCACATAATAGTATTAACCAGTTGCACCATACATGGTATCTGCATAATAGCATTTTATTGTTCATTATAGATTAGTGAAGTAAGATCCCTATCTCTGACACTTTTTCTTCTTTAACTTCTACCTTGGTGTCTACCAGATGTCCTTGCCATAGGCTCCACGTAGCTACAGGTTTTTTTCCATGCTTCTTCCATTATCAAACACATTCCCTTAAAGGGATACTCTCAGCAACAAAGCCAATTCATCTTGGTGAAATTGTTATTGTGCAATGGTCCAGTCTCTTTAGTCTTTGTCTCTTAATTTATTTATTTTTTTGTAGATGAAACACATTTTTTTTCTGTGCATAGGGCCATTATCCTGATCTGTCAACCAACCAGCTCTTTCTGACTCTCAATATCTGTTTTGTGCAATTACTGTATCTGTTGTCAGCAGACATAGCACTCACAGCGGGTTAACCTCAGACCCTTTGGACAAGCTTCTGATTTAAGTGACACTTGCTCGGTAGTGATGTCCCGAACGATTCGCGAACGGTTCGCCACGGACTCATCATTGAGTAAACTTTGACCCTGTACCTCACAGTCAGCAGACACATTCCAGCCAATCAGCAGCAGACCCTCCCTCCCAGACCCTCCCACCTCCTGGACAGCTCACTAAGAATGCAGCTTCACAATGAATGTAAAATGGATGCTGTCCAGGAGGTGGGAGGGTCTGGGAGGGAGGGTCTGCTGCTGATTGGCTGGAATGTGTCTGCTGACTGTGAGGTACAGGGTCAAAGTTTACTCAATGATGAGTCCGCGGCAAACCGTTCGTGGCGAACCGTTCGCGAACTGTTCGGCGAACCGTTCGGGACATCACTATTGCTCGGTAAAGAAAAAGCATAAATCAGTTCATTTTTTTTTTACCTCTGCCCTTCTTAGGTGCAGAAATTATACCAAATACATCATGCACTTTCTCCAAATCTACTGGCATCCAGCTTGTGTTCACTGTCACCCACTCCATGCACACCCAGTCGAAATTTTATGCTTTTCTTTCACCCACGGTATATGGTCCATACCACCCATCTCACCTCCTCTGCTTTACATACAGTTACATATTTTTACCCTTAGATATTTCTACATTTGAGTGGTGTTAAAACCTGAAATAAAAAATAGATTTCTTTGAAATATAATTTTTAATGGCACAGCTAACCATTTTAAGGTATATGTATTGTGACAGAAGTCTAATAAATGTTATGTATCTCTGTCATTAAAAAATAAATAAAATAAAAATACTATATTGACATGACAGTCTAACGGTGATTATTCCCTAAACTCAAATTTTTTAGAAGTAACAGAATATATTATGCTGCACCCTTCTTAGTAGTAGTGTCCTTATCCAGTGCTTTATGTGAGTCTCTATTACTCAGTGGTGCATGGCCTTTTTGTGATAATCCACATAAATTAGAACTACCATTGCTCTTTTTGCCCAATTATTTTTATCTTTACTTAAAACTTTGAGGGTTGTTTATTCCTCTGTCATGAAATGTAACTTGAAATAGCTTCATTCTCTAAACTACTTGACAAAATCTATAAAAAATAAATACAAATCACTGTTTAGTAATACTCCCAATGAAAACATGCATGTATTTAATTATGCATTTTTCTTTCATTGAAGGTACCTAAAAACATCTTGCAAAAGTTGAGGATCTCTTGTCTGAAGCCTTTACTAATCATCATCTACTATCCACGCCCAAACCTTCTGTGGCTGTCAATCAAATCACAGACTTCGCAATGCAGCACAATGTGAAGTCTTTGCAAGGCAGGTGTTCTGGGCAATTGCTGCCTCTTGAGTTTAGCTTCACTAAGCTAACCAAACCAGAAAGTAACAGGACCGGTTGAGTGACAGCCAGGGGGTGTAACAAGGTTAATTCATATAAGTGCCAATTTCTATTGAAATCTGCTCTTTTTGTAAAATAAAAAAGAGGACACACTTTTCAAACACAAAGCTTTTCAACAAAGTTAGTACACACCTGGAAATGGACACATTCTCTTGAACGGGCACTGTCCCTCACCTTCTTTTCTACCAAACCTTCCCATGTCTATCCCAATAGTCTCCTGCTTTTTCATCTTGGTGCTCATTTCCCCTTAAATTTTTACCTCACAGTCCATCAAACTAGAACCAGTATGACTGAACCGTTGGGGCACAGTTAACAAAAAGGTCTAGCAAATAGGAGCAATGGTTAGATCTTATTTACTAATTAACAGGTACTGTTTAATTTTATAGTTTGGCAGGAAATTGTTTCTCTCATTTTTTGGGGGGCAAATATAAATACATTTGTGGGTTATGATATTCTTTATGAATAATAGATATAATTTGCCTGATTAGGTAGAAAATAATCATTAGAAAGGCAATTAGAAAGTAATTGGGCTAAATTTTTAAATCTAGTTTAGAAATGAACAGTTTGTTTATTAGGTTGCTTGAAATGAATTTCAAATGCCTTTTTCTTCTTTTCTAACCCCTTAAGGACCAAACCTCTGGAATAAAAGGGAATCATGACATGTCATACATGTCATGTATCCTTAAGGGGTTAATCAAAACTGTTTTATGAGATTGAGATTGTATTAATTTATACTATGTACTTGTACCAAACTGCCCTTATGTCATCAGTGAAGGTGATTATATTAGTTGCTACAACATTTGACCTTTTGTTTACAAAATTGTTTTATGGATAGTAAATGTAATATGGATGGTTCTTTCTGCTTTAACCCCTTAAGGACCAAACTTCTGGAATAAAAGGGAATCATGACATGTCACACATGTCATGTGTCCTTAAGGGGTTAATGAAAGACACATGAAACCATAAACATGATGTAACTCTAGATCTGACAGAAGCATTCTAGTTCTGTAATGTAATAAATGTTAGCTTTTATTTGGAAAACTGGAGTCTACTAAAAACAAAACATGCAATATGTTTTAGAGAATAGGAATGGGAAAAAAAAGTAACATCAATATGAATACCAGGACTCAAAGTTCCCCAGCAAAACATTGCCCAAAGTATAACACTGCCTATGCCAACCATCCTTCTTCCCAAACTGCATCCTGTTGCCATGTCATCCCCAGGTAAGTGATGCACACTCATCCAGCCATCAAACTGATGTAAAAAAAATGAAATTCATCAGACCAGGCAACCTTCTTCCATTGTTTCATTGACCAGTTCTAATGCTCATATTCCCATTAAAGGCGCTTTTGGCAGTAGACAGGGATCATCTTGGGCACTATGAACGGTCTGCACCATACGCATAAAACAACAATGCACTATATGTTTTCACATTTATCTATCATGGCCAGAATTACGTTTTTCTAGGCAATTGCTGCCTTACATATGTATTCTATATTGGTTTGCTTTTTCCTGTGTTTATTTTTTGGTCTTAATTTTGTTTGTTTATTTATATCTTGTTGCCATGGTGATGTGCGCACACACTATTTGCTAGTTTGTTATCTATAATTGTTCCTTAGTCCTTTTAATTTAACCCCTTAAGGACACAACTTCAGAAATAAAAGGGAATCATGACGGAATATTTCCGTCATGTGTCCTTAAGGGGTTAATGTTATCCCTAATTCAAACCATATTGAAAAATGCATGACTTTGCATATGTCTGCATTGAATCTAAACTGCCACCTGCATGCCCAGTCCCACAATTTGTCAAAATCCCTCTGTAGAGAAATTAAATCATGTTCAGAATGTGTTATCTTACCTAGTCATCTGCAAACACCAACACGTCAGCCCAGCCACCATAGAGAGATCCCATTCCTTCTAACCCTCCAACCCCCTCCTCAGGGCTACCATCAGAAATTTTGGGGCCCCTGACACAGCTCAAGATCTGGGCCCCCCGGTGCCTGCACCCGAGTCCGCCCAAAGTGCTGCCTCCCCCTGAGTCAGCCCACAGGGATGCACTGTCTGCAGGGCCGGTGCAAGGATTTTTGCCGCCCTAGGCAAAAGTAAAGTTTGCCGCCCCCCCATGTGACATCACAATGCCCCACCCATAT
>OW240913.1:146251186-146545264 GCA_933207985.1 Pelobates cultripes
GATCTACATTTCCATCAGTGGGGATTGTACCACTGCATGCTGCTAAACTCAGAGCTGGTCTTATAGCTCTCTCAAATATGAGTGATATACCATATAAATTATTGTTGTATGTCCGGCAGGGCTGCCATCAGAAATGTTGGGGCCCCTGACACAGCTCAAAGTCTGGGCCCCCTGGTGCCTGCACCCGAGTCCGCCCAAAGTGCTGCCCCCCCCCCCCGCTTCTGTCAGGGATGCAGTGTCTGCAGGGCTGTGTGTAAGTGATTTTTTGCTACCATAGGGCAAAAGTAAAAGCTTGCTGGCCCCTCTGTATGTGACATCACAATGCCCCACCCATATGATCTGCCATGTTAACTAACACCAGTGCTGCAGTGCCGCCGTGTTTACATTAAAAGGCCTGCAGGGACAGGCTAGACACCAGAACCACTACATTAAGCTGCAGTGGTTCTGGGACTATAGTGTCCCTTTAATGTGAGGTAAATTAGAGATTAGTGCCACAAATAATATACTAGATTGCCTACTTACAACCAGATGAGGATGATGATGGGCTCTAGCTGCCGCCTGGCTCCACTGGTCTGGTGTAGAACAGGCTCTCTGGAGGCGGTTTGTAACTGTGGTCACAAAAATCAATGTTCTGGGAGAACGGGAAGCAGCTCCATTTTTTTGAGGGCCCTTTACACAGCTCAAGGTCTGGGTCCCAGGGTCCACCTTCATGTTCCACCAATGAGTTTGTTCACAGGGGGTGGAGTGTGTGTGTGGGGGATGTCCTGATGTGTGTAAGGAATGCATTGTGTGAATCTGTGCTTGTATGTGTAAGGGCTGCAAGGTGAGTTTGTGAGTTTGTGTATGTATGGGATGCAGTGTGTGCGTCTGTAAGGGATGCATTGAGTGTGTGTAAGGGGTGCATTGTGTGTTGCTGTGTGTAAGGGATGCATTGCTTGTGTATGTGTGTCTGTGTGTAATGTATTGTGTGTTTTTCTGTGTGCAAGGGGTGCATTGTGTGTGTGTGTGATGGATGTCAATCTCTCCCCCTACCCCCGTCAATTTCCCTCTCCCCCTCCCCCTGTCAATTTCCTTCTCCCCCGTCAATTTCCTTCTTCTCCCCCTCCCTCTCCAATTTCCTTCTTCTCCCCCTCCCTCTCCCTCCAATTTCCTTCTTCTCCCCCTCCCTCTCCCTCCAATTTCCTTCTTCTCCCTCCTCAATTTCCTTCTTCTCCCTCCCTCTCAATTTCCCTCTTCCTCCACCTCTCATTTTCCTTCTCCTCAATTTCATACGTTCTATACCTCTCCATTTCATTTGTACCTCCCCTCAATTTCATGCTTCACACCTCTCCCAGTTTCAGCTTCTTCTACCCCTCCTCTCGTTTTCATTCTCCCCTCAGTTTTCAGCCTGGCTTCTCCCCTCTCAGTTTTCCTTCTTCTCCCTCGGTTTTCAAGCCTGCTTCTCCCTCTCCAGTTTCGCTTCTTCTCCCTCTCTTTTCAGCCTCACTCCAATTTTCAAGCTGGCTGCTCCCTCTCCAATTTTATTTCTTCCCATCCCCTCCAATTTCCTTCTTCTCCCCTCCCTCCTAAAATTTCCTTCTTCTCCCCCTCCCTCTCGTGCTGCTCCACACACTCCCAGTTTTCGCTTCTTCTCCCCTCTCCAGTTTTCTTCCCTGCTCCTCCCTCTCCAATTTTAAGCCCTGGCAGCCCTCTCCAATTTCAGCCTAGCTCTTCTCCCTCCCTCTCCAGTTTCCTTCTTCTCCCTCTCCAGTTTCTCCCCTGCCTCATTTCGTTCTCCCGCACTCCAGTTTCCTTCTTCTCCCCTCCCTCTCATTTGCCTTCTCCCCTCAATTTCCTTCTTCTCCCCTCCCTCTCCAACTTCCTTCTTCTACCCCTCTCTCCAATTTCCTCCTTCTCCCCCTCTCCAACTTCCTTCTTCTCCCCCATCTCCAATTTCCTTCTCCCCCACCCTACATAGGCTCTAATACAACACCTGCATTTTTTTTTTTTTTTTGAGAAGAAGATTCCTATGTGATGTTGTCTGTAAACTGTGTTGGCAAATTATTTTTTAGATGGATCAGGTAAACATATTATCTACATTTAAGAGTTCAGTTTATTTATCCACTTATGTGAAGCTTTATATTATTAATGTCCTCACAGATAAATACACTGCACTGCATGTATATTAACAAAAGCCATAATGTTTGCTAATCCTGGCAATTTATATAGTGCAGATTATTTTACTGCCATAATTCATTATCAAGAATGTTATATACAAATTGCTATTCTTTTCATTATTGAAAACATTTAAAATGTGCCTTTACTACACATTTTTACAGGATTCTTGCCTGCTATCTTTTAAACTTCTTAATTTAGCCAGTCAACCTTCTATGATTTGACTTGTTTCTTGTATATTTAACAATCCTGCTTTTTATTCATAGAGCTATATAACTTGCTTAGCATTCTGTTTTGTGAGACAGAAATACAGGTTCTGTCTAGATCTAAATAACACTGTCCTTGCTAGTGGGCAGAATCAAGGACAAAATTCAGAAGCACAAAACAAACAAGAAAAATTACCAGCGATATTTAACAAATATGATAAATGTGTACAAACAAAATAGTTTGTATTTTCTTCATGCAGCACAACTTCTCAGCTTGCCACGGGTGTTATATTTGGTAAATTGACATTGGAACCTGGTTATGCACTAAAGTGACAATTCAAAGTGAATTTAAAATATAATGCCAAAATAGTCAAAATATCTGGAAAAAAAACCTAACTCTGCTATGCTTCCATTTTTGGCACTTTTGCCTTACATTCAACATTCACTTTGAATTCTCCCTTTTATGAATGACCCTATAAGTATTGGTCAAAACTTCCTATATTTTAAATTTGTTTCATTTTCATTGTTGATGCTTCCAAAACAGCTCATTCTCCATCTGGTTATGAAGAATCAATGTTATGATCCTCTAATGGACCTCCATAGACGCTGGAGAAAAAACACACATGCAAATCAAGACCTGTAAACCCAAATAAAGATGTGTCTGTAATGCAAAGTAATGCAAGTTTGCAGTTGATCTGATACATAAACAAAGCACTGCGTACAAAAGACAGACATAGAATCAGATGACGGAGGATCAAAGCTAGATCGATGGTGTTGTATCATTATCAAGAACAGGCAAAATGGCAGGCAATCAAATACAAACAAACAATGAGTTGGCTATTACATGATAACTGAACTAGAGAACAATACAAGCTGGCATAAACTATATAAATGTCAAACTAAGAACCCAGTGAGATGGATAGTAATAATTGTAGACTGCACACAAAGGTTCACCAACATCAGGTACAGTGAACTCAACACAATAGGAGAGAATAAAATACCAAGGTCTCTTGTGCTAGGTTGACAGGAAACCAGGCCAAAGAACAGAGTGTAAATCCAGGCATTCGCAGATGTAACCATGGCAGCTAGGAAGTGAAACTAGAATGGAAATTGTAAGAAAATGTCATCAGGTGGGTCAGGGCAGACAGATAGCTATCCAAGTCTGGACCTATATTGTAAGTTAAAGGTATACTTAAAAGCAGAGCAGATTAGCATATTTTTTTATCTTCATAGCTCACCCCCAGCTAGTTGTATTTGGTCGATTGACCTTTCTCAATTATTTGGTGCGCTATCTACTACTAAATTGCTCTATAACCTATACAAATCTTTTTATAATGTGTTTGTTTTCTTTACCTTAAATTGTCCTAGTACATGTTATTTTCTAATATGTATTTTTTCCTGTTGCTTTGTTCTACTGAATTGTATTATTTGATATTGTGCTTGTTTCTGACTTCATCTTTATTTCTTAGATTAGATTAATGGTTTTTGGACTGAGGTCATTGTCACCTTATATGTATTTAATATATGTATTGACATTGTTTTTTTAATATACATAATTATATGTACAATTTTGTCTCATATGCTGTTTTTTTGTTTATGTTGTTAAGGTAATTTTTTCTTTCAGAGACTTCTCCTAGGTTTGGTTTGCATACTGTTTTTCCTTATCTAAATGCTTTTTTTTGTTTTTTTTAAGACAGGTTTCCCAAATAGCATCTGTTTGTTCGTTCTTTGCAACATATCTCTTTTCCTTTAATGTTTTGAATAACACATTATTTGCCATTCAACCTATTAACAATGATGGCTTTGTCTGTGTTTAACCCCTTAAGGACACAGCTTTTTGCTGTTTGTGTTCAAATGCAATTTGCATCTCTGTCATTTATTGCACCAACAGATATTATACACTGCAAACAGGGCTTTAATTTGATGTCACATATACATAGATAAATTCTCATTAATTTTAACAATTTTTTTTTCACAGTTTTGACAATAATAGCGTGTGCATAATATGTCCAGCCTAGAAAAAGTAATTAAAAATAAATTCATTTATGTGTCTTGATTTATAGAGTACATAATATGTATAGGATTACAACTTATTTTGAAAGTTACAGGTCACAAAATACAAGGACTAAAAAGAAGTTAGTATATTTTTCTTGTAGGTTTCATAGCCATCTGTCAGGATTATATTGATCGAGCACACAGAATATTATCACACCATAGAACTAAGTGTAACGTTTTACCGGACCTTAGAATGGCCGGACTTAACATACCCGAGAATAATCAGAAAATTAGCCGAGGTCAGGGACACAGAACGAGACACAGCGATAAGGAAAAGCCAAGAGTCAAGGGCCAGAAATCAGGAAAGTCAAAATGAAGACAAAATCAAAAAACAGAAAAACACAATCAGGAACACACTGTCAAATAACCATCTAAGGGAAACCACGACAGGGCAATGAGCTAAGGAATAAGTTAATTTAAATAACACTCTTGCAGATCCGATTGGCTGTACCTAGTCTTTGTGCGTGTGCATCTTTTGCGGGACGTCACTTGCTGGTCGACTGCCTCTTTACCGTGGACGGACGTGGGGCTATATAATTGCGTGGGTCCGCAGCGGCCAGCGTTCACTGACATACCGCACAAGCTAGGCATCATGGAAGAAGACCGCCGAGCTGCCCTCAATCTTCAGGAGAAAATTATCTCAGTTTTTGCCACATGGATACGAAGGATACGTGACACCATCACAGAAAACAAATTTGCCACACAAAAGTATATATTTATATAAAGTAGACATCACAGTCTGTTTACCTAAGGTTAGTTTGACACTTTTTACGTAGCCATTTCATCGCCAATCTCTGCTAAATATTGGTGTAAAATTGTGTTTTTTCTCTATTTTGGCATATACACATATAAGCAATAAAAGATTAAAAAAGGTGCGCTATACCTTTAAAATACTATATAATGTGCACCTGAAAAGTGCAACACAGTTAAAAGTGTCAGTGCAATGCAAAATATAGTGCAAGCAATACAAAATCAACAAATTAAATAAGTGTGCAAATTCACAAGTACATTAAGTGATAAGTCTACTAGAGAAACTTACCAATAATCTCCTAAAATTGGAGTATCACAATATTCCTTCCAGGGATATGTAGGAACATAATACGTAAAAGAGAAAAAAAGGGTAAATATAGTATAATACTGTATAGTATAAAATAGTAAATACATAGATTAAATAATACAGAAGAAAGGGATCAGCGCTCTCTATCTATACAAAATACAACAGAAACAATAATAAATAAGTAAAAAGTGGCAGCACACCTAAAAAGTAGGGCTCCCTCACAGGCCTTACAACAGAAATGGTACAGAAAAAAGAAAGGAAGGCAGCGCCACTATAAACCACATAAATTAAAAGAGCACAGAATAGGCAGACTAGAATACAATATATATGATAGATACTAAGCAAAATAGAAGTCCAGAATAAATAGTCTGACTGGTAGATGAATCAAACAACAAGGTATATCCTTGTAGAGGTGAATACAGTCTTTTGTAGTGGGGGATTCTTCAGAGTGGTGTAGATGCGTCTTTGTACATCATATGAAATGAGAAAATAACAACTGATGGTATAGTATGTCCCGAAAGGGGTAGAAGCAATAAAAGAGTATATGGTCCTACTCACGTTTTCAAGAGCTATGGACTTAGCTCTAGTGTTGATAACGTACAGTGGTATAATCCCCACTTATGGGATACGTGAGGTCTTAGTATTCTTTCTTGATTAGGGGACCATATGTGGAAATAAAAGCAGGAACAACAATGGTGCTCAAAGTATAAAATGCCAGAGGTGAGAAGATAAAAAACCAAGTGGTTACTCACATTTAGTTGAACAGACTGACTGTTCAATGAATACAGCTTGAGTGGTATAATCCCCACCTAGGATTCTTGGGAGTAATATCCTCACTGGAAAGTAAAAACACTTCTGTGCCGGATAAAAGGATGGTAGTAATAAAAAAGTAAAATAATAATAGTAATAAAAAGTAAGATGGCTAACTCACAGTAAGAAAGTGGCCAAAATACCTTTATTTAAAACAATATAGTTTAAAAAACCACAACGCGTTTCGCCCTTAGGCTTTATCAAGTGGAGATCAGCTGAAGAATCCCCCACTACAAAAGACTGTATTCACCTCTACAAGGATATACCTCGTTGTTTGATTCATCTACCAGTCAGACTATTTATTCTGGACTTCTATTTTGCTTAGTATCTATCATATATATTGTATTCTAGTCTGCCTATTCTGTGCTCTTTTAATTTATGTGGTTTATAGTGGCGCTGCCTTCCTTTCTTTTTTCTATAGATTAAATAATACTCACAAGGAGAGAGTAGTAAAAGTTTGCTCTAACTTTTCTGGCTTTGGTACAGGACTGGATATTGGCAGGTAACCAGGACGGTAGCTGAATACAAAAGTATGCTTTATTTCCAGTTAAATGTTCACATGTAAGTGATACAGCTCTTTATCCCTTATTGAAGTTCATACCCCTCGGTTGTACAGTCTGGCAAAGCTGCGGCTAGCACTCGCGGTTTTTCCAAGGTGTCAGCACTGTAGGGAGTTCTTCTGGGAACCGGAGCTTCGTACGACCACGTGATGGCGTGATGACGTCGTATGCACAAAGACGTGATGCCGCGTTTCACCTGGGTGGCTTCCTCAGATCACGTCACAATCCAACCGTCCTGTTCTTTTTAAAACCGCCATAATAGGCGGGGTTTGTAATAGTTACTTCATCATTGGTTCTTATTGAAAACCTAAAGTCCGAGTGACTGCATGTTTTAATGCAAATATAAAAAGTCAACAACTTTCTGGCATATCACCTAAAGATTGTATCTGACAAAATCATGAAACAATGAAGTGTCCCAGAAGTTACATGAAAATACACAATATATATATATATATAAATATATATATATAGAAAGACAAGATATAAAAGAAACTAATATAAACACATAATACAATATGTAAATAAAAAAACTATAAACATTAAGAAACCTACTAAACAGGAGAGAAATAAGTGGCATTAATATCAGATAAAATCTCAAACAGTATATACCTAATGGTATAATATCCTATGTGTTTAAAAATGTAGACAATGATATAAAATACAAAAAAATATTAGTTTCATAAAAAATTATATAGATCAAATTCTATGTTAAGTCCTTTAGGTTCAAAAGTCTCTAATTTATGTACTCACTTCATTTCTTCTTTCCCTATCTGTTGAATATAATTTCCTCCTTGCCAGGATTATTTTTAACTATTTGTATCCATAAAAAAGTTAAGCCACTAGAGTCTTTATTGTGGTACTTCTTAAAGTGTGCAGAGAAGCTATGTTGATCAAAACCTTTTCAGATATTATTAATGTGCTTATATATCCTTTTATGTAAAGGGTGAATGGTCCTACCAACATATTGAAACCCACACAGGCATATTAAAAGATAAATTATATTCTTAGTAAAGCAAGTGATAAAATCTTTAATAATAAATTCTTCTGCTTTGTACTTAGTTTTGAATTTGCTGATACCCTTTAATGTCCTATTTTTACTGCACTTGCAGCCGGCACATTTCCCACATGAATAAAAACCTTTCTTATTTGTATTTAGAAAAGGATTTGGAATGTCTCTTTTGGGATGGTTAAAAGTTACAAAAAATTTTTAACTAGGCGCGCCACTAAATGTAATAAAATATTTGTCTGGAATAATAGTCGATAGTTCCTTATCTTTTTTTAGAAGGTGCCAGTGCTTATTGGTAATTGACTTAACTTTTTGGGAATCCCTATTAAAATCTAGAACTAAAGGTAACAGATTAAAATTGTCCTGTTGATTATTTACATTCTTCTTTTTAAAAACTAATTAATTTTGATCTAATTTTTCTACTTCTTCGTATATCTTATCTAGTATGTTATTAGGGTATTGCTTTTGTGAAAATTTCTCTGTCACTGTTTTAGCTTGTTTTTCAAATATTTCTTTGTCGGTACAATTCCTTCTTATCCTCTGTAATTGCCCCTTTGGAATGTTATTTAACCAGGGGGTGTACTGACCACTGTTATACAAGACATAGCTATTAGCGTCTACTTTTTTGAAATAGTTTTTTGTTTTTAGAATGCCATCCTCTACATAAATCTCTAGGTCCAATAAACTAATATTAGACGTGCTGAATTGGCTTCTTAATTGTATACCCCAATTGTTCTGGTTGATACCTTCCACTAAAATCTCAAGGTCGCTTTGAGAGCCCTTCCATATAAAAAAAAGGTAATCAATATACCTATGGTATGTGACCAGGTTCGTCCCCCATGCCTGGCTGTTATAAATAACTGCAGCATGTCTGCCCAAAGATTTGAAGGACAGCCTGGCATGAAGCCATGTCAGGCTGCCTGTCAGCCATGCAGGCTGGCCAACTAAGGGCATACTATGCAGACAGCACCCTGAGCTTTGCATAAATGCATCTAATGATGCACTTGCTCCACTCTTTCTAAGGGCTGTCCCGTAGCAGTCACATGTACATGTACCTGTCTCTTTACCTTCTTACTAGCAGGCAGAAGCTCCTGGTATATAGTCTGGGACAGAGAAAAGGTGTATGTAGTGAATGTAGAAGAAAGGGAACATGCCACAGTGTTAGAGAGACCAGAGTCAGTATTAAACTAATTTAATTGTCAACCAGTCCACACAGGTTTTGTTCCTCTACATCCCTCTTAAGTTTCCATACTTAAGAAAGAGTGTGTGAAAAGTAGTTAGGGTTGACACCTTTCTTGAAAAAAAAAAATACTGGCCTTACTAATGTTGCCCAGTGTCCCCTAGTGTCTGTGTCCCCAAGTCTCCCAGTGCCCCTTAGTGTCTGCGTCCCCATGTTTCCCAATGTTCCCATGCCACTAGGACACTAGGGGACACAGAGACATTGGGACACTGTGAGACATATGGACACTGAGAAACTAGGGGAGACTGGGAGACCTCAGGGACACAGACACTTGGGGACACTGGGAGACATGAAGACACTGGAGGAGACATGGGGACACTGGGTGACTTTGAGACACGAGGAGATGCTGTGAGACATTGGGCACTGAGACACTGTGAGACATAGGGGACACTGTGTTACATAGACTGGAGACTTAATAAAGACCTGGGTACAGGTCAAATCATTGTGGT
The DNA here is from genome assembly GCA_933207985.1 of Pelobates cultripes. Classification (NCBI taxonomy): domain Eukaryota; kingdom Metazoa; phylum Chordata; class Amphibia; order Anura; family Pelobatidae; genus Pelobates; species Pelobates cultripes. The sequence goes on from OW240913.1 coordinate 146,260,724, forward strand.
GTCCAATAAACCTGCTTAAATAGATCACAGTGCCTGAGATTTCTTCTTTTCTACAGGGGGAACATTGAGACACTTGGGGGCACTGGGAGACATGGGGACACTGGGAGACTAGGGGACTCTGGGAGACTAGGGGACACTGAGACACTACAGACACTGAGAGACACCAGGGACACTGGGAGACATAGGGCACTGAGATGCTGTGATACATAGGGGACACTGTGATACGTAGGGGACACTGGAGACTTGATAAAGACCTGGGTACAGGTCAAAACATTGCCGTGTCCAATAAACCTGCTTAAATGTATCACAGTGAGTGTCTGAGATTTATTTCTTTATACTAGAGGACACTGAGACACTGGGAGACATTGGGACACTGAGACACTGGGAGACTAGGGGACTCTAGGAGACTATCAAACACTGAGACACTAGGGACACTGTGACACTACAGACACTGAGAGACACCAGGGACACTGGGAGACATGGAGACATTGGGAGACATGGGGACACTGAGACACTAGTCTCCCAGGTCTCAAAGTCACCCAGTATCCCCATGTCTCCCTGTGTCCCCATGTCTGTAAGTGCCCATTGGTGTCTCAGTGTCCCCTAGTGTTTGTGTCCTCATGTCTCCCAGAGTCCCTTAGTGTCTGTGTCCCCATGTCTCCCAGTGTCCCCATGTCACTAGGACACCAGGGGACACTGTGAGACATTGGGACACCAAGACACTAGGGGACACTGGGAGACCTGGGGACACTGAGACACTTGTGACACTGAGAGGCATGGGGACACTGAGAGACTAGGGGACACAGACACTAGGGACACTGAGAAACACCAGAGACACTGGGAGACATGGGGGCACTGAGACACTAGGGACACTGGCTGGGATACATGGAGACCCTGAGAGACTAGGGGCCACTGGGAGACATGGGGCACTGTGTCCCTAGTGTCTCAGGGTCCCCATGTCTCCCAGTGTCCCCAAGTCTCTCACCTGCCCATGTCTCCCAGTTTCCCCTAGTGTTTCAGTGTCCCCAGGTCTCCCAGTGCCCCCTAGTGACCCAGTGTCCCCATGTCTCACAGTGTGCCCATGTCTTACAGTGTACCTTAGTGTCTCAGTGTCCCCATGTCTCACAGTGCCCCCTAGTGTCCCAGTGTCCCCATGTCTCATAGTGTGCCCATGTCTTACAGTGTACCCTAGTGTCTCAGTGTCCCCATGTCTCACAGTGTCCCCTAGTGTCTCAGTGTCCCCAGGTCTCCATGTCCCTAAGTGTCCCCATGTCTCACAGTGTCCCCTAGTGTCTCAGTGTCCCCTAGTGTCTTAGTGTCCCCATGTCTCCGGGTGTCCCCTAGTGTCTCCCAGTGTCCTCTAGTGTCTGTGTCCCCATGTCTCCCTGCAGCCTTCCCCCCCATCCCTTACTTACCAGAGCTGTAGGCTGCCTCTGCGGGTTCGGAGCTTCTGTCTAGACTCTCTGTGCAGAGCTGCTACCCTGCGGATCAGTGAGTAGAGAGAGGCAGGGAGGGAGATGCTGTAACTTCCTATTCCTGCCTCTCTCCACACACACACAGCGACCCCTACTGGCCGGTGCTGGTATTGCAGAATAATATCTGTTTATACTAAGACTGACCTTTGTATTGCCAGTATTACTACAATACCGGCAGCGGCTAGGCAGCCTAAAATACCGGATAAATAGCAGCCAGGTGGCATCCCTAAGAGTAGTGTGTAAAAAAAAAAAAAAATTTTTTTTTTTTAAATCAATGGGCCTATTCCATGGACTTAGCATTGAGAAAGGGCTGCTGCCTGAAACGTTTGCTGCTTTAACTTTGTCCTCAAATAAATTGTGGTAGCACCTGGGTGTGCACACCTATACTGGATGAGCAGGACTCTTGTTTGTTTTTTTGGTGGCCTATTCCATGGGCCTGGAGCTGCAGCTCCATCAGCCCCTATGTTAATCCAGCCCTGTCAAAAGGCCTATTTTGCCTTAGTGTGGAATCATTTTTCCACCAGCTTTTTATGCTGTGTCCATGTCCCTATTTTAGAGTATTTTAGCAGGCTATATAATCCAACTAGTCCATAAAGGCATAACAATTCTTAAATAAATCATCCCAGGATATTTCAAAAGGCATATTTTGAACCTTAGCTTGGAATCATTTTTCTGCTAGTTTGTACCAAGTGTAGTGGTAATAAGCATTTTTTCTGCCTTTTTGACACACAAAGTGCATTTGCACAGTATATTTTGCAAACCTTATGTGTGCTATGACTGTATAATACTTTATATGTTGCTCTGCTATGTCGTCTGAGTACAGCAATACCCCCGTGTGTACCTTTGCCAGGTATATGTGGACATTGAAGGGGCACATTTGAGACACAGTCATTCCAGTTTTTTTCAAAGTTTGAAGTTTTACGCTGTATCCATGTTTCATTTTGGAGTAGTTTAGCTGGTTGGTTATTCAAACCTCCCCACAAACACATACTATTTATTAAAGAATCCACCCCGGGGTAATTCAAAAGGCATATTTTGAACCTTAGCATGGGATCATTTTTTCTCTAGTTTGTTTCAGGTGTAGAGGTAATGAGCATTTTTTTAAATGCATTTTTTAAACTTTTTAAAACTTTTTGTACTATTTAAAAATTGTTTTTAAACTTTTTTTGATTATTACATTTTCTAAACTTTCTTAAACTTTCTTAAAACTTTTTTTACACTTTTTAAAAATGTTCATAAACTTTTTTTTTACCATGAACCCCTAACTAACAGTAAGCAGCAATAACAGCAAATTCCCCAATTTCCAATAACTCCCACCCACCCCAGGTAGCAAAATATATAATTTTAAAATATAAAAAATGTATTTATGAAATAAATTGATCCACTGAAGGTTAAAAAAAATTAAAAGTTAACCCTCAGGGGTGAAAAAAAAATCAGATCACAGTATAATACTGTAGGAAGTGATCAACTGGCAGGGAAGGGGGTTAATTTTTTATTAGGATTGGGTAAAATGGTGGTGAGATTTTTTTTAGCTTTCTTTAAACGTTTTTTAAAACTTTTTAAAACTTTTTAAAGCTTTTTTAAAAAATAATTTTTTTTAACATTAAACCCTAGCTAGACTAACACCAAATTCCCCAATAACTTCCATCCACCCCAGCTAACTAAATATATAATTTTAAAATATTAAAATTAATTAACCCCCAGGGGTTAAAAAAAAATCAGATCACAGTAAAATGTAGTCCCTGTCAATTGATCACTGTAGTCAATAATCAATTGGCAGGGAAAGGGTTCATTTAATTAAAGCAGGGGAAAAGGGGGGGGGTTGGATTTAATTATTATTAATTTTTTTAACTGGGAGAAGATCAGCAGCACTGAGATCTGTCTCCCTGCACTTCACACTGACCGCGTAAGCACAGGGAGGCAGATCAGGAGTCCCTGCAGCACATGTGCTCGCTCTGACAGACTGTCAGAGCGATCACAGCTGCAGGAACAGCGCGATCGGACGCTGCCCGAGGCAGACCGGAGGAGCATTAACCCTGCGATCGGCTCAATTGCGGCGATCTGGGGTTAAATTTAGTGCATGACGGACCTGGTCCATCATCCGGCGTTAAGTGCTTCCCCAGCATGACGGACCAGGTCTGTCATCCGTAATTAAGGGGTTAATATATTTTAAATCACATGTTGCTGTGTTATTGAAAAGGTTATTTTTGTTTCCTTTTGCAAAATTTACAAATTATGAATAAAAAAAATATTAACAGTTCCCAACAAATTGGATCGATCTTTTTAAGTTAGCAATCGCAGAATACATAGAAATGATACAGAAGAGAGTTTAGATATGTGATTGAGCTCACATCATTTTTTAGAAATGCTCTTATTCTCTTGGTAACATTTTCTAAAGAGAACAAAATATTTGTTTGACAACACAGCTACAAGAAATACAAGTGCTATTACAGGAATGGGTTAGTGCTCTGGAGTACAAGGGGGAACATGAAGCATGATAAGAACATCTAGCAAACAATTTTGTTCATTTTTTTATAGTAAAAAGGAGATTTTGATTTTACACCACAAAGTTAAAATATACATTAAAATACTTCTCGTTCAATTTAACCTATACACTTAAGTTAAAAGTAAGATACTTGAAAGAATTCTGTATTTTGTAAAGTTTGTAACAAAAAAAAATGCTGCAAACATAGCGCACTTAATGCTACCGTAGAGTGACTATGAAGCAGATGCTTTGTTCTCCATCTAGCTTTTGTGCTCTTCATGTATTCCTCCGGGCAAAGGGATCATTCTATACTTGCAAAAGAATTGGCAAGCTCAGGCCTTGCATTTGAATGACTTCAGATGCATCAGATGTGCATTTTGAAAGTCATCTTTTCAGTTAAAAAGAGGCATCAGTTGGGAAAAATAATCATCATTTTAATTCAGGGTCAGGCAAGAATTTCCAGTGCTGCAACTGAAATACAGTGCAGGGACCATCTTATCTTACATGACAAATAAATCATGAATTAATTATCGATTGTGCACCTTAAGTTTTTATGTGTATTTTTTGTCCTTCATTGAAATGTATAATCTATTCTCTTGTAAGCTACATAAAAAATATCCTAAATAATGTTCTTAATTCCCTGGCTCATTTTATTAATAGTCTGTTTTGCAAACCCTTGAAGAAATTCATGTTCTAACAGAGAGTTGTTGGAATACTTGATTAGAAAATATGAAAGGTTACTTACAGTAACATGTTTGAGGAATAATAAATGGTGTGACTTTGTTGGTGCAGAACTTTCCTAGGGACCAAAGCAAAACTTTAAGCTCAACATCATGATAGAGCAATCTCAGCCGTGGTATTTTCTTAACAAAGTTTTAGAATTTTGACCACTGCTGCATTAATGTTATCAACGAGACCATAATTTGAAAATCAAGGACCAATTGTCTGATCGTAACATAGCTGAAATCAAAAACCAGAATTAACTCAAAATTGTTATTTTGTGAACTTCTTAGTTAAATCACAGTTTGAAGTTACAGTTAGTAAAGCCGGTAAACTGGCATTTGCCAGCTACTGACAAACATACACAAGTGATTAAATGGATGAAACTGGAGATGGGACTATCAGGAAGAATATATATGGTGCTAGTAGGGTGGGCATGTAGACAGTGGCAGAGTGCAGTTCAAGGGGAGGGGAAAGTGAGAATTAAATTGGTGATTTTATAGCGTGATGATACATACACACTGACGTTATAAGGTTAGTGCCGCAAATTTGCACCATATTCAATGCTCTAACATGTTTTGGGGTGGGGTTATCAAAATAATGTGCCCCTAAGTGTTTTAATATGTACTGTTCCCTGCTGTATTTTCTCCTTAGCCCAATGGTGCATTTATAATGTATCAGATTTTCTGTGTTACTGACCTGCCTTTCCAATTGACTATTTTAATTTATGATTGACTTGGCTTTGTTTTACCATTTACCTCATCTGTGGCATCCCTTGATTTTGACTTGTCTTCTTCTATCATTCTGTCCTACATGAAGCCTGACCACCTCTAAGAACTTGTAATAAGTGTAGTCTTACTGAGGTTTTACTCTTAATGTTGGGGTTATATACATACAGTCAGTGCGGGCACAGCCGCTTGGCAGATAAGGCAGCCACAAAGGGTGCACCGATCGAGGGGGTGCAGTATTTGGGTGACTAGCAAGAGGCTTGCATACAGCACAGTGCTCCTCTCCTGCCCGTCACAGCATGTAGTATGGCCAAGCCGCAGACCGTGGTAGAGGAGCTCCTGTATCCTCTACTGTGGTTTGCTGCTTGACTACGCTACATGGAACCACAAAAAGACTGTGTGAGGGAGGGAGGGAGAGGGAAGCCCATATAGGGACGGGGGCAGAGAAACCACAAAGGGAAATGAGGTATGAGAGACCATATAAAGACAGGGGGGACCACCAAAGGACGGGGGAGACCACAAAGAGATCATAAAGGGACAATAAAGTAACCGGGTATGTGAGACCATAAAGGGACGGGGTAGTGAAAGACCATAAAGGGTCAAGATGAGAGACCACAAAGAGATGGGGGGATAAAGAGGAACACAGTGTTTGAGGGGAGCAAAGAGACACAAAACGTTTAGAGGACAAAGAGACACACAATGAGGCTGGGGAGAACAAAGAGACATGCAATGGGGCTAAGGGGGAGAACAAGACACACAAAGGTGCGGAGGGAAGAAAGAGACACACACAGTTGGCAATTTTTGTTTTGGGTGCTGGGGGTAGGAGAATGGGTGTCCGCAGGTATTTTTCAAGGGGGGGGGGAATGGAGGGGCATAATTGTAATGACACCCATGCTTGGTCCCTTTTTGATAGTGTCATGAAAGGGAAGGGGCATAGTCATTATCACATAAAGCCAAGGTGAATAGCGTTTTCACAACTATGGTGTCAGGAATACATGTTTGTATTCCTGACACTATAGTGTTCCTTTAAGCAAATTAAAGGAACATTCTGATCACCATAATAACTTCATCTAAATGTAAATGCTATGATGCCAGGAAGCCCCTGGGCCCTCTCTTTCCTTTAAGGGGTTAAACCACTCTCAAATGGTTTAACCTCAAAGGCTTCCTCCAGCTCCAGATCTCCAGGTCGCTCAGTGGTATTCGGCTTCTGAAACGGAGTGTCAGAAAGTGCAGATTGACTTTTTTTATGAATGGGGAGCTACTGATTAGCTTAGAGTGCCAGCTTACCACTATAGTCAGCAACACCCCTACCTAACGGCACTCTGTGCTTCCTGACACTCAGATGATGAGGTCCAAGGTTTCCCTGCCAGGTCCAGATATCAAAGCCTTATGATGTGGTGTCCAGAATAAAGTTCACTTCACTTGTCCTTCCTGCTCCAATCTCCTATTCTTCTCCTTCATTTGGCACAGTCTTCTTTTTCTTCTGACACTGTCTTCTCTCCTCCTTGGCTCATTCTGCTACTTTACCTTTCTGCTACTTTCTGCTTATTTTGCTCCCTGTTCTGCTCCTTTCTCTTTCTGATCCCTTTCTGCTCATGCTACCCTTTTCTGCTCCTTCTGATTCTTTCTGCTCCTTTACCTTTGTGCTCCTTCTGCCCCTTTCTTCTCTTTGCAGACCCTTCCTGCAGATTTCTGCTCCTTCTGCCCCTTCCAGCTTATTGCTGACCGTCCTGCTCATTTCTGTTCCTTCTCCTACTTTACCTTTGTGCTCCTTCTGTCCCTCCTTGCTCATTGCTGCCCTTTCCAGCTCATTGCTGATCCTTTCTGCTCCTTCTGCTTTACCTTTGTGCTGCTTTACCTTCCAGCTCCTTGCTGACCCTTCCTGCTCCTTGCTGACAGTTGCTACTCCTTGCTGACCCTTCCTGCCCATTTCTGTTCCTTTGTGCTGCTTCTCCTACTTTACCTTTTGTGCTCCTTGCTGCCCCTTTCAGCTCCTTGCTGCCCCTTTCTGCTCCTTGATGTCCCTTCCTGCTCATTTATGTTCCTTCTCCTTTCTGCTCCTTCTCTTACTTTACCTTCCTGCTCCTTGCTGACCCTTCCTGTAGGCTGCCTCCCCCATCCCTCACTTACCTAATCTATAGGCTGTCTCCCCCATCCCTCATTTACCTGATCTGTAGGTGGATCCCCCCCATCCCTCACTTCCCTGATCTATAGGCTGCCCCAATCCCTCACTTTACTGATCTATAGGCTGCCCCCCCATGCCTCACTTCCCTGATCTATAGGCTGCCCCTCATGCCTCACTTCCCTAATCTGTAGGCTGCCCCCCCATGCCTCACTTCCCTGATCTATAGGCTGCCCCCCATGAAAAATAGCAGAACAAGCTGAGCCCCCTCCCTGCGGACGCCCATGGGTAGGAGGGTGCAAGCAGCTGGTCTTGCTTAGGGCACAATATAGTCTTGAACTGGCACTGCATACAGTCATGGGAAAAAAGTACACCCTATTTGAATTCTGTAGTTTTAAATATTAGGACATAAGAAAAATCATCTGTTCCTTAGCAGGTCTTAAAGTTAGGTGATTAAATATTCTTATAACTGATAAATCACCCTTTGAGTGTAAAAATGGAATAAAAACAAGCTCAAACACCAAAGTGGAGATCCCCAAAACCACACTCAAACATTGAACATATATACATACATAAGGTGTATGCAAGTTTCTTTTGAATCTATCCTGTAAGGGAGATATATAAATAGATAGTGCAATAAAGTTTAACACAAATAATAAAGCATGAATTTGAGTGATATTACTCACAAGCGAGGAGCCAATGATCTCATTTAGCTCTGACGGTATGTGCAGATGGACACTTTAAAGGATGTCCAACTCCTTTCTTCTGTGGCTGAAAATGTTCTTCTTCCCAAATAAAGAGATGGTACTTCTTATATCCAATTCAAGGTTCCTTTATTTCCATTTAATTAAAAGTAATAAAAAGAATACAAAGTAATAAAACTTGGTGCATTTAGAGGGTCAAGAAACCTTAAACAGACGTTAGTAAAGAGTAACTTTAAATCTCCAACAAAAAGCCAGAACTTTATAACTGAATTGAAGGGCTTTTTTGGCTATGGGACATGCTTAGCATGCAGATCCACAAAAAGTAAAAAAAGACATGTGACAGATATAGAACAACTGACTAATTGATGTTTTACCATATAGGACCACCTGACTTGTTCCTCAAAAGGGGTAATATATATGTTAAAATGCCCCTGCTCCCTATGTAGGGAGAACCATTAGAAATATAAATGTCAGGATAGCCGAACATTTAAGAAATATAAAAAAAGGACTAGAGATACTTAATGTTTCAAACCATTTTAAAATACATCATAATCAGAACCCAGAATGTTTAACTTTTTGTTCACTTAAATCTCTAAAAAAAAAAAGACTGGAGGGGGGAGATTATATGAACAAAATTAGCATAGAAGAGATGAAACTCATATACAACTTTAACACTCTTGCCCCCTATGGTCTAAATCAAGATTTTGAAATTTGTCACGTTTTATGAACGTTGAAAATTAAAGTTATTTTATTCTCTTATATATAATTAATAATTAAAATTATAGAAAGATTTTTAATATTCAAAATAACCTTTTATCAAGCAACATTTTATTTTTAAGAATATAGCAGTGCACATTTTATCATCTAAGATATAGTAATGTATATCTTAAATTTTTTTTATATTAGCTAGTTTATGAGTATAATATTCTAGCACTAGATTGATTAACAAAATCATATTGGGTTTTTAATGTTTTAAACATAAGTATCAAAAGTACACATATATCTTCACATTTCATTTTTTGAAATGCATTTACACATTATAAATGTCTAGATATAGCACTTTAATTAGTACTATGGATGTTGAAAGGAACTAGTGATTCCTATGTTTGGAAACAAGATTAATTGTTCACTTAGGGTATGCTAGGTTCTTACAGAGATTTACAGCCAGGGGAGGGCAGGTTGAGTTCCAGCCTCTTTTGGATCTCTGGAGCGCAACTTGCGTTCCACTGAAGAGACAAGATCTGCCTCCCGAAAGGATTGCTGCATGCCGAAATGCACACAAGGACCCGCGTGATGGGGCACGAGATGCGTTCCAACCTGGAACGCATATACTGGAACACATGTTGCGTTCCATGGGTGGGAGACCCGGCGGAAGCAAAGTGAGCTCACAAGGATAACCCGGAACTGGAAGCGGAGTCCCAAAGTCCCGAAACCCAGAAGTGACCAAAAGCAGGACATTCAAAAGGGAAAGAGAACCGAAGAGACACCATACCAACTGAGGAAACCTAATGGAGTGAGCGAAACGCGTTGTGAACTGTTAACTAAGATTGTGGACTATCATTGGATTACCACCAGATGCACTTTCAAGCATTTTGATGCACCAAGTTTTATTACTTTATATTCTTTTTATTACTTTTAATTTTATGGAAATAAAAGAACCTTGAATTGGATACAAGGTAGGTATTTGGGAGAAAGAACATATTCAGCCACAGAAGAAAAGAGTTGGACATCCTTTAAAGTGTCCATCTGCACATACCATCAGAGGTAAACTAGATCATTGGCTCCTCGCTTGTGAGTAATATCACTTAAATTCATGCTTTATTATTTGTGTTAAACTTTATTGCACTGTCTATTTATATATCTCCCTTACAGGATAGATTCAAAAGAACCTTGCTCTACCTTATAGGTGATTAAATAGTCTAAAAAGAATAGTGATGACTCTGATTCAGAGGTCACAATACCTGACCAATGAATTAGTGCCAAAAAGCCCTGAGATTACTCTCCCTATTTGGGGAATAACCCACGAAGTTAATATAAAAAAGAGAGAGAAAGAAAGGGGACTAAAATAAGTCCTCAGTGGGAGAGTAATAGCTGAGGGGAAGGGGTCCCTACCTTTAATAATCCTAAAGGAAAACACAAATTAAAAATAGGACAGATGGGGGAAAGGAATTTAAATGGTAAACCATCTAGAGACAGTTACAGAAAACAGGTGTCTACTATAAGAAAGAGAGACTGCCTGGCAAATTCTAACCTAAAGGTTGAGCATCATGCATCCTAAGTCTCATGGGTAACCAATCCAGGTGTATAGAAATAGCTAGAACACTGAGCCTGTATATAGAGGTGGAAAAAAACCCCCTATAGGAGAATTTAGACTACCCCAAATTACCCACAAACAGACTCCTATCAGTAGGAAGCTTCCTCTAGTTACCTCGGCACTGTGTTTCCACAAGTGCCTACCCGGATACCTAATCCCTATAAGTCCTAAAAATTACAAAGATTTAAACAACTAAATCCATAAGTGCTACCAAAAAGAGGTGAACAAAAAGAAAATAATTAAATAAAGTAAGCTCGACGCGCGTTTCGGCGTTTCAGCACGCTGTCGTCAGGAGCAATAAACTTTTGGAGTTCCCTGTATCCATTTAAATACCTTTTGTTGCAATCAATTAAAATTGTGAGATGCTGTGTGTGGTATCCTGCCGTAATTGCTAGTTCCTCATTGGTCCGGTATTTAGCCAATGCCGTCCCTTATCGGCCGTATCACGTGACGTCGGGTGGGGCCCACGTGGGGGCAGTATGGGAGTGGTTAAACTGCTGAATGACAGCAGTACCCCATACTCGAGGGAAGAACCCTCTGTTTGAGACCCGACGAGATAGAACACTCGTTTTAAGGGGTATGATTATAAAAACGCCTTAATGCCCAGAGCACAAAATGAGTGCCATGGGAGTGCTATAGTTTACACTGATATGAGGAAACAATGGGCGGTTGCTTGGGTCCCTGGACCATAATGTACAAAAGTAGAACAGCCGAAGGGCTAAGTAATTACTGTACACTTCGCAGGTTATATACTTAGAGTTTTGAAGGATGATATTTATAAATCAACTTAACTGTCATTGGGTCAGTATGATCCCATATCCTTACTTAAATGATACTACAATCCCTGGGTCATAATACACAGGGATGGATCAGCCAAGGGCATTTAGTTAAGTAATAATTATGCAACTCAAAAGTCATATATATAAGAGCTAATGGAGTTATACTTATTGATCCATTCTCATTGGGTCAGCATAGTCCCATATTTTATAAGGGAGAGAGATAAGTAGACAGGAGGAATATAATAAATAAATCAGGATACTACATATAAAAGGTAGTGATGTGTGATACGTGTAACATATATACAGTGCAATGTATTGTATCCATATAAGGATTTGGTAGGTATTTCCCTGCCAATTATACATCAGAAACAGAGAGAGTAAAAAGAAGAAAAAGTAGGGGCAGATTAAAGGAAGTCAACGAATGAGAAACCCTCATTCAAGCCTGCAGGGGAGAGGGTCTTGAGTTTGTAAATCCAATAGGACTTGCGCTGTCTCAATTTCCTATCCCAATCCCCCTTCCTTTGAGTTTGTGGGATATGTTCTATCCCCATAAACTTTAATTTGTTAGCAGAATTCAGATGATGAGATGAGAATACAATTGTGCTTCTTTATAAATCACTGGTAAGACCACATATTGAATATGCTGTGCAATTTTGGGCACCTGTTCTAAAGAAGGATATTATGGCACTAGAAAAAGAGGCAGGCTACAAAATTAATAAAAGGAATGGATAAATAAAAGGAATGGAACATATCAGCTACGAAGAAAGGTTAACAAATATAAACTATTTAGTTTAGAAAAACGTCGCCTGAGAGGGGATATGATAACATTATACAAATATATTCGGGGCCAATATAAACCATTGTGTGGAAATCTATTCACAAACTGGACTTAACATAGGACACGAGGTCATGCGTTTAGACTGGAAGAAAGAAGATTTCGTCTAAGGCAAAGGAAAGTTTTTTTTTAACTGTAAGAACAATAACAATGTGGAATTCTCTGCCTGAAGAAGTGGTTTTATCAGAGTCCATACATATGTCAAACAGCTACTAGATGCATACTTGCAAAAACAGAATATTCAAGGGTATAATCTTTCAATGTAGGGTAATAACTGCTTGACCCAAGGATAAATCTGACTGCCATTCTGGGGTCAAGAAGGATTTTTTTTCCTATCTTGTTGCAAAATTGAAAGTGCTTCAAACTGGCTTTTTTTGCCTTCTTTTGGATCAACAGCAAAAAACAAATGTGAGGAAGGCTGAACTTGATGGACACAAGTCTCTTTTCAGCTATGTAACTATGTAACTATGAGGGGGGGAAGAAGAACATTGGGGGGAGTAAGAAGTACATAGGGAGGGGGAGAAAGCAAGAACATAGGGAAGGAGGGAGTAAGAAGAACATGGGGAGAAGAAGAAGAACACAGGGAGGCTGGGGGGGAGAAGAACATGAGCAGTGAGAAGAACACAGGGAGGGGGGAGTGAGAAGAACACAGGAAGGGGGTGAGAACAAAACAGGGAGGGAGGGGAGGAGAAGAACACAGGGAGGGGAGAGGAGAAGAACACAGGGAGGGTGGGGGTGAGAACACAGGGAGGGATGAGGAGAAGACAGTGAGGGGGGGTGGAGAGAACACAAAGAGGGGGGGTGAGAAGAGACCGCTAGGGGAGGGTGGGGGGAGAGGAGAAATTACTAAGGGGCAGGGGAGAGTTTTAAAGGACGGAAGGGAGAGCTCTATAGGATAGGGGGCAGGACAGGGGGCTCTTTCACACTACGCGCACACACACACAATGCATCCCTATACATACACAGAAACACAACAAGCTTCCCTTACACACACTCAATGCACCCCTTACAGACACACACACTGCATCCCTTACATACACAGGTTCACACAATGCATCCCTTACACACAACCAGAAACACACACTGCTTTCTATCCATTACACAAAAACACACTGCTTCAACTACACACAAACACACTGCATCACTAACACAAACTGGTATCCCTATACACTACATTCCATAAGCACACTCATTAGATCCTCTACAATAACATATAACACATCTCCTACACACTCCACTCCCTGTGAGCGAACTCATGGGTGGAACATGTAGGTGGATTTATGGATGGGCCTTATAGGCATACTCACCTTCAGGCCCTGGGTCCCAGACCTTGAGCTGTGTAAGGGGCCCCATAAAATGGAGCTGCTTCCCATCTCCCAGAACATTGAATTTTGTGACCACAGTTACAAACAGCCTCCAAGGACCCTGTTCTACACCAGACCAGTGGAGCCAAACTGCAGCCAGAGCCCATCACCATCCTCATCTGGTTGTAAGTAGGCAATCTAGTAAATTATAACACTAATCTTTAATTTACCTCACATTAAAGGGACACTATAGTCCCCAGAACCACTGCAGCTTAATGAAGTGGTTCTGGTGTCTATAGCCTGTCCCTGCAGGCTTTTTAATGTAAACACACCCTATGTGTAGCACTGGCATTAGTTCATATGGCAGATCATATGAGTAGGGAATTGTCATGCATTGTGATGTCACCGGGGGGTGGGGGGGAGGGCGGCAAATTTTTCTTTTGCCAAGGGTGACAAACATCCTTGCATCGGTCCTGAATTTATGTAAGGCAAGAGGCTCCTATCATGCATTAAAATCACTTTACTACTTGATTGCAGCAAACAAAGAGTTACCAAGCAAGTTAGACGGAAAAACAATAGTAGTTACCAACCCTCCTGGACGTCCTATCATCTCCTCCATTGGTTCTTTAACAGCTCCCTTGTCAAAATGGGTTGGTATCCATCTCCAAAAGTTTGTACTTAACTTGTCCTCATATGTCAAGGACACCGGTCATGTTCTCTCTATAATGCAGGAAATTGATTGGCATGAGAATTATTGTTGGGTGACTATAGATGTCGCTTCCCTTTATTCAAACATTGAACATGGTCTAGGCCTGAAAGCTTTAGAACACTTCCTCTATGTCGACCCGTTACTCCCTTGGGGTCAGGCAAAAGCTTTACTGGATAGTGTTTCTTTTATTTTAACCCATAATTATTTTCAGTTTAACGGGAAGTTTTTCTTACAGACGAAGGGTAATGCAATGGGGGCGAGCTTTGCCCATCTTACGCAAATTTGTTCATGGGCTTTTGGGAACTAATGAATATCTATGACAATGAACAATGGAAGGAAAGTCTAGTCATATATAGACGCTTCATTGATGACATCCTCATTATTTGGAAGAGCGAATACAAGGAGATTGATAAATTTGTTGAGGACCTCAATACCAATGATTGGGGTCTGTCTTTCACGAGTAAGAAAAGCAAGTTGGAGATTGAATTCCTTAATTTAATCCTATGCGGCCGAGACGGGCAGGTAGTGACAAGAACATATAAGAAACCGGTGGATGTCAATGGTTTTTTAAACTCTGCCAGTGGGCATCACCCTACCTGGATCAACAACATCCTGTTTGGACAATTTGTAAAACTACACCGCAATTGTACCTTCCTCACAGAGTTCGAAAGGGAAGCTCTTGATCTGTGTCAACGCTTCTTTGAAAAAGATTTTGATCCAGCCCTGATCTTACATGCTTATAATAGAGCAAGAAATTTGAACAGAAAATCACTTTTGGCTACAACAATGGAAGAGGTTGACAGATCGGAACCCATTGTCTGTCCAGTTTCATCAGATACACATGAGGATGTTTTATCACTATTGGCTGCACAACCAGCCAGTAAAAGGAAGAAACATTGTCTATTCAAAATCAGTATTAGGGATGTTTCGACACACAAGGGCCATATTTTCTTCACTGCTTTCAACTGCAAGTATGAACAGATCATTCAGATCCTACGAAAGCATTGGTCGATTTTAGGTTTAGACCCGTGGCTTAGCCACTTTGTATTTACAATGAACCGAGGGTCACTTTCAGGAAGAACATGAACCTTAAAAATCTGCTGGCTCCTTTTCAATTTAAACCGGTTGACACTGTGACTCTACCTATACATCAAAAACCTGGGAACTATAGATGTGGCTCTGTACGCTGCCTCACATGTCGTTTTATGTGTCATGGAAGCACCGAGTTTGGATCCCCATTGAATGACCAGAAATGTATTATCAGCACCAGGATCACCTGCAATTCCTCATATGTGGTATATCTCCTAACATGTACCTGTGGTTTGCTATATGTGGGTCAGACAACAAGAACCCTGAAAACAAAATTCAGGGAACATCGAGGGGCAATATTACATAAAAATAGAAAATCCCGATAGCAAGGCACTTTGATGCTAACCATGAGAGTAACCTGGGGGATATTACTGTTATAGGTATCCAACAGATCCCAGATAAAAATAGTGCTTTGAACAGGAAAAAAGTACTTATCTCTGCAGAAACATACTGGATATTAAATTGAATACGCTTAACCCCTATGGGCTCAATGAAGACATTGAACAGATTATCTAACAGGTTTTTGTTTTCCTCTCTACCGTAACCACTTTTGTTCTTTTAGGTAGACTGGTTGCACATGATGAGTCTGAGCAGATCCCCCAGCAAGAGTATATATTTTTTAGTTTTTTTTCTATTACTTTTTTCTATTATCATTTTCCACCATAACCACTGCTTGCAGTTTTATGTCTTAAGTTTTTGAAATACCTCATGTGTTTATATATAGATATAGGGACCTCCTATTGATCCTCTGTTGTATAGTGATGATATGATAACGCCCCTCCCCCCCACGATGTGGCAATTTCAGATAGCCTAATTTTCCTCATTTGTTTTATTTTTCATTTATTAACTTATTCAATTTTCTATGTCAATTAACCCTGTATATCTGGTCACTTGATGGGTCCATAGTCTATCTATGGAGTTGCCTCTACTATTATGGTTTATTTGCCTACGAGGTTATGTCTATTTGATTTTTAATGTCATATATTTTTTAGTTTATTATTATCTATAGTTTATTATTGAAGAATATCCTCCTAATGTTTATTATTTACTATTTTGAGCTGAATTCACTATACAGCATATGATTACAATCAACAGTCCTATTAGTAATGCATTGTATGATATCAATTAATCTATTAAGTAATGGGTATATAAGCTGATCTTTGTTGTGATGAACACCAGTCTTGAGAAAGTCTGATCTGCAGACGAAACGCGTAGACCATGTTCATTTTTTTCACAACTTCATTGCCTTACTGCGATCTCAGCATGACCCCAGCACAACCTCTACCTCCTGGTTTACGGTTCCTGGTACAGGACATTCCTCAACGCGGTTACCTGAAGCAGGATTCAACAGGGTCATTGGCATGCTCCCTAAGCCCAGTGTGGCAAATAGGGTAAGTTACTATTGGAAGTCCCTGTGTAACACCCTCAGCCTACCTGCGCCTCCCATGCAGAGTTTTTGAGTTCCTTGTCCCGTCTTCCTTTTATTTTACTAACTTTTGTTTGTTTTAATGTTTTTATTTTCTGGTACCTATCAGCTCCAGCGGAGGGGCCCCTCACTGGAGCTGGATTTATAACTTTTTGGGGGAAACCCTTATTTTTACTAGGTGCCTGTGTGAATTATTACATTTGTATAACCGGTTTGACATGTTTATTTTTGCATTATGTGGAAAGGCTAATTAGTGATACTCTAGCCTGCTAAATTGTATCCGGCAGCTGTCAAGGATTTTATTTTTTGCTGGTTTTCACTTAGCCACTTTGTATTCATTGCTTTGTGTGTTTTCTCGTTTTAAATTTTTTTGTTTCTAATAAATAGGCACTATGTGTGTTGCTGTATTTTTAAGCCAAAAAGAGTGTGTTTTCATGTTTTGGCTAATTTGAGTTGTGGCTGAGACTCTAGTTAACATGTTTATTGCTGAAGTGGTGGAGTGGTGGACATTATTATACTTATACTTATCTAGTTCTTTATTATTGGAGCACTCACACCATCTTATTGTTGATCTTTCATCCTTAATAGTCACTCATATTAGTTGTGAAGCAGCCCACTTTATTTCCTAGTGATATTGTGTTATTTGTATACATGAATTATTATCCTCCCCGTTTTTGAGCCGTTCTTGTGTAGAAAAAAAATAGTAGTTACCACCAAACATGAATCTGAAGATCACACTGGAATGAAAACAGATACATATGTGGGAGGGTTAGATAAAACATGATGGGATGATACTCGCCTACTGTCCTTAATATTTTCTTTCATCACACCTAGGGAAAATCTTGAATTGTATGTTTGACACGAGGCTCCTGTTATGCATGTTTAAAGCTAACAAATACATAATTAAGGTTAATCAAGGTAAAACTAAAGTGGAACCATGAGAAACAAACTTAAAATAAATATTTTCGCTATTGAACAACTTTTAAAATGTGGCTCCCCTAGTAGAATGTGGACCAAATTTGTTAATATCAGTACTTGCTAACTGCATAGTAGAATGAACCAATCTAGCTAGGATTTGAAAAGTGACAGATAAATATGATTTACAATATGATACAAGCAACTGAAAAGAATTGTCATGTCCAAGCTTAGAAGTCTTAAGCTCATAAACTTTCAAACACTGGACTATACAGAGTTGGGTCCTCTGGAAAAGCGAGGAAAAATAGACTTAATATTAGTTTTAGTAAAATTATGAACATTAAAAAAACTACCATAATGGAAATAAGTTTTACGAGAGACATCAAATTTCCATCAGAAACTTTTTTTTGAAAGAAATCAAAAGGATAGTCAATTTAAATGATGATGAATTTAATGTTAGAATGAAATTATCATTCCATGAAGTTAGTAATTGGAATATCAAATTAACATCCTACAGAAACAGAAGTACTAGGAAGAGAATGTCTCTTAAATCGTAACTTTAAAGAGTCTACAAACCAGAATAGAAAACAGTAGATATTAATTGCATGATGGGCTTTTCATTATTTTAAAGTACGTTTCCTAGAATTGAAAGCATGCATTGAATTCTTTAAGGATATAATTAGAAAATATAGATATTGAAAAAACAGGTTGATTATCAGAGTGACCAAGTGAGGTCATTCCAGAAGATCAAGCAAAACATAAGACGAATCAACACAACAACAGGAAAGATCAAGGGAAATAATGGGAGGTCACAGAGAACGCAAGGCCAGATAAAACAAGGGTGTTTCAATAAGAGGCCCCACGTAAAAAAAGACCCAGACAAAGAATTAGCCCAAATAGAGAAAGGCATAAGAAAGAAAAGTGGACCAGATTCCCAGAGAAATTAATTACAAGTAAGATGGGGAGAGAAGAGAGCAGACAGGACCCAGGAAAAAGAAGAGAACACATAAAAGGATGGCAGCAGATAAAGAATGACCATATACAGAGCCAGATTAAGAGCCCAGTGGGCCTGGTGCTGACCATTGTGATGGATCTAATTACAGAATCTTATCGACCTAAAACACTCCCAAACGTCATGTATCTGATGGAGATGGTGCTGGAGGGAAAGAAAACAGCAGCTATAAGAAAACATATACCCTATGCTAATCTCTCTTTAATTTATGCTTTCATCTTTCAAGTAAATCCATAACCCCTAACAGCAGTGTCCAGTGAAGCAGGAAGTCAATAGGCGCGGTAAAAGGGTATGCCACTGAGGCAAATTACGTAACCTGCCAAAAGGGTTGAACATGCACCAAAAAGGGGGCATGTTTGGCCAAACAATTGGAAGGCCAGCCTGGCATGAATGCATGTCAATCATGCAAGCTGGCCAACTAAGGGCAAATTATGCAGACAGCACCCTGATCTTTGCATAAATGCGTCTAATGATGAGCTCACTCAATGCTTTCTAAGGACTGTCCCCTAGCACTCGCTGGTTCACTTGTCTCCTTACCTTCTTACTAGCAGGCAGAAGCTCCTGGTCTGGGATAGAGAAAAGCTGTTTGTAGTGAGTGTAGAAGAAACGGAACATGCCAATGTGTTAGAGAGACCAACGTCAGCATTACATAAACTAATTTCATTGTTAGCCCGTCCACACAAGTTTTGTTCCCATACATCCCTCTTAAGTTTGCATACCTTAGCAAGAGTATGTGAAAAGTAGTTAGGGTTGCCACCTTTCTTGGAAAAACATACCGGCCTTATTAATTTGCATAATGAATTATTTATGGGTGACATCACATGATGTAAATCACAAGGAGTGACTTAAGAGAAAATGCTGTAAACTCACCAAAAAACTACTTACAGTTTGATTCTGCTGCATAGCTGGATGGCTCCCAGTGTCTCCCTGTCCCCAGGTGTCTTGTCTCCCACTGTCTCGGTGTCCCTATGTATTAGTTTCCCCATGTCTCCCAGTGTCCCCATGTCTCCCAGTGTCTTAATGTCTCCCAGTGTCTCAGTGTACCCTAGTCTTCCAGTGCCCCCATTTCTCCCAGTGCTCTCATGACTCTATGTCCCCATGTGTCAATTACCCCAGGTCTCACAGTGTCCCTATGTATCACTGTGTCTCGGTGTTCCATGTCTCCCAGTGTCCCCATGTCTCCCAGTGTCCCCATATCCCAGTGTCGTATCTCAAGGTATCACAGTTTCCCTATGTATCACAGTGTCTCAATCCCCCATGTCTTCCAGTGTCCTCTTGTCTCCATGTTGCCCAGTGTCCTCGTGTCTCCCTGTGTCCCTGAGTATTCCAATGTCTCCCAGAGTCCCCATGTCACTAGGACACTAGGAGCACTGAGACATGGGGACACTGTGAGGCATGGGGACACTGAAACAGGGGACATTGGGAAACCTGGGGACGCTGAGAGAAATGGGGACTTTGAGACACTTGGGCACTGGGAGACATGGGGAAACTGGGAGACATGGGGACACAGACACTAGGGCGACTGGGAGACTTGGGGACACTGGGAGACATTGGGACACAGACACTTGTGGACACTGAGAAGACCTGGGGACACAGACACCAATGACACTGAAACACTAGGGACACTGGCTGGGAGACATGGGGACACTGGGAGACATGGGGACACTGTGTCAGTAGTGTCTCAGTGTCCCCATGTCTCCCAGTGTCCCCAAGTGTCTCGGTGTCCCCAAGTGTCTGTGTCATAATGTCTCCCAATGTCCCTTAGTGTCCCAAAGTGTCTGAGTGTTCCCAATTGACTGTTTCATGATGTCTCTTAATGTCCCTTTGTGTCTCAGTGTCCCCATATATCCCAGTGTCCCCAGGGGTTTGTGTCATAATGTCTCCCTATGTCCCTTAGTGTCTCAGTGTCCCCATATCTCCTAGTACCCCATGTCTCCTTACAGTCTTTCCCCCCATTCCTCACTTCCCTGAGCTGTAGGCTGTCTCTGTAGGCTGGGAATTGCTGTCTAGACTCTCTGTAGCTGCTCCCCTTCGGATTAGTGAGTAGAGATAGGCAGGTAGGGATATGCTGGAACTTCCTATCCCTGCCTCTCTCCACACACAGTGACCCCTACTGGCAAGTGCTGGTATTGCATCGTAATCTCTGTTTATACTAAGAAAAATACCAGCATTTGTATTGCTAGTATAACTGCAATATCGGCACAGGCCAGGCAGCCTCAAATACTAAAATACAACAGGAAGTCAGCGTTAGTTAACAGACAAAAATGTAAATGGGCAGCAACCCAAACAATAGAGACCCCTCAAATCCTTCAACAGATAAATAAAGCAATATAAAAAGATGGAATAGGGCTGCACCAACAAAAAATTAAAATAACATAAAATAGTCCCAAATGTCTCACTAGAACAACAAAAGATCGTCAGGAGTACTGGATAAAATGTAGATGAGTAGACTCTTCAGTAGGGAAAGGTGCATCTAAATGTCTCAGGGTATTCGTTTAAATGGAAGAAAAAGGAGACAGAGGCAACCAATAGTGTAATAAGTCTAAACTCCAGAGTGCAAAATAGTAATAGGAGGTAGAAACCTCACATTTAAATGACCAGCTCTGGTATGAAGGGCGTACAGTGGTATAATCCCCGCTTACGGGATATGTGAAGAAAGTGCGTCTATCAGCACCGTCTGGTCATCCAGGGCTCCAAGGGAAAATAAAAAAGGCAACAATAGGGCTCTCATTTATGATAAAAATATATAAAAGTAAATAAAGTAATACTCAAGTATATAGCAGAAACACTGCTCTATTGATAAAGTGCTGGTGGTATGATCCTCACCTCTGATTTCTTTGAGTAAAGGAACAAATAAAAAGCCAGGAAGAGTAAAAATAATAAAAGTGCATAAAAGTAAAAAAAAAAAAAAAGAGGATTGGCACAGCAAATTTACCAAAAAACCTTTCATGATCTCAAATACACAATATAAAATAACCATTATGTGTTTCACCAATATAGGCTTTCTCAAATAGTATAAAAAACATACAGCCTGGCTAGTAGGAGTTTATATAGGGGAAAGTTTGTTTAAAATTTGCACCAAAATTACATCATAGGCTTATCCTTCAATCAGCATACATCATTATTAGATACTGTACATTTTAAATAAGGCAAACAATGGTACATACTAATAAATATTGGGTTATGGACAATTAGTATCATGTTTAATATTAAAAATGAGCATGTAGTGAGTAATTGTGGCATTTAGAAGCCAGAGCACGCAATGCGTGTCACGTGCACGGCTTTATTTACCAGCTGCTAATTGTACTGGGAAATGTAGTTCCCAATGTAGTACATACGAGGTCTGCAAAAAAATGTCCAACCTCAAAACGGAGTGAGATAGAGAGGATGGGATGCAGAGTGTCCCATTAGGTGGTAGACAAGAGATAAGCAGCAATTGAATAAGGAGAAATAGAAAAAAAAATGTGAACTAAAATAAATCATGGTGGCCATCTTGGTTGGGGAAAATAATAGTGGCAAATGCCATATACATGGGAAATAAACTTAGTGGCCATGTTTGAGGGAGAAAATATCCCTAATATTGGTTAAAAATTGCTGTACATAATAATAAATAATATAAACTAAAAGTAATAAAAATAAATGAGGTAAAGATAGCTGAATAAGTTATTAGGTGGATAACAAAGAGGACATGTAAAAAGTTTTGGATTAGATAAAACAGTTAAAGGTGTCATAGGAACTGAGAGGAAGTGGTTATTGTAGGGGTGTTCTTATTCATAATGCCGTAGATAAAACAACTATGCATAAGAATAGCCCCAATATAACAACAAAATATTCTCAGGAAAGTGCTGATTAACCTGGTGTATCAGCTAAAAATATCAAATATTATTAAAAAGTTAGTAATAAATAAATAACAGTAAATACTCTGATCAACATGGGTAAATTATACATGGGTATTATTTAAAAGAGGATATATACATACAGCATAGTTACATATAATTAAATTAAATTAAACAGATCAAAATCCACGTTCAAGCCAGAAGGGGTTAATGTTTTTAAATTAATTACCCATTCCATTTCAGCCTTGCCTAGAATGTTCTTGATATTTCCACCTCTCCATGGGATCAAACATTTTTGATATCTATGCATTTAAGTAGTTTTGTGTCATTATTATGCGTGCAAAAATGTTTAGCGAGTGAGTGATTTAAATATCCCTTTTTAATGTTTCTACAATGTTCACTCATCGCTTACATTCACTGGCTTTAGAAAAAAAAGAGGTGGTATTAGGTTTAGTCTCTCTAGTAAAATTGGTGGTTAAAATAAACTTAAAATTAGGAGCACCTCTAAAAACAATAATCGGTCTCTCCGGTATAATGGTTTTCAGTATTTTGTCCTGTTTTAGTAAATGCCAAGGTTTTTTAATTACTTTCTTTATATGGCCACTTTTGTTGTTAAAATTAAATCCACAGCCATATGGGGCGGACATGCCCGGCGGGCGTTTTTTACAATAAAAGTGGACATAATACCCATGTATCACTTACCTATGTTGATCAGAGTATTTACTGTTATTATTTATTACTAAGTTTTTAATAATATTTGATGTTTTTAGCTGCTACAGCAGGTTTATCAGCACTTTCCTGAGAATATTTTGTTGTTATGCATAGTTGTTTTATCTACGGCATTATGAATAAGAACACCCCTCCTTTAACCACTTCCTCTCAGTTCCTATGACACCTTTAACTGTTTTATCTAATCCAAAACTTTTTACATGTCCTCTTTGTTATCCACCTAATAACTTATTCAGCTATCTTTACCTCATTTATTTCTCTTACTTTTAGTTTATATTATTTATTATGTACAGCAATTTTTAACCAACATTAGGGATACTCCCCCTCCCCCCCAAACATGGCCACTAAGTTTACTTCCCATGTATATGGCATTTGCCACTAATATTTTCCCCAACCAAGATGGTCGCCGTGATTTATTTTATTTCACATCATTTAAAAAAAAAAATTATTTCTCCTTATTAAAATGCTGCTTATCTCTTGTCTACCACCTAATAGGACACTCTGCATCCCATCCTCTCTATCTCACTCTGTTTCTCGAGGTTGGTAAATTATGTTTTTTTGCTGACCTCTTATGTACTACATTGGGAACTACATTTCACAGTACAATTAGCGACCGGTAAATAAAGCCGTGCATGTGACACGTGCCACGTGCTCTGGCTTCTAAGTGCCACAATTACTCACTACATGCTCGTTTTTAATTTAAACATGATACTAATGGTCCATAACCCAATATTTATTAGTATGTACCATTGTTTGCCTTATTTAAAATGTATATAATAATGATGTATGCTGATTGGAGGATAAGCCTATGATGTAATATAGGCACCTCTTTTAAACCTTTCCCCCTATATAAACTGTCACTAGCCAGGATGTATGCTTTTTATACCATTTGAGAAAGCCTATATTGGTGAAACGCATAATGGTTATTTTATATAGTGAATTTTAGATCATTAAAGGTTTTAGGTGACTTTGCTGAGCCAAATCTCTTTTTTTGTACTTTTATGCACTTTTATTATTTTTACCCTTCCTGGCTTTTTATTTGTTCCTTTACTCAAAGAAATCCGAGGTGGGGGTCATACCACCAGTGCTTTATCAATGTTTCTGCTCTATACTTGTAAGTATTATTTTATTTACTTTTATTTATTTTTATCATAATTGAGAGCACTATTGTTGCCTTTTTTATTTCCCCTTGGAGCCTTGGATGACCAGACGGGGCTGATAGACGCACTTTCTTCACATATTTCATAAATGGGGATTATACGGCTGTACGCCCTTCACACCAGGGCTGGCCATAACTCTTTTAAATATGAGTTTTCTACCTCCTATTACTATTTTGCACTCTGGACTCTAGACCTATTACACTATTGGTTGCCTCTGTCTCCTTTTTCTTCCCTATAAACAAAAACCCTGAGACATTCAGACGCACCTATCCCTACTGAAGAATCTACATTTTATCCAGTACTCCTGATGATCTTTTGTTGATGTGGTGAGACTTTTGGGACTATTTTATGTTATTTTATTTTTTGTTGGCGCAGCCCTACTCCATCTTTTTGTATAGCCTCAAATACTGCCTGTGCCAGTAAAATACCAGCCAGGTGGAAAGAGTAGTGTGTAAAAAAATATATATATTTTTTTTAAATCAATGGGCCTATTTCATGCAGCTCCATCAGCCCTTATGTTAATCCGTATAGATACAAAGAATAGATAAGAAGTGCTGGCAACGGTTTATCAGGAGGAAGATTTTTTAGGTAAAAGTCTTCAATGGACAAGACCACATAGTTAATGAAATCAAAGCCATATATCCAAAAGAGGAAGAGACTCATGGGAAAGCAAGGAAGAAGAAGAGGTTATAGAGCCAAGAGAAGAAAAATGAGAAACAAAACAATGAACCCACAGGAACTTCTAATTTAACAGGTATAGAGCTAACTAGGGATTGGATCTCATTATTAAAAAATGGTTAAAATGCTTATCCAAGTATTAATACAGACCAATTTGAGATGTATATAGATTTAAATAGATTTTTGAGGAAACTGGCAAACAAAAAATTATTTAAACTTAACCTTGTTGAGAATAACAGAGAACATAAGTAAAATGAAGGCACGCAGAATTAAAGGATGAAACTAAATGATTTCCTAAAAATCTGGTTACAGGCATCAGTGGAGTCTCTAGGATTCATTTTTAGGAGGGGGGGGGGGCACATGGTGGGCCAGGGACAAAGTAGGGGGGCAGTTATAAAACATGTATGTATATGTGTGCGCAGCCAGGTAGGTAATGTGTCACAACTTAGATGTAGCCTCACTATCCGTTAAGCTCCATGTCTTTTTTGCCCCCCCTACCATCCATGTCTCTGTTCCCCTTCCTTTCATGTCTTTTCTCCTCCCTTCTTCCATGTCGTGGATGTAATTTGTATTGTATGCAGTCTGTGTATTGAATACATTGTGCATGTGGTGGGTGCAGAGTGTAGAAAGGTGACAGTGTGGGGGGCAGGGTGTGGGGATGACAGTATGGATGGGCAGACTTACAGACAACAGGCCCTCACTGAAACACACTAACTGACAGTCATTGTCACACACTGT
Organism: Pelobates cultripes; assembly: GCA_933207985.1. NCBI lineage: Eukaryota > Metazoa > Chordata > Amphibia > Anura > Pelobatidae > Pelobates > Pelobates cultripes. The sequence goes on from OW240913.1 coordinate 146,286,482, forward strand.
TTAACTAACACACACGTTCACTGACAGACACACACTGACACGAACACACTCTCAGAGACACACACACATACACTGACACACTCACTGACAGACACACACCTACTGGCAGATACACACTGACAATCACACACATATTCAATGACAAACACACATAAGTCACTGACAGATACAGATACACTCACTGACACACACACACACACATTCACTGTCAGGCACACAAATACTCAATGACAAACACAGGCTATCACTGATGTGACAGACACTCACAGACAGAACACATACAAATTCACTGACACACACTCATTCACTGACAGAGATACACACACAAACACACACACACAGATTCAGTGGCAAATAAACACATGCTCTCACACACATTCACAAATTACTAATATTATTATTTTAATTTGTACACCCAGCCTCCCTACCTTTGGGAGAGCTGGAGTGGATCTGTACCTGGGGTCCAATGGAGCTGCTGTGAGACGGGCAGCTGTGAGCATATCAAAGGCGGCGAGGGAGCTGTTATCCTCCTGCTTTGCTCCCTTGCAGGATTTCTACTGATGCAGTGAGCCAGAATATGATGTCATATTCCGGCTACCGGTATCAGTAGATGGTTCGCGAGGGAGAAGAGCAGGAGGATTACAGCTCCCTCATTGCCTCTGATGTGCTCACAGTCCATAAACTGCTTCCTCCAAATCAGGAGGAAGCACTGGGGACATCCATGCAGGCACTTTGGGATAGCTAGAGCCAGGGCCAGCATTGGTCATTAGGCGCCCTGTGTAAAAAAATCACACACAGACTTACAGTCACACACAGGCAGACAGTCAAACACACAGAGGCAGACACAGTCACACACACACACACACACACACACACAGTTACAGTCACATACAGGCAGACAGTAAAACACAGAGGTCAGATAGTCACACACACAGAGGCAGACAAAGACACACACACACACACAAACTGCTATCGTCATCGTTTGGCTGTATTTCACAATTCAGTTTTCTTATTAAGTAAATTCTAGTAAGCAGCTAATGAATCTCAATGTAATATTCCTAGTATAATATACACACACACATATAAATATATATATATATATATATATATATATATATATATATATATATAGGTATATAAACAGTCACGTGCAGGCAGACAGTCAAACACACAGAGACAGACAGTCACACACACAGTTACAGTCACACACAGGCAGACAGTCCTTCCTGTGCAGCAGGTACCAGACATTTGGGCACCTTTATCCCCGTCCACGCCGACATTTGACCCCGCCACCTGCCACAAGGTAAGTTCCCCCCCTCCACTACCATGTGTTTGCTTTTTTAATAATCCCTGGTGAAGGATTCATTATTCTCCACCAGGGATTATTTCAAATACAAACACATTGCCCTTGATACATTTGGGGTGGCACAAGAGGGGGCACGGCATAATGTAGGGGGGGCCATGGCTCCCTCCGTCCCCCCCACCCCCACCCGGAAAGAAAATGCTTGACATTTTTTTTTTTTAGAAATCCCGTAGAAAGGTATTATCACAAAAAAAAGAATATGCATATTTGAAAAATAAAAATCACAGAATGTCAATCTTTTACAATGCCTTGCAAAAGTATTCACCCCCCTTGGCATTTTTTGTGTTTTGTTTCCTCACAACCTGGAATTAACATGGATTGTTTGAGGATTTGCATCATTTAATTTACAGAACATGCCCACAACTCTGAAGAATTTTATTTTCCACACCCCCACACATTACACACAAACAGCACACACATACATCACCCTTACACACACAGCACACACACACACACACTAACAGCACCCTCACACTAACAACACCCTTACACTAACAACACCCATTAACACACACTAACAGCACCCTCACACTAACAACACCCTTACACACACAGCACCCTCACACATAAGCACACAGCACACACTAACAGCACCCTTACACACACAGCACCCTTACACATACACACACTAACAGCACCCTTACACACAGCACCCTCACACACAAAGCACCCTTTCACACACACAGCCCACACTAACAACACCCTTACACACACACTAACAGCACCCTCACACTAACAACACACACAGCACCCTCACACATACACACACACAGCACACACTAACAGCACCCCTTACACATACACACACTAACAGCACCCTTACACACAGCACCCTCACACACACACAGCAAACATTAACAGCACCCTTACACACACGGCACCCTTACACATACACACACTAACAGCACCCTTACACACAGCACCCTCACACACACACAGCACACACTAACTGCACCCTTACACACACAGCACCCTCACACACACACACAAAGCACACACTAACAGCACCCTTACACACACAGCACCCTCACACACACACTAACAGCACCCTTACTCACAGCACCTTCACACACACACAGGGCCTTCACACACACAAAGCGCCTTCACACACACAGCGCCCGCACACACACAGCACCTTCACACACACACACACAGCACCTACACACATCACCCTCACACACAGCAGTGTGTGTGTGTGTATGTATGTGTATGTATATATATATATATATATATATATATTTCTTCTTTAGGGTGCACACCCTTATACAATAGGCTGCGCATGCCTATGAACATTGCCCCTTACTTTTTGGAGAGTTACTTGGTCTTCATGGTTAGTGGTGCCTCTTGCTTAGGTGTCGCAGCCTCTGGGGCCTTTCAAAAAAAGGTGTGTATATGTAATGACAGATCATGTGACACGTAGATTGCACACAGGTGGACATCATTTCACTAATTATGTGACTTCTGAAGGTAATTGGTTGCACCAGAGCTTTTTATGGGCTTCATAACAAAGGGGGTGAATACATACACACATGCCAATTTTCTGTTTTCTATTTCTAAAAAATAATTTTATGTATATATTTTTCTCATTTCACTTCACCAACTTAGACTATTGTGTTCTGATCCATCACATAAAATTCAGATTAATAAAACATTGAACTTAAGGCTGTAATGTAACAAAATAGGTAAAAAGTCAAGGGGGGTGAATACTTTTGCAAGGCACTGTACATGCTACCTAAAATCCATAAAGAACCGACCAATCCCCCATGATGATGAATTATTTCAGGGATAGGTCCCTTTTTTTTTTAACCAATTTATCCCAATATATAGCAAGAATGCTCCAACCCTACGTCATACTTATTAGGTCATAATTGAAAGATACAACCCATCTTTCATCTAAAAACCATAGCCAGGATACAACATTTAATTCCACATGATGGTATGCCAACATTAATCCATGCATTTGTGTCCTCTCATCTAGTTTACTGCAATGTAATCTACTTGGGTCTCCTGGAAAAAGAACTCCATTGCCTGAAGACTACAAAATGTGTCAGGCAGACTACTGACCAACCAAACTCAATCATGTCACATAACACCTGTTCTCTACTCACTGCAATGGCTTTCAATATTATGTGAACATTTTTTTAAATTGGCCTGCTAACCTTCAAAGCCTTAAACAATCAAGGCCCACAATACCTGAAAAAACTCCCGACACAGTATATTCCATCCTGCTCACTTCACTCGGCCAACAAATCCCTCCTTTCAGTGCCTAGAATAAAGACAAACTCCCAGGCATTTAGCCACTCTGCCCCCACATTCTGGAATCTTTACCTTGCTTAACCAGAGAGGCACCATCCTTAAACACATTTGTTTTAAAAAGCTAAAGACTCAACAATTTTCTCATGCATTCAAATATCTCATCTGACTATCAGAAATTATTTTTTTTTTAATTTATTTTTATAATTCCTTTTATTAAATTGTTTTCTTTATATGACATGTACAAATAACATACAATTCAGTTCATTTGAATTAGATTATTTCTATAAGTTAAACATATAATAGACATATAAGTACAAACATTTATCAGACAGCATATATCGCATTGAGTGTGTCTCACAGTGGATCGGCGGGTTTTAATGGCTTGTATCCCTTACTCTATCTAGATGATATCAATTTCTGGTACAGGGGACTCCAGTGATATTAATTTATGAATCAGATCTTTCATCTCTACATTGTCTTGTTCATTAATATTTGAGTGGTCATTAATTGTCAGCTCCATTCATAATTGAAATAATAATTGATTTATTAGATTTTTCCATATTGGGATGTTTTTATTTTTCCAATTTCTGGCTATTGCAATTTTAAAAGCTACAAAACAATGTATAATGAAATTTCTTTCCATCTTTATTAACTTAGGCCATCTCAAATGTTTAAGGCTATCTCCGGCACAACCCTAAGTCTAAATTCTATCATTTTATATATAAGAACAAAAATCTTTTTCCATTGCTTCTTTATTTCAGTACAGCTCCATCAGATATGTATGTATGATCCTCTACTCTTTTCACAAATCCAGCAGAAATCATGTGACAAAGTAAACATACTAGCTATCCTTGAAGGTACCAGATACCACTTGTTGATAAGTTTATATTGAGTATCCTGCAAGCTTATACAATGGATAGATTTCCTTGTCTCTATTAATGATTTATACAATTTTATGTTTGTAATTTGAATATTTAATTCATTTTCCCACTTTACTAAAGCATTAATTTGATCCATTTTTATTCATTTTTATCATACTCAATGCTTTGGAGAGAACTTTATAAACTTTATTTTGTTTAACAATGCACCGTAAATCCTCATTTATTCCTGTTTTACTAAACCTTAAATGTTGCTTTAATGTATACTTTACTCTTAAGTAGTTAAAAAACTCAGATGAAGGGAGATTAAACTCTATTGTTAACCCCTTAAGGACCGGACTGTTTTTGCGATGTTGTACATTTGCGACCAGGCCTCTTTTTACACTTTTGTGGTGTTTGTGTTTAGCTGTAATTTTCCGTTCTGTCATTTATTGTTCCCATACAAATTATATATTGTTCTTTTCAGGACAAAAAGGGCTTTCTTTACATACCATTATTTATATAATCTCATGTAATTTAATTTTAAAAAAATTAAAAAATATGATGAAAAATGTAAAAAAATACATGTTTTTTTACTTTTACTTGAAAAATCTTTTACTCATCTACAAAAAAAAAGATTCAGAATTTTGTCCTGAGTTTAAAAATACCCAGTGTTTACCTGCTTTTTTGCTTTTTTTTTGCAAGTTATAGGGCTATAAGTACAAGTAGGATTGCGGTTTCAAAAAATACATCAATAGTGACATTGTAATACTATTATCTGTCATAAATCTCTGAATAACATCCCACATGTACATATTTTTTTTACAGTAGACAACCCAGGGTATTCAATATGGGGTAGCCACTTAGTCACAAACACTGGCCAAAGTTAGCGTTCATATTTGTGTGTGAAAAAAGTAAAAAACTAAATTGAACGCTAATTTTGGCCAGTGTTTGTGACTAAGTGGCTACTAAAAAAGACTGGACATACCCCATTTGCAATACCTTGGGTTGTCTTCTTTTGCAAATGGTATACCATCATGGGGGTAATTCTCATTCCTGGGCTACCATATGCTCTCAAAGGCAACGTAACCAACCTGGCCATTTTCAATGTAAAAATATATGACCCATATATTTGACCATGTAACTTTCAAAAACGCTATTAAACCTGTACATGGGGGGTACTGTTATACTCTGAAAACTTTGCTGAACACAAATATTAGTGTTTCAAAACAGGAAAACGTATCACAACAATTATATCATCAGTAAAAGTGCTGTTTGTGCGTGAAAAATGCAAAAAGTCACTTTCACTGACAATTTCATCGCTGTGATATGTTTTACTGCTTTGAATCACTAATATTTGTGTTCAGCGAAGTCTCCTGAGTAAAACAGTACCCCCATGTACATAGAAATTAACAGGGTAAAATACAGTGCTAGCAAATTAAATTCTCTGGACTTTCGGCCTGGGTTGGCAGGCAGGTCCCTCAAATTGCAATCAATAAAATTACTTAATTATGTAAAAATATTAGAATTGAGATATATATGCATATTTATCTATTTGAAGTCTATGTGTATATTTATAGAATTATTTATATAATTATGTATATGGACATATGTATATTTCGTATTATTTCTATTTATATGTACATAAATATATATACAATTTCATTATAAGTGTATTTTGATATAAATATATATATATATATTAATATCAAAATAGAGTTAGAATACAATTTCATATAGATGCATCATTTTTTTACATTTTTATTATTATTTTTACATTGTTTTATTTAATTTAATTTACTTATTATTTGTAAATTATATTATTATAATATATTATATGATATAAAATATATTATATATATATATATATATACATGTGTAATTTAATTATAAGTGTATTTTTATATTAATATATGTACATATTAATATAAAAATACACTTATTATGACATTATATATATATGATATATGGACATATGTCTATATATCATATATATATATATATATATACAAACATATATAATTTTTTTTATTAACATAAACCTTTATTTTTTATTTTACACTAGCAGGGAGACTTCCTGTCAGCATAGGCAGTCCCCCTGCAGGCAGACACATGGCCACAGGGGTCCTAATCCACCATGGGGAGACTGCCTGGGCTGCAGGCAGTCTCCTCTCACCAGGAGCACTGCCGATCGCTGCCAGGGGAACGACGGCGATCGGGTAAGTAGAAAAGACCGTTGTGATGGTTCAGGACCGTCAGCGGTTGGCACCACAAAAATGCCAATGACGGTCCTGAACCGTCCTCTGTCCTTAAGGGGTTAAATCCAAAAATGATTTAATTTTTGTATTTTCTATTAGGTGGTTGTGGCAAAAGCCACTTCACCACTGGGGTTTGGAGAGGACTACTTGCCAGCCTTTTACCCTGTGACTATGGCCCCTTTAATTTATTATGGTTAAAAAACCCTATGTGTACTTATTATGACTTTGGACAATAATTATTCAAACTTTCGAAGCAGCACTTCGAACTCCCGAACTCCCGGTGCCATTCTACCACATGATGACGGTCATCTTGTTCGCATGGACCAAAACCATGAATAGACTTCAGGGGAACTTAGCTTCGAATACCCTGGAACTATTTTCGACATGAAAACCTTGTGGTTCCCGGTTGGTTCTCCAGCGGAGGATTTGTTGTGTTTTGGGGTACTTATGGGACTTTATAATAAATGTGTGTTTTTCTGCCTGAAGAGAATTGAGTTGCATACAGTACTTCATTCAATTATCTCACAGGCAGAGGGGAAGGATTGTATGTGTGTTATGGGAGTGTCGTACCGTTAATTACTGTTCTTATTGGTTTATTCCCTTTGTGTCCCTGTGCCCAACAAGGTCCACCTGGGTGTCACCCTTGTTGGGAAACTTGCATAAAAGGCCAGTGTGCCTCCATTAAAATTGAGTTCCAGCTTAACCCTCAACGTGTAGCTTGTTCTCGTGATTGGAGGGGAACTGCTATATTCACACTGGGGATTGCTATACTCTTTATACTCCCCTGGGTTCTAATCACTAGCTCTTGTAAGAGCTGTTCCTGCTACGCTCTCTGAAGTAGGAGAGGTCTTTCCTACATGGTCCTAGATACGCAAGGTTGGTCCAGGGTGGGAGGAAGACGGCGAGATTCCAGCTAAGGTATGGCAGTTGTGGAGTCTGCAGTGCTTGTGGTGTCTGGTGCGGTGCTTACGGTCCTCAGCATCAGCTAGGAAGCATCTGTTGGCGGAAGTGCCCAGTCGGGGAGCAAGGTGATCCGTCACAGTGGTCTATAGTTGTAATATTACATCTTTTCCAGTTTGTTAAGGCTAAATTTTCCAAGTTGGCCTCCAGTACCTCCAATGGCATAAAGCAAAACATCTTTTCTTTAATATTTTATTTTAGAATTTTTTTTTTATATTTATTTTATTTAAAGTTTTCCATATTGCAACATTGTTTGTCTCAAAACACTGTATAAATATCAATAAATACACAAAAATATACAGCCCTCTAGAATACATAGTAATTATACAGCCTTATAGGATCTTATACAGACTAATACAATACACACATAAGCATATAACGCTATACAGTGTGTCAATGAATTGCCAAATACATTAAGGGCTGAAACATTACAATATTGCTTCACATAACCCCCCCCCCCCCAGAACACAAATAAATAAATTTAAAAAAAGGAAAAGAAAAAGAAAAGAAATATTCCTAGCCTTTGCTGAGAGGCGGACTCGAGTTATACCTTTTACTAAATCATAGGGAATTTGGAAGTCCAAGGAGATCATAGCTCATTCAGATTCCTAGTGCGGGGATTGAGGATGGAATTCACTTCCATCCTATGCTGAAACTCTTTTCATTTTTTTCACTATTTAGGTAAAACTGACAGGTAACTATGGATATTTTATCCTATTTTCATAATTCATGGACTAAATTCTTTAGTTCCTGTCATTACCTATCATTCACCCTTGATATGGACGTATCTTGGCACTACATATCCACATATTAACTTCATAATATGCACATAATACCACCCACGAGACTTGTACTCTAATGTGTGTATATTTAATGAGCCTTGAACATTTTTTCTTATTTAGCCATTATTTTTGGTGGCTTTGAATCCTAAATAGCTTGCTATTAGCATCACTAATTGGTCTTCATGTTTATGTCTCCATTTGTAGTCACTATTGATTACTGTATCAATAATTGATCCAGACATGGCCAATTATGTATTATTATTCTCTATTCTTCATCCCCCGTTCATTCGTTATTTATCAATTTTGTATCGATTTGTACTCTGGTAAAAAATGACATCTATCTTTTAGTATCTTATTTAGCATATTAACGGACTTAGAGTTTTACATTGCCCACTATTCGTTCCTAGTGTGATATCTAATATGACAGTGCCTCTATTCCAGGTGACTACATATTCTAAATGGCCAATTACTAGCATCATTAAGCTGCCTTTATTTAGTTTCCTACCCTATTACTTCTTTAGCCATTTACAGCCACCACTGAGCACTATTAATAGATACAGACACTTATAAATGTTTCTTTTTCTCCACACATGGTCATATTAATTATGTAGTATTTTTATTCTATCCTCCGTTCGTTTGTCCTATATTAACATTTATCCCCTTTCCCATACTGACTTTTGTATTAGCTTCCACTTTATTCTTATACATATTTATCGTCACATTGTTCCAATGCAGCACTGATAGGGTTAACAATTAGAAGTGTGGCAATTACAGCCCCTCCCCCTAACCCTATTGGTTACTTTCATATTTAAAAGCCCATTACTTACCTGTCTTCAGTTCCCCTCTGATGAGTAACCCAGATGAAAGACGCGTGTCAGGGGCTCAGGACGCCTAGCTTGACATTCCTCTGTTGCTGCACTTATTCAGCCGCGGTCTGACTAGCGATCTTGCTTTTACAACTAGGCATTCTTTTTTCTTGTCCTATCCTTTGTTTTTTTATTTCTTTTGGGGGGTTGAGTTATATAGTTATATAGGCATTTATTTAGGGGTGCCCTCGAAGGCACTTAGATTTTCTATCTTACAAGCGTCAGGATTACCTATATTTTCTACATCTCTATTTAGAGGTTCCTCCCTTATTTTGACTAATTGCCAATACTGGAATAATTTGATGGACTTTAATTATCGATTTAGATAATAAAAAAATGTTAATCCTGAGATATTGAAACAGGTCTCTAGATGGGAAATTATATTTTGATTGTAAAAATACAAATGAGGCCGGTTTATTGTCTTCACATATATCAGCATAGCATGTTGGAGCACCTCTATAGGCGCATCATAGAGTAGTTTACCTTCCAAATTTAATTTCTTATTTAAAAGTTTTGCTGTTAATACCATGCCACCCATAATTCTGTTAGAAAATTGTTCTGGTTCTAGTACAGCCAAATTCAGAAGGCCTAGCCACACTAAATTAGATAACTTAAACCTAGGACTACATTCCTGTTCAAGTTTAGACCATGAATAAGGAGGGCACTGAGCCGGATTCAACCATAGCAGTAGATGGGTTGCTTTACAAGAATCATGAGTCTTAGCCACGTCCGGAAATGCCATACCACCTTTCAGATAGCTTCAACGCATAGTCTCAAACGCTATCCTCAGTGGCTTATCCAGCCAAATATAACTAGAAAACAAGCTTTGGAAACGATTAAGAATCCCTATCCCTATTCCATATGGGATCGCCCTAAAAAGGTATAAATGTTTTGGCATCAAAAATGCTTTAGTCATATTCATTCTTCCTATCTAGCAAGATTCCAATCTCTTCCATTTTGTAACTTGAAATTGCAATTCATTGAATAGGCCTAATATCTAGAATTTTTTTAACAGAATCCTATGTCTCATACAAATGTTTTAAAATATAATTTTCAATGTTAGTTATGGGTTTATGATAACAATGCGATATTATTTGAAATACATTAGATTTATTCAGACTAATCGTTTCCATCACACACCAGTTTTTCTTAAAGGATCACTATAGGGTCAGAAACACAAACATATATTCCTGACCCTATAGTGTTAAAACCACCACCTAGCCCCCCTGGGCCCCTCATGCCTCCATAAATATAGCAAAATCTTATTGTAGTCAAGCCTGAAGCTGCAACTCTGCATGCTGTTTGACTCAGAAAAACAAACAGTCTGCTGATATCATCAGAAGTGGTAGCCTGATCCAATCACAGTGCTTCCCCATAGGATTGGCTGAGACTGACAAAGAAGCAGATCAGGGGCAGAGCCAGCATGATTCAAACACAGCTCTGGCCAATCAGCATCTCTTCATAGAGATGAATTGAATCAATGAATCTCTATGAGGAAAGTTCAGTGTCTGCATGCAGAGGGTGGAGACACTGAATGTTTGGATACATTTTAGGCAGCCATGACCCAGGAAGGATCTCTAACAGCCATTTGAGGAGTGGCCAGTGAAGTTATAACTAGGCTGTAATCAGGGCCAGATTAAGAGCCCAGTGGGCCTGGTGCTACAATTATGAGGGGCCTAATTACAGAATCATATAGACCAAAAACAGTAAAACACTCCCAAGCATCATGTATCTGATGGAGATGGTGCTGGAGAGAAAGAAAACAGCAGCTATAAGAAAACACATACCCTAGGCTAATCTCTCTCTAATTTATGTTTTCAACTTTCAAGTAAATCCATAACCCCTAACAGCAACGTCCAATCAAGCAGGAAGTCAATGGGCACGGTAAAAGGGTTTGCCACTGACACAAATCACGTAACCTGCCAAAATGGGCAAACATGCCCAAAAAGAGGACATGTCTGCTCAAAGAATTAGAAGGCCAGCCTGACATGAATGCATGTCAGGCTGCCTGCCAATCATGCAGCTGGCCAACTAAGGGCATACTATGCAGACAGCACCCTGAGCTTGGCATAAATGCATCTAATGATGCGCTCACTCAACGCTTTCTAAGGACTGTCCCCTAGCACTCGCTGGTCCACTTGTCTCCTTACCTTCTTACTAGCAGACAGAAGCTCCTGGTATATGGTTCGGGGACAGAGAAAAGCTGTATGTAGTGATTGTAGAAGAAAGGGAACATGCCACAGTGTTAGAGAGACCAAAGTCAGCATTACCTTAAAGGATCACTATAGGGTCAGGAACACAAACATGAATTCATGACCCTATAGTATTAACACCACCATCTAGCCCCCCCTGGACCCCTCATGCCTCCATAAATATAGCAAAATCTATATTCAAGCCTGAAGCTGTAACTCTGCATGCTGTTAGACTCATAAAAACAAGCAGTCTGCTGACATCATTAGAAGTGGTGGCCTGATCCAATCACAGTGCTTCCCCATAGGATTGGCTGAGACTGACAAAGAGGCAGATCAGGGTCAGAGCCAGTATGATTCAAACACAGCCCTGGCCAATCAGCATCTCCTTATATAGATGAATTTCATTAATGAATCTCTATGAGGAAAGTTCAGTGTCTGCATGGGAGGAGACACTGAATGTTTGGATGCATTTTAGGCAGCCATGACCCAGGAAGGATTTCTAACAGTCATCTAAGGAGTGGCCAGTGAAGTTATCACTAGGATGTAATGTAAAGACTGCATTTTCTCTGAATAGATACTGTTTACAGCAAAACAGCAAAAAGCCTGACGGTAATGATTCTACTCACCAGAACAAATTCAATAAGATGTAGTTGTTCTGGTGACTATAGTGTCCCTTTAACTATATTCATTGTCAGCCAGTCCACACAAGTTTTGTTCCCATACATCCCACTTAAGTTTCCATACTTAAGTAAGAGTATGTGAAAAGTAGTTAGGGTTGCCACCTTGGAAAAACATACCGGCCTTACTAATTTGCATAATTAAATATGTATGGGTGACATCACATGATGTAAATCACAAGGAGTGACATAAGAGAAAATGCTGTAAAATCACCAAAAAACTACTTAGTTTGACTCTGCTGTATAGATGGATTCCTCCCAGTGCCCTCATGACTCAGTGCCCCCATGTGTCGATTACTCCAGTTCTCAGTGTTCCTATGTAGCAGTGTCTCAGTGACCCATGTCTCCCAGTGTCCCCTAGTGTCGTGTCCCCAGGTCTCCCAGTGATCCTATGTATCACAGTGTCTCAATGCCCCATGTCTCCCTGTGTCCCCATGTATCCCAGGGTCCCCATGTCACTAGGACTCTAGGAAGACGGGGAGACCTGGGGAGACCTAGGGACACGGAGACACCAGTGACACTGGGAGACTAGGGGACTCTGGCTGGGACACATGGGGACAATGGGAAAATAGGGGACACTTGAAGACATGGGGATACAGACACTAGAGACACTGGCTGGGGGACATGGGGACATTGAGACATGGGGCACTGGGAGACATGGGGACACAGAGACACCAGGGCCACAGACACTAGGGACACTAGCTTGGAGACATGGGGACATTGTGACACTTGAGGCAATGAGAGACATGGAGGCACTAGAAGACATGGGGACAGTGAGACACTGGCAGACTGGGGTCACTTGGAGACTAGGGGGTACTGAGACACCAGGGACACTGGCTGGGAGACATGGGGACACAGTGTCCCCATGTGTCTGTGTCATAGTATCTCCCAATGTCCCTTAGTGTCTCAGTGTCTGCCATAATGTCTCCCAGTGCCCCTTAGTGTGCCAGTGTCTGCCATAATGTCTCCCAGTGTCCCTTAGTGCCTCAGTATCTGCCATAATGTCTCCCAGTGCCCCTTAGTGTCTCAGTGTCTGCCATAATGTCTCCCAGTGTCCCTTAGTGTCTGCCATAATGTCTCCCAGTGTCCCTTAGTGTCTCAGTGTCTGCCATAATGTCTCCCAATGTCCCTTAGTGTCTCAGTGTCTGCCATAATGTCTCCCAGTGCCCCTTAGTGTCTCAGTGTCTGCCATAATGTCTCCCAGTGCCCCTTAGTGTCTCAGTGTCTGCCATAATGTCTCCCAGTGCCCCTTAGTGTCTCAGTGTCTGCCATAATGTCTCCCAATGCCCCTTAGTGTCTCAGTGTCTGCCATAATGTCCCAGTGTCCCTTAGTGTCTCAGTGTCTGCCATAATGTCTCCCAATGTCCCTTAGTGTCCCAGTGTCTGCCATAATGTCTCCCAGTGTCCCTTAGTGTCTCAGTGTCTGCCATAATGTCTCCCAGTGTCCCTTAGTGTCTCAGTGTCTGCCATAATGTCTCCCATTGTCCCTTAGTGTCTCAGTGTCTGCCATAATGTCTCCCAGTGTCCCTTAGTGTCTCAGTATATATATCCTTGCAGCCTGTCCCCTCATCCCTCACTTCCCTGAGCTGTAGGCTGTCTCTGCAGGGTGGGAGTTGCTGTCTGGACTCTCTGTAGCTGCACCCCTGCAGAGCAGTGAACTTCCTATCCCTGCCTGTCTCCACACACAGTGACCCCTACTGGTCAGTGCTGGTATTGCGGAGTAATCTCTTGTTTATACTGAGAAAAATACCAGCATTTGTATTGCCAGTATAACTGCAATATTGGCACCGCCAGGCAGCCCCAAATACTGTCTGTGCCAATAAAATAAAAGCCAGGTGGAATCCCTAAGAGTAGTGTGTGGAAAAAAAATGTTTAAAAAAAAAAAATTTTTTTTTAATCAATGGGCCTATTCAATGGGCATGGGCCCCAAATACTGTCTGTGCCAATAAAATAAAAGCCAGGTGGAATCCCTAAGAGTAGTGTGTGGAAAAAAAATGTTTAAAAAAAAAAAAATTTTTTAAATCAATGGGCCTATTCAATGGGCCTGGGCCTGGGCCTGGAGCTGCAGCTCCATCAGCCCCTATGTTAATCCGGCCCTGGCTGTAATGTAAACACTGCATTTTCTCTGAAAAGACAGTGTTTACAGCAAAAAGTCTGAAGGTAATGATTCTCTTCACCAGAACAAATTCAATAAGCTGTAGTTGTTCTGGTGACTATAGTGTCCCTTTAAGTTCAGTATCCATCTGAAGATTATATATATGAGTAACTATACTTGCAAAATAGTTATACTTAAGATTAGGGTAATTTAGATCACCATTGTCTTTTTTTCTAGAAAGTAATGAAAGATTTAATCTTGGTTGTTTCCCCTTCCAAATATATTGATTAAAACTCCTTTGTATCATCTTCAACCAACTATCTGGAATTTTGAGAGGGAACAATTGGAATAATTATAGCCAGTTTGGTTATAGATATGTATTAATTATAATAGCTCTGCCTATCCACAATACTTCCACATTGTTCCAGTCTTTCAGGGTATGGTTTGTGGCTTTTAATAATTTAAAAAAATTAATTTCCATACAAGTTTAATTTTTTTTTTGCTATCTTCACTCCAAGATAGTTTATCACTTTTTTAGACCATACAACGGGATATTTGGTTTTAATTGCATTTTTTATCTGTTGTTAAATTACAGCCCATAATAATTGATTTCTCTATGTTTATCTTAAAATTAGAAGCTTCACAATATTCAGTAAACTCTACCATTAAATGTTCCAATGACTTAATTGGATCTGTTAGTGTGATCAATGTATCATCTGAATGTAGGTTTATTTTTGAGTCTAGTGATTGTAATACAACTCCTTTAATATTTTTATTTTCCCTAATTCTACATGCAAATGGTTATAAAGAAATCATATATAGCAATGGGGAAAGTGGACACCCTTGACGTGTTCCATTCAATAGTGGGAACCATTCAGAACAGATGTTTTGTCCTACAACTCTGGGTGATAGTGATTTATGAAGGGCCATTGTAGCCTTATGAATCCACCCATCTATGCCTACTCTTTTTAAAGTCATACTCAAATATTCCCAGCCGACCCTGTCGAAGGCCTTCTCTGCATCCACCAACAGGGTCAGCATGGGAAGGCAAGTTCTATTTACTAGATCCAAAATATTCCAAATCTTTCTGGAGTTCATATTAGCTGTTCTATTTGGAATAAACCCATCTTGATCAGGATGTATAATATTGTCTATGACCTTCTTAAGTCTGTCTCAGTATTGATGCATATAACTTCAGGTCATTATTCAAAAGTGAGATTGGCCTATAATTTTTCATTTTAGTAGGACACTTATCCGGCTTCAATATTGGTATTATATTGGCTCTTAATAATTCCTCTGCAAATGTTCCTGTTTGTGTTGCTCCATTAAACATTCCTATCAAATGAGGAGAAAAGGGTCACTAAATTCCTTATAAAAAAGACCAGTATATCTGTCTGGTCCTGGAGTTTTTTGTCTTTCCAATCTATGTATTGCCCTAGCTAATTCCTCTTCTGTAATGCTCTTATATAAATTTTTTGTTTGAGTTTTGGACAGTTTTGGGAGTGTACTAGCCTGAAGATATTTTTCTATTAATTCTTTATCTCCATTTTTTTAAGTTATATAATGAGCTATAAAAGGATTTAAAAGCTTGTGCTATTAGAGTTGGATTATTGATTGGTCTATTACTTTCTATAACTTTTGAAATTCGACTATTAGCCTTTTGATTTTTTAGTCTATTTGAAAGGAGTCTTTTTGCCTTATTATTATTGTTATAATAGCTCATTTTTAATTTAGACATATTAATCAATTTTTTTTCTATAAATTTTAGATTAATTTTTTCTTGTATTTTAATTAGATCAAATAATTTATCATAAGAGGGATTCATTTTCTTTTCTTTAAAGATACCATAAAATTGAATATACAGTTCAGATAGCAATAAACCACTTTTTAAAAATCATTTCCACTTTCAATTCAATAAAATAACCCCTTATAACTGATTTAAATGTGCACCAATTATTGGTCCATGATGTATCCTCTGGTTTATAAGTTTCAAATCATTTTGTAATCCATTTACCCGCTATTTCTTTACTTTTCTAGTTTTTTTAACAGAAAATCATTTAATTTCCAGGTCGATCTTTTGCCTTTTCCATATTCATCCTTCAATTCCAGATATACTATATTTTGATCCGACCATGTACAATCCTTAATCCAGGTTTTGCTAATTTTCCCTAATACAGAATTGTCCCCTAGGAACATATGTATCCTAGAGTAGGAAAGATGAACACGGGAAAGATGGGTATATTCAGTTTATGTTGGATGAGTTATTCTTCATAAGTCAAAAAGATCATATTTACAGATCATTCTATTTAAGTTTTTTGCTTGTTTAGTTGCTCTTGGATCTAGTTTTTTATTTGATAGAATTTTTATCTTCATAAGCATCCAATACACAATTAAAATCTCCACCTATGATATTAAGACCCATCTTAATCGCTTCTATGTTTTCCAAAATTTTCTTTAAGAAGCATACTGGTGCAGAGTTTGGAAGGTATATATTAGTTAACGTATGTATCACCTCATTAATCCTACGTATTAGATATCATTCCAGGGGATCTGAATATTGATAGATAATCTCAACTTTTAAATATCATGAGAATAGAATTACAACCCCATTTTGTTTTTTATCTGGATTTGATGCACTAAATAATAAAAGAAAGTTTTTCCCCTAAAGATATTTTTTGTGTCTGTTTCCAGTGGGTTTCTTGCAAGAAAGCAATGTCAACATGCTTTTATCAAAAACACTTGAACTATGGATCTCTTTTGTGGGGAGTTTAATCCCTGTACACTAATCAATGCTAATCTAACCATTCTTTAATAAGGAACCCCGTCGATCCACTGTGACCCTCCATGCGACAATACAAAGATATAATACAAACAAAACCAACATGTATTTCCAGCTCTACAGAGAGATGAGAGTGGGAAAAAACCCAATCCATAAGGAAAAAGGAACTCAGCACTCTATGCTGGTTCCATCCAAACAAAATTTAAATAACCCCATTTCGTTATACCATCATTTATAGTGACGTTCAGAGGGAGGTAGGGGGAGCATTCTTACTGCATAAAATTTGAGATCTATTTAACATGTTTGTCTCTACCAATTTTGTCTAAGTCTAGGCTCTTAATTATATTCCTTTAACCCAGATTTACTTTAAGCATAGGAGAAAAAAACAATTCTGATAATTGAGTAATTAAATGCTTAATTACATACATCCATCCTCCCCCACCGTCCCAGATGTACTTACTCAAAGTGGGATGGAGGGGAAGAAGAGCGAGAGGGGACATTCCAAAAATAGGGAAACATTCCATATTTAGCAATAGCAAATTATCAGTACAGTACAATAACAATTTTACTTTACTTATTCATTTAAATGCATTGCCACTCATATTATTTATTATATTTTTCCCTCTCTTACTTTCCCTTTTTTCTTCCTCTCTACCATCTAAAGTGTTTATGTGCTTTATTAATCATATATCATTGATCGTTTATTATAGTGACATTTTCAAATCCTCAGAAATGAGTGGATTCTTAAAAATTGGGGTATCCTCCAGCCATCTCCCCCCCCCCCCCTTCTGAGTGCCTCTCTTCGCGAGGGAGAGGGGAAAGAGAGAGAGGGCACACCACCTTCCCCATTTAGTGACAACACATTATTAGTACAAAATAATTTCATAACACCATATTTTGCAAATTAATTGTTTAAGTGCATTGCCACTCTTATATCTTTCATTACTTATTATTTTTTCCTTTTTTGTCTGTCTTTCTCCTTTCTCTTTCCTGTGTCAATTTTATATATTCAAAATTTTTATATTCCCCCTAAAAAAGTGTCTAAGTGTAATTATTTATTCTAGTGTTTAATGATATATATTCCACTTTTACAACAACTTAAAGTGTTTATGTGTTTTACCAATCATGACTTATTAATTTATTTATTACAGTATTACTTTTATATCTCCAAAAAAACCCATCTCCCCTCACCGTCCCAGCAAATCGCCCCAGGAGGGGGAGGGTTGAGAGAGAGAGGACACACCAGACTCATGTACCAAAAGAGGAAGAAAAAGATTGCTACATTTCTCAAAGTGGGCAGATGCAAAAGAAAAAAAACAAAACAAAAAAAAGTGGCACTAAATTAATTTCTCCGCTTTCATCCATTTGTCAAGACTTTCAACAGAATCGCCAAATTTTGTTTTTCCATTTCAAAAAAACTCTTAAAGAGCCCCATCTGAATTTGACATTGTTCTGTTTCAATATGGGGATTTTTGCAGTAAAAGTGTTACGCCATCTTCTTGTTTGATAGGAGAGATCTTGTTATAATGTTATAATGTTCTTAAATTCTGAGATTTTTGTTGGGTGCTCTCTATACACTTTTAATAATTTCTCTTTAAAGGAATGGACAAAAAAACGTTACCATTACATCTCTTGGTTTTGATTCATCTATATCTTTTGGTTTTTGTAAACGGTGTATTCTCTCAATTTTTGATTCAAACGTATCTGTATCACGTGAGAGATATTTTAAGAAATGTATAACAAAGGCCTCTAAATTGTTGAATTCAATTTCCTCTGGCATATTTCTCATGCCTATATTCAATTGTCTTGATCTGTTTTCCAAATAGTTTATTTTCAGTTCCATATTTTTCTCTCTCAACTCTAGCTGTAATATCTTTTCTGCAGCTTTTTTATGATCTTGCTCAAAGGAATTGATTTTCTCTTTCAGTGTGGTTAATCTGTCTGCTACTTTGTTAATTTCCTGTTTGATTTCTTTGGAGCTTTTGTTAATCTCATGCATTAATGTTTGCAATTGATTTTTCCATATTTTGCTTTATGAATTATTTTAAATTTTCTGGAGATTGATTCTCTTGATCTTCTCTAGTCAACATTATAGATATATCAGATGTATCATTTTCTGATGATTTTTTTTGTATTAATTGGAGGAAAAAAGTCTGATAATCTTTTCTCCAATTTTTCAACTTTAACATTTTTCACTTCGTTTTTCCTTTCAGTTGATTTTTCTTATGGCTTAATTTTTTTTGTTTTGCTTCGTAATCTCCAACTCAAGTTTAATAATGTTTTTTATCCTTTTTTTTCTTTTTCTTCTTTTTTCCTACCATTTATCTATTTATATTTTTTTCATTTTTTTCTTTTTTCAGTGTAGTATGATTCCTTTAAATTTGATTGTTTCAATTGAGTGAAAAACATAATAAAACACCACAGGAAAAAAAAAGGAAAAACAATACCAAAAGGTATAAACATAATTAAAAAAAAGTGATAAATTGGTGCTACCAATTAGAAATAACAATTTAAAAATTAATCACTAAAAAATGGAGCAGCACCTAAACAGTGTATTAGCCCAAATTGTTATATATGTGAACAAGAGTGTGTTTTTTTTTCACTAAACAAAGCACTTTATGTCATTGCACTGTATATTTGCACTTTGTGCTGTTGGATATTTTTGCACTTTAAAGTATAGCGCACCTATTTTCTGTTTTTTGTAATACCAAAAGGTAGCAAATGAGTAACAGTAAGGAAATATATCCCCACTTTATATAACCTTTCTTTTCTTTTCTTTTTCCTTCTCCTCTATAATTTTTCTATTACTCACAGTTCCTTTACTTTCTGGTCTCAAACCCGATTAAGAGATAAAAGGGGCCCCTCATTTCTCAGCACGTATAATAAGCAGGTCCCCTTTCATTATCATCAAGAGGGAGCATGGGGTTCACTACTCACTCCAGTGTGGTACAATGCCACATCGACAGCTAGTCGTCGCCTGTCTGCAATACCACATGCGCCCACCGTTCAAGCCTGAGCTCAGATTCTCTGGTCTCTGCTTGCAATAAAGCCGCTGTCCAATTTCTCCCAGTCAGTCTTTCCCAGCTCAGGGGGGACATGAGGGTCACTCCATCTGATCTGGCAGAGAATCGCGGCACTGGAGAGCCAGCCATTGCACTCCCGCTGCCCGAGCCCGGGCTCCTGTTCTCCTCTCACCGCCCACAACCGGGTTTCTGTTTTCATGTCTCTGTTTTCGGATCTCTCAAATGGTCTCACTCAGGCCTTTCACCACATGGCATTCTCAGTTCGGCGTCTTCCTTATCCTACTCCACCTCCTCCCACCTGTCAGCGTGACAACCTTACGTCATGACTCTGTGTTCATCCCAACATTTCTTGTCCTCGTACATCCCGAAGGCCGGGTTGGCTGAGACTTTCAAGAATGCAGGTGACTATCAGAAATTCTTAATGTGTATGTCTGTTTTATATATTTGTAAAGTGCTTTGACTCTCACAGGGAGAAAAGCGCAAAAAAAAAATAGAAAATTAATATAATTATTAAATATTTTAGATATGATTAAATAGCTTTGTGACATGATAGTAGTTACATGTGATGTCAATACTCTATATACTTGTATAAAAAGTTTGAAGGAAGTCAAGCAGGTAGGGAAGTATTGGGGAGGTGGTAATACTGCTTCAAGAGAAGATAGACTTTATAATTGAAGACATATGGCAAATTTTAAGGAACATTGTTTTTATTTTAATATATTTCATTCAAAGAGCCAGGACAGCGATGGGAGGTTTACACCAACTTGTTTATGTCATCATGTTCAAGAAATTTATTTATATTTACCAGGAAGGATACATTGAAAATTCTCTCGTTTTCAAGTATGTCCTGGGCCCACAAACACTGCATTGTTACAAGAGGGTACAATATAATATTACACAAAAATATAATATACATAGATATAAATAGATAGATAGATAGATAAAATGTGTATCTTGTACACCTTTTTTATTGGACTAACAGAATTTTTTAATGACAAGCTTTTGGGAGAACCTCTCTTTCTCGAGTCTAAAGCATTTCTGAGCAAAGACGACACATAGAATTCAAAGTTGAGTTGTGATACAGGAGTTAAAGCGACATGAGTGAAGATAAGACACAGGTTTGATAGAAAAAAGACACCATGATCACAAAGGGTCGTAAATATCTTGTCTGAAGATCAGAGTGAGGGGAGAGAGAGAGAAAAAGAAAAAAACAAGCAAACAGTGCAGAAGATGGTGCTAGAAGGAGAGAGTAAATAAATGTTCTATGTGTCTTCTTTGCTCAGAAATGCTTTAGACTTGTGAAAGGGAGGTTCTCCCGAAAGCTTGCCATTAAAAATTCTCTTATTCCAATAAAAAAGGTATTACAAGAAATGCATTTTTATCAGTTTTTTTTCACATCTGCATCACTGGACTAATATGGCTACAATCTCTGCTTTAACAATATATACATACATACACCGATTTTCCCTGAAAATAAGACATCCCCTGAAAATAAGCACTAGTTCTCTAATTCGCTAATCTATGTTCAGGGAATTTTTCCCTAATATAGATTTGCAGGATTCCATGTAAGCTAATCTATGTTCAGGGAAATCACTGACACATACACTCATATTCACTGAAACACACACACTCACCGATATTATTGCTGTGATACTTTTTACTGTTTTGAAACACAAATATTTGTGTTCAGCGAAGTCTCCCGAGTACAACAGTACCCCTCATGTACAGGTTTTATGGTGTTTTTAAAAGTTACAGCGTCAAATATAAGGCTTGCGTTTCATTTTTCTCACATTAAAATTTGCCAGATTGCATCGTAACCAATCTGGCGAATTTCAATTTCAAATGTAACATGCTATATTTGACCCTGTAACTTCCCAAAACACCATAAAACCTGTACATAGGGGGTACTGTTTTACACGTGAGACTTTGCTGAATACAAATATGTGTATTTTATTGCAGTAAAAACAAACAGTGTCAGCTGACTGTTCTCAGCCAATGAATGATACACTGTGCATAAAGATTTAAACAGAATTGATATTAGCCTTGCGCTAATGATGTCTCAGTGATGTTTATGTACATACTGAGTTAGGTGTTAAATACCATATGTACTGAAATGATGCACATACAGACTCCAGGCACCATGACCATTTTCAAATCACTGAAGTGCTCATGTTGCTTGGAATAACTCTTTAACTAACTAAGCTCTTTCATTGTCTGAATGGAATTCAACATATGCAGATATAAATAGCTGACTGGGAAAAAGTTGTTAAAAAATAAAAAATTATAAAATAACACTACAATGTTTTGTTTCCAACACTATAGTGTTCGTCAACCTCCGCTCTTCCAATGCTGCTCTCCAGTCCACCTGCACTCCTGCTCTGATGGCACCCCTCCGCTGATGATCACTGACTTGTCCTGCTTGAGGACTTCATGATATTAAAAAAGGGACGGGTCAACATTGTCTGAAACACTTTTTTTTTTCCTTTAGGCTTGCTTGGGATGTGCATGGGGAAAACATTAGGTTCGGTTCGGCATTCCAAAATTCAGGACTTCGGCACTACGGTTCGGCTCTTAGGGAACTTCGGCACTTTGACACTTCGGAACTTCGGTACTTCGGCACTTCGACAATTTGGCAACTTTGACACTTCGGAACTTCGGGTCTTCGGGACCTTGGATGTTCTCTTGTAGCCGCTTAGTAGATAACTCCCTAATTCCCACAGTATTAGGGAGCTATCTACCAAAAGGCTAAAAGACCTAAATTGGTCTTTCAGTCAAATTAACTAATACTAAGTAAAAATTACTTAGTATTAGTAAATTCTGCCCCTACTCGCTATACTGCGAGTAGGGGCATGTCTAATAAACAGTCAGCAGCCTGTGGCTGCTAACTGTTAAAAATAAAACCCACCAAAAACCCAAGTGTCCCCCCCTCCCGAGTCCCCACCCATGCCCTGAGGGGCGAGTGGGGGCCCTAAAGTCGAATAAGGGGGGACCTTTTGTTCTCCCCCGGCCCCCACCCCTGAGCAGCGGGTGGGGGCGCTAAATACCAATATGGGGGGAACCTATTGTCCTCCCCCCTGGTCCCCACCGCTGAGTGGCGGGTGGGGACCTAAATACAGATAAGGGGGTGGGATCTATTGTCCTCCCTCTGGCCCCCACCTCTGAGCGGTGGGTGGGGGCCCTAAATAAGAATGTTACCCCCAAGTGTGCACAAACTGGACCCAGAAGAGCAAGGCATAAGCAGCTTAAAAAGATGCTGGGAAAGCTCCCCCACGATATACCGACTGAGGAAGCTCCCACCAAAGGGCGAAACATGTATCGGATTGACCTAACTACTATCAACATACTATTGGACTTACAAGAATGATTTTGCACTATTGGATTTTGAACTTTTATTCTGGACTTACTTTTGATGTCCTAATATTCACCTTTTACTATTTTTGCACATAGTTTACTGTGCCTACTGATTCAAAAAAGTGTTTTCTGTACCAAAGAAGGATCTTCAATTACTGCTACAAATCAGCTTGAAGAAGGATTGGGGACATCCTATTAAGAGTCCCTCAGTGCTACCAATGAGAGCCATATGTATAGATTTGGCTCCATGTTTTTTTGTGAGTATTTGTGATCCATATTAATTTTCTCTCTTTTTATTGGCTATATTAACTTATGTTTTGTCTCCCTTTGTAGAGCCATCAGATGTGTGTTCCACCTACTCTATGTATTTGTTAAGTATTTTTTAGAGTGGGATAAGGGGTTCCCACTCAGGTGGTTGATAGCATTCATTGCTAACACATTTACCCACATTCTATGTATTTTATTTCTTTATGATTGTATTTCAGTTTCTAGTCCTCATTTATTACTCTGGGTGAGAGGATATCCATTAAAAAAAAATTTTGTTTCAGGACATGTTCTCTATTATCTCCTCTTCTCATGACAGGGCCAGAGTCAATAGCTTCAAAGTGACTTTGATTGACACCATGACTCGCAGTTCGAAAGTGTCTTGCCCTTTTTGAGGGCCACCCTGGTCATCCCTTTATGCCCCCTAATTCTTTTCTGTCACTGGACAGATTGGTTTGTATAAATAAAGGAAGCCTCAGGGCCATGTAATTAAGCATACCACAAAGGATAAGTTGCAGGTAAAATAAACTCCTTTATCTGAAATTTGCAACCAGTGCATGGATGCATAAAAAGATCCCCTTTAATAATATTACTACACTGTGCACAATTGAGACCCAGAAATTTCCCAATTTCTGGTAATCCAATGAAACTTTTTTAGAAGAAGAATTTCTGCTCTATCCAAATTGTCTCTCAGGTTTGGGCCCTTTTAAGGAATATACAGACGATTGTTCAAATATGGGTGTCATCAGAGAGAATACATAACTTTTTAAGACTATAGTCTTTCTGCTCCACATTTATCAATCATATTGGATATTATAAGCCCATCGCAGTCCTCTTAATTTGAAAAAAGTAGTCATCTCCAAGTAGAAAAAAGATTCTCTCTAAAAACATCTATTATGTAATGTTTGGTCTTTGATTCTTAACTTGTCCCCATCAAGAGTCAAATGTATATGATGTCTTATGTGTAATGTGACTAAAGTCACACAAGTTAAATCATTGTCCATAAGATCTCCAAGAATCTTTTAGAAATGATTTGTGCCCTAGGGGGGCTCAGCGCTGGGAGTACTGCCACTAAGTTGCTGCCAGACAATTGGCTCTCTAGACAGTGATGGGCCCCCTCCAGAGTCTGGGACCTAGTTCCTTGGGTATTGCCCCTGTGATCTCAGCCGGCT
The DNA here is from genome assembly GCA_933207985.1 of Pelobates cultripes. Classification (NCBI taxonomy): domain Eukaryota; kingdom Metazoa; phylum Chordata; class Amphibia; order Anura; family Pelobatidae; genus Pelobates; species Pelobates cultripes. The sequence continues at coordinate 146,311,377 of OW240913.1, forward strand.
GTGAGGAAGTAACAGCTTGTCACTTCCTTCCAGGTATAAGGAGGAAGGGAGAGGAAGCATATGGAGCAGGGGTTCTCACAGGAGTGAGCTGCTGCCCACACTTCAGCCTCAGCCAGAAGCACATCAAGCAAGCCACCCCACTGCAGATAAAGTTAAGCTAACAGGAGAGTGGCAGTAAATATAAATACTATGACATATGTTTGTTTGTGTATGTGTGTATGTGTCAGTGTATCTCAGTGTGTGTGTGTGCCAGTATGTGTATGTGTCTGTCAGTGTGTATATCTGAGTGTGTATCTTTGTGTCAGTGTGTAACTATGTCTGTCAAGGTGTGTATGTGTATCTGAGTGTGTGTGTATGTGTGCCAATGTGTGTATCTGTCTGTCAGAGTGTGTATCTGTGTGTCAGGGTGTGTATATATGTTAGTGTGTGTATCTGAGTGTGTGTGTATGTGTACAAGGGTATGTATCTGAGTATGTTTGTAGGTGTGCCAGTGGGTGTATGTGTCAGTGTGTGTATCTGTGTGTGTGTCCCAGTGTATGTGTCAGTGCATATATGAATGTGTGTGTGTATTTGTGTAAGTATTGTGGCAGGGTCAGAGAGGCTTTTTATGTTAGTAATAGATTGGAGTGCTCTCTATTCCCAGCATGATGGGGTTAATTGGTGGGAGTCACTCCTTGAATGTTATCAACCAGGTGAATGTAATTAACCAGCACTAGGGTTTTAAAAGGTTAGCCTCTGAAGACATGAGGGAATCTAACAGCTGGGAGAGAGGAGGCAGTTAAGCCTGAGACTCTGAGACTGAGAAAAAGGTACTGTGTGAAACCTGCTTAAAGTGCTGTATTTCATGTTGTTTAAAACTGGGAGCCAGATTAGCTGGCCAGTTGAATAGTTAGTAATACTGTTGTTTAGTAAGTCTACAAGTTGGAGTAGGATTTATTTTCTTTTTGTTTTATTTTTGTGGGAGAGCACAACCTTGTAATATATTGTGGAAAGTGATAATAAACTGCAGAACTATTTTATCCTGACTGTTGCATTTGAAGTTTATTGTGAAGAGCCTGGTCATCCTGTCACAAGTGGTGTTAGAAGTGGGATTAGCTGTTTAAACCCTGTATTAACATGGAGGATGTGTTAAAGGCATTGATGCATGCTACCACAGTGCAACAGGAAACTAACCAGCTGATAACTGCTCAAATGGGGGCTGTGTTGCAGACACAGCAAGAGGACAGGACTGTCCTGAAGGAGATTGTGCAGCAACTCTCAAAAACTACCAGAGAGAAGCAAAGCGGCGTTTCAAAGCCAAACGTGCAAATCAGTATCTGCAAAAGATGATGCTGCAAGATGATGTGGAAGCATATCTCATCGCTTTTGAGCGAACTGCTATCAGAGAGCAATGGCCTCATGCTCAATGGGCTGGCATAGTTGCACCTTTTCTGCTTCGTGATGCTCAAAAAGCTTACTTTGACCAAGAGGAAGAGGCGGCTGCAAGCTATGAGGTTCTTAAAGCAGAGATTCTTGCAAGGCTGGCGTGACTCCAGTGATCTGGGCCCAAAGGTTCTACAATTGGAAATTCCAGGAACAGAAGGCATCCAGGTCACAAATGTTTGATTTGATTCTTCTGGCAAGGAGATGGTTAAAACTAGAGAGTTCAACACCTGCACAAATAATTGAGACATTAGTTTTGGATCGGTTCTTGCGAGGATTACCCCAAGGTCTACGACAGTGGGCAGGGCAGGGTAGCCCTACCACTTATGATTCAATGGTGGCGCTGGTTGAAAGATATACAGCAGTGAGAGAGTTAAAATTTACAGCACCACATACAGTACAACAGAACCAAGGACTGAATCCAGGCTTAAAGACCTTGAACTATGGCACAATTCAAAAGCCTTTGATACAGACCAGGAGAACCCCAGTTACCTGCTTTGAGTGTGGGGAGCTAGGATACATAAAGGCTGTGTGTCCACATTTGCAAGAACCTATGGAATGTGGGTATAATTCTGTAAATGAGGACTTTTGTGGACTGATCTGTTTGGTGGGGAAACATACTGAAACATGTATATATGATAAAATTGTTTTGTTAAATGGGAAGGCAACCATTGCTCTTGTGGATACAGGTAGTTACATTACCCTAGTGACAAGCAGTTTGTTTCAGCCTTCTCAATTGATCTCAGAAAAGTAGGTTAAGGTACTTTGTGTGCATGGCTGTACTGTATCATATCCTACTACCTCTATAAAAATAGGCTATCTTGGCCAAACATACTCAGTATTGACAGCAGTTGTGCCTAAATTGCCACATGCTCTTATTCTCGGGCGCAATTTCCCAGACTTTGAAAGCCTTATTCAGACCCAGTGTAAATCCATAAGTGAGAGCCCTTTATGTATTTTTCCATTTACACACCCTGACTTGTTTTATGATCAATGTAAAAGGAGCAAGTCAAGGCGTGAACGAAGGGAAGATAAACATAGGGGAACTATGAATTACAAATGGCTTTGATTAATGAAGCTGAGAGTAATGAAGGTGTGGTTTTACCTAGCCCAAGTACTAATTCCACACTTTCAACTGAAATATTGATTGAACCCCATGTCCAAACCCTACAACAGGTTAATATTGAGGACTTGGGCATTGCTTCAAGTCAATTTGGAAGGGAACAAGTTAATGACTTAACATTGCAACCAAACATTCCCGTAACCAAATTATAGAAATTAATGGTACTATGATTGATGGGAAATCCAGAGAGATGTATCCCCGTTTCATTTTTAGAAATGACTTGTTTTATAGAGTGATCAAAGATGAGGGGCTAGAGATTGAACAGCTCTTGGTACCCAGATCTTTCAGAAAGAAGGTGTTAGATCTGGCTCATTCTCACTTATTTGGGGGGCGCCTGGGGGTTGAAAAAACTCAGGAAAGGATTCTGAGGAGATTTTTCTGGCCTGGGGTATATGAAGAGGTCAAGAGGTACTGTGCTTCATGCCCAGACGGCCAACTTGCAGCCCCAAAACCTCACTTAAGAGCACCCCTAATCTGATTGCCTATAATTGAAACCCCTTTTGAGCGAATTGCTATGGATTTGGTGGGACCATTGGAAAAGTCAGCTAAGGGTAATCGGTACATTCTGGTTGTATTGGATTATGCCACACGCTATCCAGAAGCTATTCCGCTTCGCAATACTGCTTCCAAAACCATAGCAAAGAAATTGCTCCAGGTATTTTCTCGGGTAGGGTTACCAAAAGAGATTTTAACTGACCAAGGTACCCCTTTTATGTCCCGACTAATGAAAGAGCTATGCCAATTATTGCAAATAAAAGCCTTGAGGACATCTGTGTACCATCCTCAAACCGATGGCTTAGTAGAAAGATTCAATAGAACCCTAAAACACATGTTGCGCAAGGTTGTAGATCGAGATGGGAAAAATTGGGACACTCTCTTACCATACTTGCTGTTTGCTCTTCGGGAGGTTCCCTAATCTTCTGTAGCTCTTTTATGGTAGCACCCAAGGGGTCTATTAGATATAGCAAAGGAAGAATGGGAAGAACAAACAGTACCTGGAAAGAATGTGATTCACTATGTAGATCAACTCAAAGAGCGCATTACACAAATTTCTCCAATAGTCAGGCAATACCTGGAAGAAGCTCAAAGGAGCCAACAGGTTATCTACAACCGTCAGGCAGTAGTAAGGTCCTTCCAACCGGGGGACCGAGTGATGGTACTTGTTCCCACAGCTGAGAGCAAACTCCTGTCTCATAGGCAAGGCTCGTACGAGGTTATTGAACAAGTAGGGCCAGTAAACTATAAAATTAGACAGCCTAATCATAGGAAAGTTGAACAAGTTTACCATATAAACTTATTAAAGCCCTGGAAGGATAGGGAAAGCTGTATGATTGCTGTAGACAAATCCCCAATTGTTGACGTTAGTATATGTGCTGATCTCACCTCTGAACAGCAGATGGAAGCAAAGGAAATGATATCCAGAAATAAAGATGTATTTTCTAGCATTCTTGGCAGAACTAGTAAAATCTGCCATGACATTATCACGGAACCAGGAATTACAGTAAAATTAAAGCCCTATAGAATTCCTGAGGCAACAAGGGGGGGCGATACAAACGGAAGTAGCAAAAATGCTTGAACTAGGAGTTATTGAGGAGTCACATAGCCAGTGCTCTAGCCCCATAATTTTAGTACCTAAGCCAGATGGGTAAGTATGTTTTTGTAATGATTTTAGAAAACTTAATGAACACTCTAAATTTGATGCCTATCCTATGCCCCGAGTGGACGAACTTATTGAGAAACTGGCACAGGCCAGGTTTATAAGTGTTCTAGACCTAACAAAGGGATATTGGCAGATCCTGCTGACAAAATCAGCTAAAGAGAAGACTGCGTTTGTGACCCCTGAGGGTCTGTACCAGTATACGGTCTTACCATTTGGGCTTCATGGAGCCCCAGCAACCTTTCAGAGGTTAATGAACAAACTGCTAAGATCTCACTCCAAGTATGCTTCAGCATACTTAGATGATGTAGTCATCTATAGCCAAGACTGGGTCTCCCATTTGGAAAAGGTAGAAGCAGTATTAAACAGCATAAGGAAAGCTGGTCTTACTGCTAATCCCTCCAAATGTTCCATTGGTTGTATGGAAGCCAAATATCTTGGCTATACTGTAGGGAGGGGATTTATATGCATATACTGTAGGGAGGGGAGCCGCAAATGACTAAGGTTGAGGCAATTGAAAATTGGCCACGCCCTCTAAGAAAGAAGCAGGTCAAAGCTTTCTTAGGATTAGTTGGCTTTTATAGACGCTTCATTCCCCACTTTGCAACTCGAGCTGCCCATCTCACTGATTTGATTAAAGCACTATCTCAGATGATTGGTGATGAAGAACACCCAGTGTTATTTCTAAGTCGCAAGTTACTGCCAAGAGAGCAAAACTATGCGACAGTAGAAAAAGAGTGTCTAGCCATCAAATGGGCAACAGAAACATTGAAATATTATCTGTTGGGCAAACTCCTGGATATTTTGGGACTCCTAGCTAAAATCTTAATTCCAGCTGACGAAACCCTCACATAGGGTGGATCCCAGGACCTGTCCTCCATTAGGGCCTTGGCCTTACATGCAATATGCCTGATGGGCAAAAAGAATATAGCTCATTGCATGGAGTGAAGAAAAGCAGCAGCGGAGAAAAGTGTCTAGCCCTTAAATGGGCAACAGAAACATTGAAATATTATCTGTTGGACAAACTCCTGGATATTTTGGGACTCCTAGCTAAAATCTTCATTCCAGCTGACGAAACCCTCACATAGGGTGGATCCCTGGACCCGTCCTCCACTAGGGCCTTGGCCTTACATGCAATATACCTGATGGGCAAAAAGAATATAGCTCATTGCATGGAGTGAAGAAAAGCAGCAGCGGAGAAAAGTTTGACAGCTTTACATGACTGTAAGAGGGGACAAGCAGCAGGTATCGATTTGAAGCAGGGATCTTCTGAAATCAGATGCCAGTATCATATCTACAGGATGATGAAATACATAGTTAGGATTATTAGACATTGAGGGAACTCTTGGATACTGCAAGAAATTACATCCGTTCAGGTCTCAGATCAGACTCCACCACCCTTCTGAATTTATTTTCACTTTTTAAAGAAATTACCTCTTGACATATGTATTTGAAGACCTGTGCAATTTCCAATTGTGAGGATATATTTATTTTCCAACAATTTAAGGGATTTATTTCTGATACCCTCGGACAGGGCTGTTTGTGAGCCTAGAGTTTTTTATGTAGACTATATTGGGCTTTTATATGTGTTTTTTTTGTATTGTATTTAATTTTCACATAAGGGATTTCACATTAGGGGGCACTCTACTCTATGCTGTGGGTCTCCCTCTCAGCATGGGCAGAGTTGTCCATTTTCTCTATTCTTGGATATTTGAATCTCATAAGTGATTAAAAATTGTTTTGTGCAAGGAATTAACAAGTGCTTGTATCCATTATTTTTGATGTGAGTGTGCATAGTTCCACATTGTGTGACTGAAATTTATAAAAGTGCCATGGAAGTGAGACAAATTTAAAGGCAGAGCTATGTTCATGGAAAACAAGGGTATGCTAGTTCCATTGTGTTTCATTTTGGGACCTTGGGACTGCTTCTCTGTTTCCTGAACCTTTATAAGTCTTCCCTAAAATGTATGTATAGGACATATACAAATACAGGAAGTATAAGCGCTAGTTAGTAAAACTATAGATTACCTGTGGCAGCAATATCTGTAATAAGGAACCCCCTTAGTTACCTATTAGTTAGATAGCATTAAAACACAAACAGAAATAACAGGATACGCCTAATATGTATTGAAAACTATAAAAATATTTCAGGTTATACAGTTCAGGATTTTCTCCTTTAGCCAATAAATTTTGCTTCTTTTGATAGTTGGATGATTCAGAAGTACACGTAAAGAGACAGAGAGAGAAAAATGGTTTAGTACTTTCACAACTTAAAGAAAATGCACAACATTAATGTGTGAATATTACACTCACATATATTGGAGTTTTTGACCAGCTCCCGGTGTGATAGCATGCAGTGTTACATCCCCACTTAAGGATATATCTTATTTAAAGGTGAGTGACTCTGTGTACAGATGTTAGTGGGTAGTGATATATAGAGAAGAAAAAAGTCCAATAGTGTCATATTGTCACTGAAGGTGAATATTCAGTAATGCAAATATAATACCCTCACAAAGGGGAAGCTTCTTGTACAAGTTCAGTAGGTCAAGTGGAAGGTGGTATAATATCCACCTAGTGGATAATTCTGATGTCACAGTTTCTTCATCAGCAGTGACATAACACATAAAACATGGGAAACAAAAAGTGCTCTTTGATAGGGTGGGTAAGTGAATATCAAGTAAAAAAAAACTGTAGTCACATATTTGAGAGCAGTTGACTCGCTCAATTATAACAGCATAGGTGTCACAGGAGTCATACCCCAACACTCAGGAAAGAGGAAACCCACAAAAGGTGGATCAGAAAGACATATTACCACACATTAGAATGGCTGGACTTAACGTAATATATAACAAGAAACAGGGTCAAGATAAATCAAGGACAGGTATAACAGGAATACTGTTATGAGTACCAGAAATCACAAGTCAAATACAAAGTCAAATATGAAGCCGAGGTCAGGATTCCAGAAATCACGAGTCAAATACGAAGCTGATGTCAGGATACCAGAAAACAGAAGTCAAATACGAAGCTGAGGTTAAACACAGGAAATCACAAGGGAATCTCTAGGAGCACTAAACGAGAATCTAACAGAAACCATGATAGGGCAATGAATGGAGGCTAAAACAAGCCTTAAATAGGTTCACAAGTGTTCCCATTGGCCCACGTCATCTCTGCGACCTCAAACAGCATTGGGTCGCCTAGATGACGTGGTCCCTTTAAGGTAATAATGTCATGGCTTAATTTAAACATTTTTCTAGGGGCTGCAGTTCGGCCCGTGAACCACCAGAGGGAGCCATTTGCCGCACCGAAGTTAAGCATTCATTCATGCCGTACGGCCACGTAGAGCATTCGGACTGCGCAACCTTAGTAGAGGAGCAGCGCGGGTGCCGAGTAAGGGTAAGTTTATGACAATAGGATGAGTTGCCCAGGAATCTTCAAAACGGAATCTTCCGCAGGGTGTCAAGAACCAAAAAGTTAAATAAAGTAAAAGTAATAAAATCTATGACAAAGATATGAGCCAAATACACTTTATTACTAATAAAATCAAGTTACAAATTCACAATGTGTTTCACCTATATCGTAGACTTTATCAAATGAATTAGAGAGGTTCCAAACTCACTTGATTATGTAGGGCAATGTGCAAATGGAAATTAGCAGTAAAATTACGTCATTGGTCATATGTCAGCAGTTGTGATTATGTGACCAATGAATACAATGGATAACAACAAAAAGCTACACTGCAAGTAAATCGAGCTGATGCTGTAACTAGAACTACAATTATTATATAAAAACGAGTTGTATTGGAAGCACTAGAGGAGAAGAAACTGAGTCACATGACGTGGATAAACACTGCGCGTCAAGTGACCTGAAATGCCCAAAGAACGATGTAAGTGGGTCAGGCTGAGTAGATAGGATAAGGTATGAAAAAAAGGTTTGGGTAAGCAGAAAACTATTGTGGCCATATTGAAATTTAGGAAGTGAAATATGTTACATTATTATAAACTTATATATAAGTATAGTTGTTATTAAATTAGTAAAGATTCTTGATCCCTGGCAGCCTAAAGCATGGCCTCCAATGATATGGCAGAGGCAGAAATACTGTATGTTAAAGACTTGAGCCATACCAGTTTGTACCAGGTATTTGGGGCAGTGGTTGACTGAGAGTAGTTATGGTGTCTGGAGTCTGATGGCTGGAGTGGTTATGGTGCCTGGAGTATGAAAAAAATTGTAGTTAGTAAGTATAAAATGTAAACAAATGTATCCTAGAGTGTGATTTTGATGCCTATTTGTCTTTGCAATTGAAAAAAGTTCTAATTTTCAACATTCCATTGTCCTTCATTGATATACGATGTTAACTGTTAGTTTAACCTACTGCACCTGCTCCAAACCATTTTAAGGTTATTTTCTAATAACTTGTATTTTAGCTGCTGTGTACTGTGTTTGAGTTCGGTCTTGGTTAAGAAACAAATTGGAATAGTCTCAGCAAGAGACTTGGTTGAACTGTTTGTGTGTTTCTAACAGAGCTCTGCTTGAAGACAAATTTCTTCTATTTTGGAAAAGTCATTTTCAGTTTGACACAAATGCCAGTAGCCTAAGGTGCTAGAGATACAGTTCATTTCAAAGCCAGGTCTCCACACAGTTATATATTAACATTTAGCACCAATGTCCCGCCTTAAGCCTTACAAACAATGGAGTAATCAAATTGCTAGGTAACTTCATAGATAGCAAGCATACCAGCCTACTGTGTGACCTCCCACAGCAGCAATTAGAAAAGATATGTCACTTACTTATTAATCATTACTAGGAGAACATTGAACTCTATAGAGAATAGTGTATCACAGCTACAGTAAGACAAGAAATAAGTGATCTGAATAGTGGGTTGCTAGTTTTCATCTTAAAGGAACAATTCAGGCAACATAATCACTACATATTGCTGTAGGAGTGCGCTAGTGCCAGCAAATGGCAAGAGACAAAATGACTGCTAGAGCAATGCACTGGTACACAAGTTAGTGACAAATTCTCTTGCTAACTCAATATAATGGTGAAAATGTTCTGAACATGTTTTTATGATGTACGTAGTTCAGCCCTGGTGATATCTATTTAAAAACCAAACTATGATTTTCAAAAATGCTAGAATGGATGATGATCTAATTTTTTGTATAATACACTATAAAAGCTTGCCTTAAGCGAGGTTTAGTCAGATTTATTTCTGTAGACAATCTTCTGAAATATTTTGAACAGATATATACAGAACAATAACGAGGAACAGAGCTGAGCTGTTCTTCAGATTATATTTTATTATGGTACATTATCATTTTCACATAATCTTCATATAAATAGGGAAAGGACTTCGGAATTTATGACAGCGTTGAATGCTTAAGAACTAATTCATTAAATAGTTTAAGCTGTGCCTCAAGCACCTTTTACAGCGTGCACTGCATTATCTTTTAGAGCTGTAATGGCTGCAGAAAGATTATTCAGAATTTTACAGTATTTTTATGTTCTTTTCAAGATAAGCTAAATTAATGAGAAAAACGAATGAAAACAGGCGACGTTTGGTCAGATTTTCTTCCTTTTCTTTCTTTAAGACAAGAAAGAGCAGACTTTGCATGATATCATGAGCTTTGTCTCATCCATTTTCCATGGGTTTACTGTAAAAGAAGCGGGGGACATTTAACTAAGTACCTGTAAAAAAACAAAAAAAACTTACCATTCAATGTTTTCTTTCTTCTAAAATCTTCTTTTTTCAGCCCCAAAAAAGGCCAAATAAGAAACCATAATAACCAACGCAATAAAAAAAAACGAAAAAAAAAAACGAACGCAAAAAAAAATAAATCCATCTTCACCCATGGAGGCTTCCACCCATGGAGGCTTATAAAGCCTTGCCCCGCCCTTCAATTAGGCTCAGAGCACTCTGATTGGTGGGTTTAAGCCATCCGATCAGAGTGCTCTGACAGGTAAATGAAGAGACTGACAAGTAAGTCTCTACATTTACCTGTCACAGCACCCTGATTGGTTGGTTTGAAATCCACCAATCAGAGTGCTCTGTGTCATTTAACACAGCGTGGGAAAGTTCTTTGGAATTTTCCCACGCTGTGTAATTTGACCAATCAGAGTGTTATGAGTCAAATTACACAGCGTGGGAAAATTCCAAAGAACTTTCCCACGCTGTGTAAAATTACTCATAACACTCTGATTGGTGGATTAAGTAACCAATCAGAGTGTTATGAGTCAAATTACACAGCGTGGGAAAATTCCAAAGAACTTTCCCAAGCTGTGTAAAATGACACAGAGCACTCTGATTGGTGGATTTAAAACCAACCAATCAATATAGCTAATGCTGGAGCTCAAGAATAACTTGTTACACTTTGTTAAAGTGCTGCTGCCTATGCCTATGTACTCCCTAGATTTAATTAATTTTTAGACTTTCATAATAACACACACTTCTGCCACAGAAATAGCTTTTAAGCTGAAAGCAGGAAAGTGAATTTGAAGAAGGACTCCTTTAAGATATTTGCTTTAAAGGTGTCAGATGAGCTTACACTTTTCTGGCCATTGCAGTGGTGCTAAAAACCTGTTTTTTTTAAGAGTGTACATGAGTGCAAAGGCAGATATACTCTGAAACTGAAACCTCCACTATCCTGGCACCTAGAGGGGACTGGCACCTAGGCCACCTCCCGACTGACTATGGGCCTTGGTCTAAAAAGGAGTTCTGTTTTTATGGAGGTAGGTGTAGGGGGACAGTTGAGACTACTTCTTCCCACTGGTATTGGTTTGCCACATTTCCCCAATTACTAGTGTAAAAGACAATTTTCCAACTTTCAAAAATGTGAGGATATTCTAAGTTATGTAGCAGGAATTGAATTGAATGTATTGATTGTCCAGGTTGTATGTGCCTCCCCCCTCTTTCCAGTCTTATTGTTTTCACAACATGGTATTGTCTAAATGTTTCAGGAACACTTTAAGACTAGTTCAAAGTGGCTGCCCTGTCACTCCTTTTATTGATCCATGTTTGTCCCCACCCTTCCTTGTAAGCAGTCCATTTACAATAGATGTAATTTAATTTAACTTTGTAATGTAATTGGGTACTATCCAAAGTCCTTACTGCTATTGATTGACTTAGGCTCAATATACTGTTTGGGGGGATGTGAAGGTCGGATGACAGGGAGCTTTGCTCATCACTGTAATCCTGTTATATGCAAATTAGGCTGTTGGGGATATAAATAGATGGGATGTTTTCAATAAAGCTCAGTGGTGTTTTAACCTATGCCATGTCTCGACACGTATTTGGGAGTAAAGGGGCGATATGGCTATAATCCTTATCTTGCTATGATAACTGTTCTATAGGAGAGAACATCTCTAGAGCTACAATCACTGTAACCTGGTCCTCAGAGACCCCAGTCAGCTCCAGCGACTGTGTCTGAAATGCTCCAAAGAAGCTGACCTAGTGGAGCTAGTCAGTGGGAGTACAGGAGCTCCATCATACAAACCTTAGGCACAGTGTGTCCTAAGAAAAAGGAAGATAACATATTATTGGTCGTTAGAGTGGCAGGGCTGAGGTAAAATAGTATAAAATGCAAATAAACAAGAAAAACAGTCATGGTCTTGGTTTCCAGAGTCGATAAACAGGGCCAAGTCATTAATCAGAAAACAAACTGAATCACAATAATGCCCTTCCACAACAGGGCTAGGCAGAGTGAAATGTCCTGAAATTGTGTAGGTGTGTAGCTGGAACCAAGGGAAGTTACCTTCCTGTAGTAGTGATACAAAAAGCAAATAACAATAGATGGCATGAGAAAAGCTATTTAACTGGTACACTGGAAAGCATATGATACATATGAAAAACTTGAAAACAAGCAACTCCCAAGGACATTCACACTGTTGACTTCTACCTGAAAACACATCAGTCATATGGCATTGGCAGTGGGAAAATCCTACATGAAGATAGTTGTGGTGCTACCTTGCAAGGTACAACTGTGAGAGAAGTGAGCCTTATTGATTCTAGGCTCCATTTCATGTGAGTGTATCCAATAACTTTCATTCTATCTGGTGCTTTTACCATCTGCACTTTATATTGTACCTTTTTTATTTTCCATATCCTGCTTTGTTACTTCCCATACAACCACTTTTAATAAGAGGGTACGATAACCCTACTTTTATAGTGCTCTACTACTTTTATAGGTGTTAAACCTGCACGGGTGTTTAGAGCTGCTGTTATTTCATATTTTTAGCATTTTTTTACACACTATTTTTGTTGCATTTTAATATTTATAGGACATGTATATTGTCTAAGGCTTATGCTAATCAAGTCGTACAAGGGACTTGAGGTAGCTGATGTAAGCAAGTGGTATGTTTGAAAGATCTCTCTTGTGCATTTTTACTGCACAGGCCAAATTTCTCAATATTTCTTAAAATGAAAAATATTTATGAATTAATTCCCCAGTTATTCTTCTACACATCACATGTGTCAAAAGGGTTTTCTTGTACTAAGCAACTATTCAATAGACTGTTTCAGAGTGCTAGTGAGACCACAGAACTCTTCTGACTTTCTTAGGTAAAGCAGAAATACCCAGAGGGGAAACATTTTTGACTTACCACATTTCATTTTAAACATTTCTCAGCACCTGTCTGAAGCTGACATAAAGATATGTTTTCATTTCTTGGGAAAAAAAACATAAAAAATAACATTTTAAACAGTTCTCAGGATTTATTTCTGACATTATCTGTAGCTTTTCATATGTAAAATGGAAGAAATGTGATACTTGTTTAAATCTGTATGTTATTTGTGCTTCACAGACAACAGTGCTTAAAGGCAGTGCTCCCTGCTTCTTCAGAGTTTGGCAGTTTTATAATCTTGTTATCAACCTGTTCATCTTCTCTAGGGTTTTTAGCGTTTGCTATGTAGCAGCATCTGGGTCTTCAAATCAAAATAATGAGACGCAAACATGATATCTTTACTATTTGTTATCCTATGTAATTGGTATTGTGGAAGCGTTCTTCTTTCGTTGCTTGCTATATCTTATTTCAACATTTTGATCAAATGTAAGATAAGCAGAATTAATTTGTTATAAAGTTTTGCAATTGGAAGTTGTTTAATATTATTTAATATTACACAGTATAAAAAAAACAAAAACATGTAATCAAATATTTTTTTTAATTTGTCAGAAGTTTAAATATGTTAAGATATTGATGAAATACAGCACAGTGAATAACGGCACAGGCATGGTATTGATGTAAAAGGTAAAATGTATCACAGAGATTACTTTTTTTCAGATAGTGATGATTTACAGTATGGGGAACAACTATAGCAAGTGGAGATCAAACAAAGCATAAGTGATGACTAAAGGTAAGTGATGACTGAAATATGATGTTAAAAGTAAGCTGCAGTGGTTTTGGTACAAAGGGTGTTCTGGCACCCCCCAAACTCAGCAAATGACATAAACATTAAAAAATTGAAACTGAGAATTGAAATAAAACATGAGAAGAGACTATGAAAAGTGTGGAAGACATATGTTAGGTATGAGTATCACAGGATTCCAGAACAACAAAACTCGGATCATCAAGTCTTGTTATTACACAATTTAAAATAAATTATTATTATAACACAACATATTTTGTTTTGCTAAAACTGCATTAATACTATTTAAAGTGTCTGATAGCAATATCAATTGAACAGTAAATAAAATACACTTTTGATCTTTCCAAGAAGATTGTTTTTCTCTTCTCTATGGGAAATCTTCGCTTCTCAACTCTGCAACATGTTTTTTTTTTTTAATACTTTTGCACAAATATTACTCAAAGCCCTCAGAGTTTTAAAGTGGTTACTGTGCTTAGAGTCTGTATGTACAGCATTTCAGTAAGTAATGCTGCACATACAGAGTTGTTTCATTTTACTATCAGAGTTCTGGCATGACATCATGGAAAGAGCAATGGCGGCAGAGAGAACTTGACCTTGGTGCGGCATCTAAGTTGAGTGTGCTGTTATTTTACTTAAGTGATGTTTTTGGTTTAGTAACCCCTAAACTAATTTATTTTGTCATTTGCAAACACTGTAGTGTAGTTTTATATACCCCTTATTATTAAGTATTATTAAACATATTAAAGTAAATTAGGCTGACAGCACACCTTGGGATATCTTGCTAATTACTTTTCTCCAATTTTCCTTTGTCATCTTTCTTTATTCTGTATTTAAATAGACAGTCTAGTCTTTTGTAAATTTATGTTGACTCACTGGTTTGAATAACTTGATGTTAAAATGTATTCCTGAATATTATTATTACATGAAACCATTTGTTTGCAACAGATATCCAGTTCAGAGGACTGTAATTTCTATCTGAAAACTGAACCTTTTTTAAATATTAGCACAACAACTGATTTATGACAGTCTTTTAGCCTAATGTCAGTAAAAGAAAGAATTTTTAAAATAATGGTCTCTTTATGTATCTGAGAGTTTATACTGACCTTTTTTTTTCCACCTTTTTCCTGTATCACAGTCATTATTTTTTGTATTGGTTACATGGCATAATCATATGGCTGCCAGTAGCATTAATTAAATTATATCAAGAACTGGTTTAAACTCTATGAGATGGGTTGGTTTATAAAAATATAGGATTCTTATTAAAAGTTAATGTTTTCTCGCGTTCTTCTTTTAACGTTTTGCGATTAATATGTTCTCCTTGATAACTGTCATATTACAATCATCATTTTCTTTCATTTTAAAAATGTGATTTCTTAATATATTCTCTAAATATATTGAAATGTATTATACTACTTTTAAAATATTTGCTGTTCATCACATTTTATTAGCATAAGTCATAGGCACATGAAACAACTGGCATCTAATTTGTTACATTACAAAGTTATTACAAAGTATTGCCACTTCCAATGTCATTCTTGGAAGTCTAACTTTTCAGCCGAGCTGTACAATGATATGAACTTGAGCTGACCTGATCCCTGGGCAATGACCGGCACCAAAATGTAGCTTGTCCTTATTTTTCGTTTGTGCATTGGTGGTTGTGCATTGACTGGAAAATGATATATTGCACATTATATAATTCATCATCAACAGTTGCCTGACTGTAGTCAGAGAAATCAATCGTAGTTGCCTATAAGAAACATTTTCCCAGTAGCACATTGAAGAATGTCAAAATGACAAAAATACCTCGACTTTGGTACTATTGCTTACACATGAGATAACAGAGCCCTAAGTTTCCTACCTTATTAAGATGGAATCCTAAGTTTGTGGTGCGTATCCATCAAACTCAGCTTTCATTTGTGTCTGCTATCTTCTTTCAGTGGTAGTAAAAAAAAGCAATAAAGAACCAACAGGGAAAAAAAACAGGATATAATTTGTCAGCATACACATAACGACCTTCGACTGGGAGACACTGTCATAGTTTAAAAGAAACTAGCAACTGATATCCATGTGTCTCCTTCACTCTCTCTGCCTCAAAACTGCTATCATTTTAAGGCAAACTATGCCATTAATATTTCTGACAACACTTAATCTGTCACAGTTATGAGCCAACTCCAAACACACTCTGTTTAAACTTCTGTCTTCTGATACATATAACTTTTGATCTATGGGCAAAGGTAGGCTAAAAGTGGACAGTAGTTCCAGCATGAATCTGTGATTAAATGCTGTGCCAATACAGTTTCAAAGTAAGATTACCAAGAAAATAATTTCATTGACTTTTACTTTTTAAATTATTTTCAAAAGGTTTTGTAATTGAAAAAAATACAGTAGTAATTCAAAATATATAGTTGCCATTCTTCTCATAACATATACCTCATGTTGATCATGTATTCACTAGTAACTGATTCCCTACTGTAGACTATACCAGGCAGGTCCAGTCCTGAGTGTTTTTGCTTGTCTAACTGTATTTTAGATATGTGCAATTCGTTTCGGACGAATTTCGGGAATTCAGGTACTTCTGAATGTCCGAATAGCTGAATTGCCGAAGTGCCGAAGTTCTGAAGTTCCGAAGCACAGTATTGCCAAAGTACTAATATACTTACCCAGTGGAAGAATGAAGAATGTTATACTGTATACAATTTTAAATAAAAAGTATACAAACATAGCCAGGATTCAGCTGTAAGCATTTGCAACACTTACAACAATCAAGTAACACACATTCATATAAAATGTAACTTACTTAGCCTGTCAATGTAATGACAGGAATGAATAAGTAGATAACTCCTTAATTCCCACGGTATTAGGGAGCTATCTACTAAAAGGCTGAAAGACCTAAATTGGTCTTTCAGCTAAATTTACTAATACTAAGTAAAGATTACTTAGTATTAGTAAATTATGCACCTACTCGCTATACCGCCAGTAGGTGCATGTCTAGTAAACAGTGAGCATCCTGTGCATGCTCACTGTAAAATTAACTACATAAAAACAAAAAAAATACAAAAAAACTAAAACAAACTACAAAAAATATATATCCCCCCAGCCCCCATCCCTGAGCGACGGGTGGGGGCCCTAAAGAAGAATAAGGGGGGGACCTATTGCCCTCCCTCCCGGCCCCCACCCATGAGCGGCAGGTGGGGGCCCTAAGTTAGAATAAAGGGGGGAGACGTATTGTCCTCCCCCTGGCCCCCACCCCTGAACGGTGGGTGGGGGCCCTAATTATCAATAAGGGGGGAACCTATTACCCTCCACCCGGCCCCCACCCATAAGCGGCGGGTGGGGTCCCTAAATATCAATAAAGGGGGGACCTAACGCCCTCCCCCCTGGCCCCCACCCCTGAGCGGCAGGTGGGGGTCCTAAATTTAGAATAGGGGGGACCTATTGTCCTTCCCCCCTGTCCCCCACCCCTGAGCAGTGGGTTGGGGCCCTAACTATCAATAAAGGAGGAGACCTAATGTCTTCCCCCCAGGCCCCCACCCCTGAGCGGTGGGTGGGGGTCCTAAATTTAGAATAAGGGGGGACCTATTGTCCTCGCCCCGGCCCCCACCCCTGAGTGGTGGGTGGGGGCCCTAACTATCAATAAGGGGGACAGAGTGTCCCCCCTTACACTATGTGCTGTTCCATATCTATTTTATGTAGGAGAGAAAAATTATCTTTTATTGGTTACTAAATAACTATTATTTGGCAGGTAAACTAAAGATTTCTGTGTGTGCAAATCACCCTGTTTGTTTCTTAACTGTACCACATTCTAATTGTAAATAGTGGCAATACACTATTGCACCAGGCTTCTATCTTTTTAGCGCCACTTTTTCCTTCAGTATGTTACCATTCCAATATCCATAAATTAGTGTCTAATATGCTACACTATATTTCTGTATTTATTAAAAAAAAATACTTCATAAAATTCTATGATGTTGTAAGAGAATGCTTTGGTAGAAGAACTCTATGTATCACCACTTGGGGAATAATAAGTGCTTAGCTTATTTTGCATTTCTTATTACTTTGCTATTTATCACAAAGTGGGTATGTGTGATACCAATATGTAGCTGCTTTTAGTGAAAATTAATTTTTTCCTTTTGGGGTAGAACATTTTCATAAATATGCACTGTAGTTATATGGCAATTATTTATGGTTTTTTTTTTCATACTTTGTTGCCTCCTGTTTTTCATTTTTTTTAATAATAGAATATACACACCAATTGATTTTATACCATTTAAGGTTTTTTTAAAAAACAATTTTGTGAATAAATCCCATTGTCTCATACTGGCCATAGATACTTCTTATGATATAAATTGTCTATAATAATTTGCTCCTGCACTAATGTGTCGAAAGTGAAATTATATTCAGTCTTACAGCATTTCAACTATGTACTGTCTAGATATAAAAAGAACAACACGCAAACATAAAGGTAAGTGTCTAGATTCACAGTAATTCAATGTGCATAGTGATTGTTGCATTAATCATTTACATCAGTCTGAGCATAGCAATCATAGCAAATAATTGTGCCTCAAAAGTTTTATGAAGAAAGCCATAAACTGTGAAATTAAAGAAGGTTCTGTTATTCTACTTTGTATTTCATGCAAATGATAAAATATAAAAGTCCCACACAAAAAGAAAAAAGCTCTTCATCTGTGTGAATTTTGAGTAAATGAAAGGAACACGCCATCAACGATATGATGTATGATAAAAATAAAGAATGTAATATCCAATTTCTCTTTTTCAAATACTATCATCTTGCAATAATTAAACCCGTGTATATAATATTGACTAGAATATAACATATGTGTTGTAAAGTATCAACATTTTATGCACATTAAGTCAGGCAATGCTTGGGCAGTAGTATAAAAGCTAAAGGCTTACAATCATGCAATAGATGTCATATTTATAATCCTTATTAAGATAGCTGATTTACTGTGCATTGAGAATGGTCAAAATTGTATGAACAAAAGAAGGAAGCAGCATTATCATATAATTGTAGAGTTTAAGAAGTTCCTTAATCCATTGACACCACCATATATACAGAGTACAGAGTAGATGTGTGCATTTATTTTTAGCCAAACTGAAATTTGTTAAAATTTAGGCCAGTCAGTGAGATGTTCTTATTCCGTAACTCTGAAACACCACATAGATATACCGTGAACAAACAACTTGAGCAATGCACAAGCATATTTGTTTAATTTGTAAGATGATTGATGGGGAAAAAAAATAACTGATGGTTAAGGGGCAGCCACTAAATGTTAGTTTTATTAACAGATCAAGTGAAAAGGGACCAAAAGAGATAACAAAAGGAGGAGCAGTAAAAAAAAATCAATGCTTACATTTATGTATACCAATAAATATAAAATATATAACTATAGATTTTTTTTACTGCTCCTCCTCTTTACTTATATTGGTTACTTTTTCTCACTTAAGCTGTGAATCAACTATTATAAATAATATAATAATAAATATATTATGTAAATATATATTTACTGTACACTGATCATCCCATTTTTGCACCCTTTAGGGTTCTAATTGTTTCCTGAAAATTGTGCATGGATGATATTCAGATGAGTAGAATAGGAACAACTTGTAGACTACCCAAACTAAACTTTATTTTTGGACAAAGTTATTCAGCCAAACCACATTTCTCTGTTGTGCAATCGCCACTTAGGCTCTTCATGACAGCCAATATACTCTCCTCAGTAGTCATTTAAAGTGCTATTACAAATCCAGTTTGGCCAAGACCAGTGGTGAGACCTAGATATTTCTTGATGCCTTTAGAATAAAACTGCTCACAGGGTGGATAGAAAAAGTAAAAGTTAAAGCTGGTAAGTCCCCCTTGAGCACATAAATTTAGATAATCTGCACTGTGAAGAGTTTTATCATGTTTGGTCTAACTGCAAATTATGTGAGCCCCAGCTCTATTCTCTCAGAGAGACATTAACTTTCAGACGAGAACCAGTGCCATGCTTATGAGACCCTGGGCAAAATCTTACAGTCCATATCTGGTTTCTGTTCACTGGTAATTTTGGATCATAATTCATGGTTTGGATTAAAAGAGGATTGGCTCAAAACAGCATCAATACCTGCTGAAATACAATCAGTAGTCTTAAACGCAATGCCCGACTGTGCTCATTTGCATCAATATAATTACCGAAATGGATAGCGCACTCTCCTGGATCCCAGGATGCAACCGGGCCTGAAGTTGGCCAATCCTCACAATATAATTTGCAGAAAAGTAATGGTGGTCGAGACACTCAAGTTAAATCCAGTGAGCAGATTTATTGAAGAAGATGCAAAGCAACATTTCGGCCCACAACAGGGCTTTTATCAGGCTTAATCTAACTTGAGTTCCTGGACCATCATTAGTTTCGTGCTCATTTGCATTTTAAACTGAGAATTCTGAGATAGTTGTAGAAACATGGTTTCTCAGAATTTCTGTATCCAAGATGGACTTACCAAAGTCCAACGTGACACATGCATGTAATGCGCAACAGTAATGTTTCTATCTGAACTGTGGGGAGTTTTACCATATTTGGTCTCATCACAAATTGTCTATGTGTGTATTGTATACATATATTTGAAATATATAGTGCTTGATGCTTACCTTATGAAACAGAGTAAATATTGTATGCATAGCTATGCTTCTGATTGACAGCTTTAATATTTCTTATAGAAAAACAATAGAATGGATAAAGTACAAATGAAACTAAGCTTGCCATTCAATCCCATCTACTCAGAAAGGGGTAACATATGGAGCCTTAATTTAAAGGTGTGCATTCACAACATGAGATGAGCAAACAGTAAAGGGGGATTATATAATTTCTTTGCTACTGAACAGATTTGATTAAATTTAAATAAAATGTCATGGGATGATTTAATATTAGTCATATGGAAAATCCTTGAGACAGCCTTGGGCAAACTATGGATGAATTGTAAGCATTCTGGAAGTCGTGTCAAGTATATTGGCTATCTTTACTTTTATTTTGTTATTATTATTTTTATTGTAAAGGTAATTTCACAACACAGGAACTGCTGTTTAACAAACCTAACAAGAAGAATGACATTGAAAGGGATGGCAGTGCCAAGAGATCGAAAATATCGTACCTGTCCTATAGAGATAGAGAGCGAGACAGACATTTTCAATTACAGTTAAATGTCAGGAAATGGAATTACCTTATTGTGGCAATTTCCTTCCGGCTAAAGCTACATACTTTTACTTTCATACAAGTGAATACTTTACATATTCTCTACTGAACTCTATCTTTCTAAGTGCTCCGAGGTTCCACATATCTAAAAACCTCAAGGGAAAATGCATGATTTGTTGTCGAGGCTGTGATGCTATTTTCCAGTCTAATCATGACTATCCTATACTTCAACAGTCACCGTATTGACAAAAATGATACAAGCAAAGATGAATGTCATCAATGCAGGCGTTTTAACATGACTTGTGTACAGTACAATAAAAAATCAATATGCTGCTATCCTAGTCAGTTAAGGTATTAATAAATTTAATGGACTAATATATGAGTAGATAACTACTTCTGAATAAAGCCTGTCTCATTTCAGTTCAGCCTTTCATGTTTATGTATGTATTTGCCATATCTACTAGTAAGAGAAAATTGCCTTGGGGATTAAGGGGCACACATTGACAGTAGTTAAAAAAAAGCCCTTAATATCTTTATTTAAAATCCATTGTAAAACTGAAAATTGCACAGAAGGCAGACACAGAGGAGGACAAGAATAAGAGCTCAGTCCTTTTTTTCCATGGAATGAATATTTCGGTATTACATTCAATCTAGTTTATTTTCTATAGGGCTAAGATATATAGGTGCTTTAGACATATACAGCGCTGTATATGTGGGCTATGGAAGGAATAACTTAGAACACATTTTAACACACTGTATATGTTTTGTTTTGGTTTCATTTCTCTTTTCCATATAATTGAGTTTATACTCTCTAAGGTTGACTGTTAATTTTTAGCGCTCTCTTGCAAGTTTTGGTTATTTATCACTTTGTAGTATGATTTTATTTTAAGCTTTTCTTGTGGTGTATTGGTAGAAACCCACATTATTGTTGAAGCAGCCTGAACACTTCTTTTTTTATTTATTTTTGTAAAAAAGCATAAATGCTGAGTTTGCAAACATCTGTAACATGTATTGATGTCACATGCATTATGTGGGATATTTTTTACACCCCTGCGAACAGTTAGCAAAATGTATCGGTCGGCACTGACAAATAAATTGAACTGATATTTGAGGTCAGATTTAAGCCTGATCAATCAATTTCACATTGTAACAATAAAATTTTGTCTTGAAAAATTCTAGGTCATTGACAGAAACTAGTAAAATAAACAGAATACAGTTAAACTAGGAACACATTTGTTCTTTGTTTATTTAAAGTCAAAATTAAGCACATTTTAAATTATATTATACTAATCTGTCTTGTAAATATTTTTAAGTAATAATAAACAACATCTTTCCCTTCACAAATTGAAATTTATAAATAATATACTATATTTTCAGTATATTTTCAATTTCTCGTAAACTAGATGTGAGTCACTGTGGATTTAAAATAGTTTAATGTGTTTGAAGTATATTTTAGCTAAGAGAGAGGAAAGATTTTGAAAAGATGACATCCATATTTGCAGTACCCAAATGAAATAAAATGCATTTGTGCTGAGAGTTAGGAAATAAATTCAGTTTGTATTAATATATTGAAAAAACTGTAACAGGTGTAGTAAAAGTGAAAAAAATAATAATCAACCACCATGACTAAAAGGTAAAAACATGAAAATACACTTCTCAACTAAAAAGAACATGACCACAGGCTTCGGCATTTCCAGTATGTTTTATCATGGATAAGTGATTATGTGCTAAAATATATACTGACAAACAAGAGATTAGATATGCTTTATTGGTGAGCAGTGACCCAGATTGACATGGTTTCACTATAATGCCAAAAAGTAAATATTGTTTACCCTTGGTAACAATAATAAAAAAATTGTAATGGGACTCAAGATGTTCCAGACATTTGCTCAATTAAAAACCCTTTTAGGAATTTGTCCAACCATACTCTTTAGTAAGAGTTATATCTACTACATGAACATAAACTTAAAGTTTGGAGTCCCTCGTCCAACTATTGTGTGGAGTCCCTCGTCCAACTATTTAGAAATGGTCATACTGGTTGGAGTTTGTATGTGCAGCTTTTCAGCTTGGGACACTGTGCATCCAGAGATATTTACACTTTTGTGCCGTGGGCTAGTTGCACCTAGGCTACACGTGACCTAGGTAGCTTGGAAAGCTGGTTGCCTTATGTCAATTCTGTGCAAAAGATGCTGGCAGTGTGCCTGCAAAGGGAAGCATCTATATCCACTTCCTCCCCATTTCAATCCTTTGTTTCAGTCTTCTTGCTGTACCTGCATCCTGATATTCTTAAATTGTGGCATTCCCCCCTTCCCTTTTTGTTTATACGATTTGGTAACTTGCAAATCTGTGGAAATAGGCTATACCCTAAATACTGAGATGTTCTGTTAAAGTGCATGGAATATTTTTACAGAGCTTGGCACTGTAAAGGAAATTAAAGTTAGCTCATTATCAGAACCCTACATGACATGTTTCTGGAATTCCTGACACTTTCTTTACCATTACATTTTCATTTTTAAAAATTACATATGACACTTCTGTCACCCTTGATTTATTTTACTTCCTCTCAAAGGCATATACTAAAAATGTTTTGCTCAAAATTTCTGACATTCAGTTGCTAAATACATTGTAGATACAGTGAAAAATGTCAGAAAAAAAAATCTCTACACAGCACTGCAGACAGAACTTTTTATTTAGCCAAGAACCAAGAGAAATTTCATTGTACAATAATAGGAAATACAGCCACCTTCTGAATTTATAGGAACACTCTAAGCACCTTAACCACTATACCTCTATGTAGTGGCTAACGTGTTTGTAGTGTTTCTTTTTAAAAAAATCCACAAAATTATATGAATAAAGTACAACTATAAAAGAAAGTGGACAACAGGTTATGGCATCAAAAACAGTGCATTGTATAGATTTAGAAGATAATGGAAGACATTATATCTACTGGTATAAACTGTATTAAAAAGTCACACAAGAAGAGGCAACAAGGCCTAGTCAGCACTGGTGCCTCCTAGTCAGCACTGGTGCCTCCTACTCAGCACTGGTGCCTCCTAATTCCTAATCGTTACAGAGGAACTCAAGGGCATCACCCAAAGTAAATTGAACAGAAACTACTAAATGGAGTCAGAATAACTCCTCATAAATAAGTCCCTCGTCCATAAACAAGAACATCTAAACAAATTAAGTATCCATAAATATGGTATAAGCCTTTGGTATAGACGAAAAATAAAGCAGGATGGGTAGACCGCCCACTTAAAGTGTGCGGACTTCCACTCCACCAACAGAAGTACCTTTAAAAGTAAAAATTTGTATAGGTGGTATAAACCTTTATTAAAGCTGAATATTAGGAACTTCTTTTGGTGGAGTGGGAGTCCGCACACTTTAAGTGGGCGGTCTTCCCATCCCGCTTTATTTTTCGTCTATACCAAAGGCTTATACCATATTTATGGATATTTAATTCATTTAGAGGTTCTCGTTTATGGAGGAGGGACTCCCCACATATTTGTGAGGAGTTATTCTGACTCCATTTAGTAGTTTCTGTTGTATTAAAAAGTTAATAGTGTTGGAGACAGGACCTGTTCTCACTTGTTCTGTAAAATACATGAGCTATATACATATTAATAGTAATTTTATTGGTAAATGCTTTAGTAGAGAGGACTGGGATCATGTTCCAATGAGAAACTATTTCCATATGATGGTAGCAAGAAGATCAAGTATCCAGGACCAAGAAGGATACCCATGAATATGAGAAAGTGACTATTATCTTAACATTTTTGAAAGCCTGTTAGAAGTAATGAAATAATGAATAGAAATCAAATTCCTATAGATGTTACTGTTTATAGTAATAATATTTTTGGGGGCAAAATATAAATCGCAAAAAGAATAGAACAGTACAGTCTTAGGTGATCCTGAGTGATCATGAGTGTTACACCCCCACCACCCTGCAAGAAGTTTTTACATTAACTGGCAAAAAGCTGACATGCAGAATTGATTACAAAACATACTTATAGTGTTGGTAAATATAATAACTATTTAGATCTAATTTCTAGTAGTGCATCAATCATAGGTGGTTTGGGAATAATTTTATGTTGTTTTTTTAACTGGTTCTAATCAATCTTATGCTGCTCTGCTGCCTAGTATAAAAACTAAAATGAAACAATATTTGCCCTTCAAAACATACTACTATAAATGTCTCAAAAAATAGGAAGTTTCAGCTTGCAAAGCATAAACTGTTTAATTTGTACATGAACCTTTATCTCAATACAGCAAAAATGGGAGGGTTTATCGAAGAAAAAACAGGGGCTATTCTGGGGCTTAATCATGAACAATCACCATAGAAACCAACAGAATGTCTCACCATTTTTCACTTTGACCCATATAATGACCCATAATAATATCATCATGTTTTACTTTTATTTGCTAAACAAAAACCAGAGCACTTCTAATATTTACATATGTTTATGTCATATAATAAGATATTCAACAAAGGACTTGTTTCCAGGGTCTGATTTACATGCCAGGTGCCTGTAGGCACAGAATTCTAATGTGAAATTGATAAACTCAGATGAAGGGAGTTTGATGAATTTATAAATAGGACATTGCAGGCATAACAAAGGCTAACATCATATAATTGAATTTCATTACAGCATGTGCATATATTGTGCATATTTCTGCTTGAAATATGCTTGTTTTATGTTTAATA
Source organism: Pelobates cultripes (assembly GCA_933207985.1). Lineage (NCBI taxonomy): Eukaryota > Metazoa > Chordata > Amphibia > Anura > Pelobatidae > Pelobates > Pelobates cultripes. The sequence continues at coordinate 146,336,823 of OW240913.1, forward strand.
CTGTGTAGCTTTGTAAATGACTGCAGAACTAAAGATAATATTAGAAGTGGTTAGGATGAAGGGGGTTTAAGGTTATAGAGGGGTTAATGTTCAAGTTAGATTATGTAGAATGTTTAGTGTGATGAGGATTTATCTCACAGCACTGTGCATCACTCACCTGCTCCTGGGCACTCGCTGCATCCTACAGGCGGTCCAGGGACTATAATGCAACCAAAGAAGTCTCAGAGCCTGTGAACTGTTTATATAGCCTTAGAGTGCTCCACCTGCAGGTGGGAGTTGGCTGGACATGTGACACTGTGGCAAATATCCACTGCTAAAACTCAAACCAGTATAATCTAACTGATATTGGATACGCCTGCTAAGTGGCAGTAGAAGGGTTTATTTGAAAGTGTTCTCTATTGCAATAAAGACATGATCCTGTACTTCCACGACTCCGGTCTCTGACTAATTAATTGGAAAAGGCTTTTTCAGAGGGTATTGGCTAATTGGCTAGCAACGCTGTCAACCTATTTAACGCCAGAGTGCCTCCTAATCAATGCTTGGTTGCTCTAAGCTCCATGTTCCTAATTCCTAACGCCTTGTGTTTTTCTTGTTTTTCTTGACCTGTCTGTTTTCTGATTGATTTCCTAGTTCCTGACTCCAACTTCCCTCCTGACCATGCTTACTTGCTGTCTTCCCTTACCTTTGGACCGTCTGACTTTACCTCTTGTCTCCTCCTTTTTGGATTCCTTTGCCTAGTACCTTTTTTCTTATTAAATGTCCCCGTTCCACCATTGACCTTTCAGGGCCCTTTTCTCACCTACAGGGGCCCCTCAGTGCCATGATTGTAAGATAGTGCTGTTCCGCTGCAACTGAGTTCCTTATCAACAACCAATTTCCGGATGGGTGATCAGTGTATATGCATAAACAAATATTCCCAGTCCCTAGTTAATGATTCCAAAATAGTTTCAAATGTATAAATGTATAAATTATAAATACTATATTTATGTCTCATAATCTCTTATAGGTTTCTGACAGTTGTGCTCAAATGTTTGCATACCCTATTTTTATTATTATTTATTATTTTATTGAAGGATAGTGATTATATGAAACCATTTATTATCACATAGTTGTTTGGCTCTTTTTTAAATCATAATGATTTAACAGATGATCATTATAACAGAAATCCCTCAAGTGGCCCTGATCTAAAGTTTACATACCCTTGAATGTTTGGTCTTGTTACAGACACACAAGGTGACACATACAAGTTAAAATGGCAATTGAAGGACCACTATAGTGCCAAGAAAACAAACTTGTTTTCCTGGCACTATAGTGCCCTGAGGGTGCCCCCACCCTCAGGGTCCCACTCCCGCCGGGCTGAAGAGGGAGGAAGGGGGTTAAACACTCACCTTTCTCCAGCGCCGGGCACAAGGCCAAGTTGACCCTCCAATGGTTACAGGAGAAAAAGGTGAAGGTTATGGAGTGGCTATCACAGTCTCCTGACCTTAATATCATTGAGCCACTCTGGGGAGACCTCAAACGTACTGTTCAGGACCAAACATGCAAGATGACCTTGCAGGACTTTGCATGACCTGGAAGCATTTTGTCAAGACAAATGGGCAGCTATGCCACCTGCAAGAATTAGGGGCCCCATCTACAACTATTACAAATGACTGCATGCTGTCATTAATGCTAAAGGGGGCAATACACAGTATTAAGAAATAATGATATGCAGACTTTTGAACAGGGGTCAATTCATTTTTGTTTTCTTCTGTATAAGTTGTGAATGGCCAATTGGAAAATATATTTTTATATTTTGCTAAACACAGTTATACAATAGGGATGTGCATAGGCAAAAAATTTGGTTTGGTTCGGTTCGGAAATTCGGGTAAGTAAAAAAATTTGTCTGCTTCGGCAATTCGGACCAATGGCATTCGGTTCAGTCCGGCACTTTGGAATTTTGGCGCTTAGAAACTTCGGCACTTCGGACATTTGTAAGCATCTGAATTGCTCATTTCATTGGACAGGGAAGAGTGAAACCGGATTGGGCAAGCAAGCATTACATTGGAGAATAGGAATTAGCTTATTGGTCAAGATTCCTGTCATCATTCACATAATTGTCCCTCCATCTCTCTTGTTTTGCCACTTTTCAGAAATCCGAATCACTTCGGCACTTCCAAACTACCGAACTTCGGAACATCAGTGCCTCGGGATCTCGGCACTGCGGACATTCATAAGCATTCAAATGTCCGAATGGCATGAAATTCATATGAATGTACATTTGGAACAAAACAAATTACACATGTCTATTATACAATATGTTTTTGTTTCTTGGTTTGTTATCCTAGCAATTTCCCACTTTTGTTGTATAACTAATCATGTATAACTTCCATGGATGGAAGAAGTTCTAAAAGGTTTGATGTTCAGCTCTATTCAAATTATAGCTAGCCTCTTTAGGTCTTTTCAATTTATTCACATCGTACATAACCATCTTTTTGAAAGTAACCATTTCGTCTGAGATATAGTGTTAAGGAAAAAAATGGGACAGGTTCTTTAAAGTTGTATGGACAAAATTAGTGTCCATATATGGTTATCTTTCTGCTATGGGATTTTTAGCAAAAAAAATTTTCAAGGTCATCTTCCTTTTAAATTTATTTAGGTCGATATACGTGTCGAACTTATTCAAAGTTTTCGTTGGGACAAATTTTAAACCCTTCTCTAATAAAGATTTTTGGGGATCAGTTAGCACTCTGTCAGTTAAATTAAAGATCCCATTAGTCTTTATATCCTTTCTTTTCTTCCTCTTTTGAATAAAAGATCCTCCTCTAGTTCCCCTTCCTCTATCGTCCTTTCTCTTTTGGTGGGTGACCTGTGTGGTAATCGGGGGACTTTGTGTCTCCCCTTGCTCTGTGTGTCCCAAAAATCATGTTGGGTCAGATATATGTGTAAGGGGTGAAAATCTATTCCATATACCATATTCATGGTCGCCCGTCTTGTATGGGGATGGGACTCTTCGCAGGAACCAATGTCTTTCATGTTTTGTATGTGTAGAATAAGGTTGTCTCTCCCTTGATTTATATATATATGTCTGTGTTGGTGTTCTTGATACAGTGATCTATTCTTGTGAGTGGCTACTTTCTTTCCGGTGTGGTGGTTTCCTTAGTGGGGGGAACTTGCTTATCTCTGGATATAGAGAGAGATCTATTATGTGTAGATATATATGCATCTCTGCGGAGTCTGTGTTGTTGATTGTCAGACCGCCTATATGGGGTGTAAATGGTATTTGTTTAAGTTCCGACTGATAGGTCCTCTCGTTATGGTTAGATCTAATATTATAGCCATATTTTGGGCCTCTCTTACGGATATTGTTATATTTTTTGGAGTATGTATAAATTCTCCCACTTGCATAATCTTCTTTGTCTCTCGGGTATTTCCTCTTTTTTATTTCTATTACCCCTTTCTCCATTTTATCCAGATTATATTTAATCTCTTCAGTTAGGGATTGATATTCATCAGGAGACATATTGCTGATCAGAAAGTTTTGGAGTTCATTGATTTTTGTATCTAATGTGATTAGTGTATTCTTACATCTCCGTATGATCAATCCCATTAAACAGAAGGAAAAACCTTCTAACATTTCCTCCCATTCCTTAATAAAATCTTCCTCTTCCTGGTCAAAAGAGGAACCTTTAAGGACTCTCAACCCTCTAGGTGTAATCTTCTCCTTAGTATATTTTTCCAAAGTGTCAATCCTGATCTCTCTACCCATAGTTTTTTCTAACGTCATAACACAGTCCTTAACCTTAACATGAGTATCTTGTGCAATATTGTGATTGTCACTTATTTTATCATCAAACTAAATATGAATATCTTTACCGTATCTATTTCTACTTTCAAATAATGTCATTTTTAAATATTAGCAGCCAACACAGATATGGAGGTAATAAATACAAACCAATACAGAAAAGAGTGCTCTGTGTATAAAAGGCACTTAGTAGATAAACCAGACAATGGATGCAGGTGAAAAAGCAGCTCACATTTGTGTAAATACCCCCACAGGAAATCAGCATCCTGATTGATAAAGCTGCACAAGCGAAACATGTCTCGGAAGTTGACTATATGGTGGACTGGTATTAATGCACATTTTATTATTAGATTGTCTGTTGTTTTAATAAAGTGCTTTTTTAGTATACTTTTATCCACTAGTACTCTGCTGTTTTTCCTGGAATCAAGAGGGGTTGTGCTCTTATTAATAGCACACCTACCTGTATACCAAGAGCCTAGTATAATTTGCTCTTCACAAGGATACTGACCGGACACCATAAGAAGGTTTTGGTATTGCCTTAATATACCTATGCTGAAGTGATTTGAGCCTATCCGTATGTGGCTCTTAACCATGTGAGTGTGGTCCCTACTATCTTCTCATTTATGGTATTGGACCTTGATATACTTCACCATTGTGTATATCTTTTTATCATATAGGATTTATATTACTGTATATTTCCCCATTTTATATAAGGGTAAGTCTGCCTTTCTTAGCGCTCCACTAAGAGACACCTATAGTGGTTTGGTCCACCTGGGTTATCTGTTTTCCTTATTGTAATCATACACTGACTGTCGGTATTAACAATACTCAATGGCTGCTTTTACCGACAAGGATTGTAATCAAGCTTGATGTGGTTTTACATTATCATCACTCTGTAATTCTGCATGTAAGAGGAATTGGACTATTTTAAAATCCGAATGCCTAAATCCAAAGACAGTGTCCTTAGGTTTTATCTGCTGTGCATAAATTAACATTAATATTAACATTTTAAATCTATGCATCTAATAAGAAAGCAAATAACCAAAATGTATACTATGCCTGTTTATTCCTTAAAATATGTTTATAAATAATAGCCATGCCTTGCAGTTTGCATTTAGACCACGTGCAAATGGCAGGGTATGGTGGTCATTAAAAATAATCTTTCTTTGAGGATACGTGTCACGTCCAATAACTTTTTATGATACTTATGCCTATTGTGATAAAGTGAAGGCAGATAGGCCTTTTAACCCCAGGGGGAGTATGTGTAGTTTGTGTGTTGCACAACACAACGCATTGTTTAGTTATGGGCCCCTGGGGTGGAGCATTTGGAGAGAAGGGTGGGCCAATGCTCCACTCCACAGTTTAGTGGTGTTCTGGGGAGACCTAGATCCAGGCCAGGGTTTTTTGGACTGTCTCCAACCCACTGCTCAGCTGCAGGTAATCAGCTGTTGCAGTGGGAATAAACTCCTCCCGGCTAGGCAGGAAAAGGAGAGGGATTGCTGGCTTCCAGAAAGGAAGCAGTCAGGGCAAGACTGGCTTGGAGCACTGGGAGTGCAGAAAGGAAAGCAGTCAAGGCAAGGCTGGCTTGGAGCACTGGGAGTGCAGAAAGCAAAGCAGTCAGGGCAAGGCTGGCTTGGAGCACTGGGAGTGCAGAAAGGAAACCAACAGGTTAGATAGCAGAGTGTTGCTCTCTAATAAGGTTGGTGCCATATGTTTTGTTTAGTTTAAACCCTGAGAGATAGGGAACCTAATGTCAGTTAGTGCTCAGACGAGCTAGGTGTTTGTTTATAGGGTTTTCTGTTACTTTTGTTTTTCATTTTCTGCTGTATCCTGTGTGGATTTGCAAATAAAGTGCCTGAGTATATGCAATTACAAGGACTGTGCATGTTTTTACCCTAGAGGGCCGTGCTACCTGGTGACAAGGATCACACTATATTGAAAAAATGTTTTCATAAAGTGTGAAGAATAAAATTAAATGCAGAAATTGACACCTCATTATCTTGCAACAGGGTGCTATTATCTTAGCACTTTGATCATCATTATTATAAACTTGGTCTATTGCACTTGGAAGTCAAGGACGTACAAGGAAGAGAAGAAATTAAACAATGTTTCTCTTTCTCCTTTCAATTTTCAATATCTTCCCAGACTTTGCCTCATCTGAACCAGATTTGTATGTTATTTGCTAAAAATAAATGAAAATATACCCGGTAAGTTTTAGCAGAGTAGGCACCTGCAATGTGAGGAAAGCAGGGCATGTACTCATGACTCACCAAGCCGCAAAGATGTCTCTTGTTTGACATGCTTGTATTAAAGGGACAACCCAATCCATCTCACCAGTGTTAAACAGAATAATATGGTTACAACTAACTGGTTACAATGTATACTATTTCTGCAGCTAGCCTTACACCTTATCACACTAAATGTAATTGTAACAATTTGTCCTAATTACAGTGAAACAGTGTATAAAGATTGATATAGATATATGTCTAAAAAGAATAAAGAGAAGGAAAATATAACCTTAGGTAAAAGGTCCAATAACAGTTTAGGAATCTTACATAGGAGCTACAATCTGACTTCCACATAATCTGGTTTACTCTCTTTGATTCATAGTTGATCTGCTATTTTCACCTGAGGGAACCTGGGCTCCTGCCCAACAGCTGGGCTAGTCCAATGCTTGCCTATCCATTTATCCCACAATACACATATCACTAAGTTCCCAACATATTTTGGGCACTTTGTAATGTGGGCATATAGTGACCTGCCTAATGAGAGGCCAAACTAGGCTTAAAATTAAAGTAGTGAAAGCACAGACAAATGTAGGCCGAATGTACTAAGCCAAATTAAAAATGTAATGTGGCCAAATGTTGGCCAAATGATTTGAACCTAAGTGAATATGTAGTGCGGTCTAACGTAGGCCGAATGTGCTAAACCAAAGTGAAAATGTAGCACAGCCAAAAGTAGGCTGAATGTTCTTAACCAAATTGAAAATGTAGAATGGAAGAACATAAGCCAAATGTACTGAACCAAAGTGAATGTGTAGCATAGTCGAACATTAGATGAATGTGCTGAACCAAACTGATGATGTAGCACATCTGAATGTAGGATGAATGTTGAAGCGGACCAAGGGTAACCCGGGTGGTTACCTCCGCTATTAATAAATGAACAGACCCATTTCCCCCCAGTAACTGGACGACACACGGTTCCAGGGTTACAACAACAACTTTATTGGCCACAAGCGGCTTAATAATACAGAGAAAATATACAATAGAATGAAAAAAATGGTGCTATACTTAAAAAACAATAAAACCAGTGCAGCTTTAAATCACCTCAGTGTATAACCGCTTCATACACTAAATATAGGAAATAATTTGAAAAAAGAAAAAGGGGATAGCACAAAACCACAGTCATATGCTTTACCTTTAGAGTATAATAAATAGGTCATATTTTCAGTAATCGTATTGACTGTGGACCCTGTATGTAATATATACAAAATACAACATCGTGTGTACTGTTGTGATCCATATATAATATTGTGAAAAGAAAAAGGTGCACTCACACTTTCCAGAGCCACATAAGTTAGGCTCTGGACCATAAGGGTATTTCATCCACTATTGGGATACACAGGATCTGGTCACTCCTTCTGCATGTTCACTGGTTGGAAGCCTCTTATGAGGAACTTAGGAGCCAGGTTAAAATATTTCAAACAGGAATTTATTAAGTATATAAAATAACAAAATAGTATTAAAATAGCAGCTGGCACAACGCGTTTCGACCTTCAATGGTCTTCCTCGGGTGCACTGTATTTAACCACCAGCTAGCACACCTATATATGTCTCCCTTGTAAATATGGGGGACAGGTGTAGCAGCTATCATTGTAATTGGATGTCCAAATTTGGCCATAACCGGAAGCAACTCGCCACCACTAAAATTAACAAAAGATATTAGTAAAAAAGTATGAATTTTTTAGACTTAGAGATTTATACTTTTAATAATGTAGTGGAAACTCACACATATTTTAAACAAGTATATGTGAACAACTATATTGAAACAGACAGCTGTCACCACTACCCTTGGTGGAAGAACATACCAAAAGGCCAGTTTTTAAGAATATATAGAAATTGCTCTGACCAAGGAGATTTTATAACTCAAGCAAATGTTCTGAAAGCACAATTCAAACAAAAAATTCTGAAAAAGTTTTACAACAAGAAATTAATCATGTTCAAGAAATAGACAGATCCCAACTTTTAAAGTACAAAGAAAAGAATATATCTAAAACAAATGATGAAATGCCTCTTATTTTAAACTATGCAAGCAATATTAACTTATTAAAGGGAATAGTGAATAAAAACTAGACTAAGACAAGACCATGATATTTTAAAACATATAGGATCAAAGCCCAGGTTTGTTTTCAGGGGAGCAAAAACTTTGAAACAGATTTGAACAAAAAGTTTTATTGAAAAAGAGAAACCAGAAATACAGAAGGGCTTTTATCATTGTGGTGTCTGTAACGCTTGTAAAAACTCTAACTGTAACAACAAAAATGTAAAAGGTTTTATATCAAATGTGACTGGTAAATTTTTTGATATAAAATCTACTATCACATGTCAATCGAAAGGAGTGATATATTTGTTATTATGTGAATGCGGACACCAATACATAGGCAAAACTTCTAGAGCCCTTAATATAAGAATAAGCGAACACATAAGGAACATTAAGAAGGGCTTTGCCAACCACAGTGTGTCCAAACATTTTTTAGAAAGACATAACTCTGACCCAAAAAAACTAGAATTCTTTGCTATCGAAAATGTCACCTTACACTGGAGAGGGGGAGATCTAAATAAAAAATTAAGCTTACAAGAAACAAAATGGATTTTTGAAATGCGCACTTTAACACCAAGAGGGCTTAATACTGACTTCAAAATAAATTCAATTTTATGATCTCAAACCTTTTAAATTTATTTTAGCGATCCCATTTTTAAGATATAGTTTTAATAAATTTTTAAATTTTATTTTTTAATATGGGTTTGTTCTGTGTAAATAAATAAAATTATATCATGCTCATTTATTATGATTGCATATCAGGTATAAAATTTGCTACTCAGGGATTTTAACTATAACTTATATTTCTATTTTATTTTTTCTCTTGTGTTTTTCATGATATATATTTTGGGCTGTTTGCCCTTATCAAAAATGGAGTTTCTCATGTATAAAATTACTCCCAAATCATCAGTCACTTTGAATTGGACAATACAAAGACTTCTAAGTACAACAATGATCGGCATCCGAAGGGGGGCAGAGCTTGGCAGCACTGTTAGAGAAGAAAAGTGAACAATCACAGTGAAATGGAACGGAAGTACGTCACCGGAAGTAGACATACCGCCATCTTGGAAACCCAGAAGTAGAAAAAGACGTCGTTACTGAATATGCCGAAACCAGGAGCACCACCATCTTAGTGGTGGCGAGTTGCTTCCGGTTATGGACAAATATACTGATCACAACAGTACACACTATGTTGTATTTTGTATATTTCACATACAGAGTCCACAGTCAATTTTCTTTTTTCAAATTACAAGCAGCTTAATACTGTCCCCATGTAAGGAGTGGAACACACATGAAGACAGTATCCCCTCCCAGGGCCCTCCCACTCCCAGGGGTCAGCTGACAGAAATGGAACTCCAGTCCCTTTGTCCCTTGTTCTGGCCACTTGGTGTCCCGTCCCAGGGCTCTCCCTCTCCCAAAGGTCTTCTTCCCAGAGGTCTCTGTATTTGAGGGTTGTAGTATGGGAAACTTCCTGCCTCTTTACCTTTCAGTGACAGAGAACCCGCCAACCTCCAACATTGTCCCCACAGGATGTCCCCACCAATCTCAGGGACCCCCAGAACGGTATCCGCCATGAACAACCTTCGTTCGCGGGATCCTTGTGGGCAACCCGGCAAGGGAAGCGTCTCTTTCGAGATGTGAATGCTCCCCCTGGCCGACGTTCTCCTGTTTGAATGGCGGACATCCAGAGAAACACTCATTTATTACTTCCCTTGCAGTTTCACAATATGTTGCGAGTTGCCAATATTCCAATTGATTGGTGTGAACATTCTAATGGGTGTCGGGGAAGTCCTCATTCAGGAACTGAATGAGGTGGGAAGCAGTCCGCGAATGCTCCCCCTGGATGGCGTTCATCTAACGAACGGGCTGCCACCCAGGGGAGGCACGCGCCAAGGTTTCCCTTGCGGTTTGTGGTTTTGACACCTCATTATGAGGTGCGAACGTTCTAAAACCACATTCTAAATGAGATTTCATGGTGGTCCCTGTTCGAGAGGAAACAAGCAATTCTACTGTTCTACAAAACACAAAGAATGAAAAACAGGTTCAAGCTAGGGGAAGCACACAAAAGGGATGTCAGTACAGTAACACACATTGCAGGGTGACCGGGGCAATTCACAATTTAGTGGGGATTCCGCTACAAATGTATAGAACCAATGTGAATATGTACGCGGTCGAGCATAGGCGAATGTACTGAACCAAATTGAAGATGTAGCGTGGCTGAACGTAGGCCAAATGTACTGAAACTAAAGTGGATACATAGCATGGCCAAACAAAGATCGAATGTACTAAACCAAAATTAATGTAGAACAAAGGCAAATGTAGGTTGAGTGTACTGTCCTAAAGTAAATATGTAGCACAGTCAAACATAAGCCAATGTACTGGACCAATGTGAATATGTTGTAAGGCCAAATGTACTGAACCAACATGAATATGTAACACCATCAGACGTAGATCAAATGTACTCAACCATAGTGAATATGTAGCATGGCTGAAAGTAGGTAGGCCCTCCTAGACTCTCCAGCAACCTCCTGTCTGTAATTAAAGTTACATTTACAGAGCAAGCGATAAAAAAGTTTAAAGCAACTTAACATCTGATTAAAATTTAAACCAGTTTTTCATGAAGGTTGTGTGAATTACAGTCAAGGGAGGTGTGACTATGACTGTATAAACAGAAACAAACGTGATTTAGCTCCTAAAATGACAGAGAATTGACCAGTGGGGCTGCAGAAGTATGATCTATACACGAAAACGGCATCATTAAGATAAAGTTGTTTTGATGCCTATGTTACCCTTTAAGCTTAGACTTTGCCTCAATAGCATCCATTTTGGGCAAAATAAAGAATTCTATCCAGATGTTGCATCTCATAGGTCAATTCAGAATTATGCACATTCCCTGCATCATGTCATCCATTGCAATGGTTAATGTAAACTGCATAAGAGAAGCACAGGAAGACATGGCTTAAAACTACCTAAACATTTAGGGCAATATTGGGGTACTTCATGTAAATACATCTTATGGCATTGTCCTGAAAATAAAAGAGAAACTATCATTGAGACACATTGTATATGCAAATTATCTTATTTAATTCTTCAATGCAGAATTCATTTGTATGATATTTGGTTTAGCAATTGAACATAATATATTCAATGATATAGAGATATGCATATCATTAAACCTCCGTAATCACGCAGTGTGCAATATAAATACAATAGTCTCTAATTACTGTTTTATCCACAGGATGTAAAGTATCTCATAAAGAGAAATTGATACAAAAATGGTTATTGTCAGTGCAATTAAGAAAGCAGTACTATTTTATTTTTAATAATGTAGAATCATACACCAAATTAATTTGTGCATTGTAGTCATCGACTACATATTTTCAAAAGAAAGAAAATTTTAAATATACATGTTATTAGCATTTCAACAATATTAGGAGACTATATTTCCAAGAAAACATGTTTATTATATTTAAAATTGTACTGTTGGTGGGTTATTTCATTAAGCTTCTACATACATTTTAGTTCAAATTAATAAAACGTATAGTCTCTATGCTGTCTTACATGAATTGCAGACAACATACCTCCAGCCACTTATTTGAAATTATAAGCGTTGCATGGTTGTATATCCGTTGTAATTATAATTTTATATCTAGCAGTTTTTATGGTTGCATATCTGTTTTAATTATTGTTTTAGATGTAGCAATTTTTGACCCTGTAATTTCCCAAAACCCCATAAAACCTGTATATGAGGGATAATCTTGTACTCATGAGACATCACTGAACACAAATATAAGTGTTTTATAGCAGTAGAATGTATAATGATGATGATATCATCAGTGAAAGTGCAGTTTTTGTGTGAAAAATGCAAAAAAAAATATATAAACACTAGCTTTGGCCAGGGTTTGTGATTCAGTGGCTACTAAAAAAAGACTGGACATACCCCATTTTGACAGGGTGCAAAACCAGGGAGTTGTCCTGGATTCACAAATATATTGATATATAAATCAAGTGCTCACATAAACATGCATACATTATACGGGTGCCGTTTTTAACTCTGCCCCATATTTTGGCTCCATGCCTTCAACTTGCAGAGTGAAGGCGGCGTGTAAACTCGGAGCATCACGCCGCCCAATTTGCCGACGACAGACGGAGACGTGCTCTTAGATGCCGACCTCCGTCTGAACACTTCATTTTCCAATGGCCACTGCGGCGCGTCACGTGATCGCGGAAGTCCGTGATCACGTGACTACCAATCCTTTCTCCTCTTCCGGGTTTAAGGACAACTACACTTCCCAACAGACATCAGGGCACACCATGTGATTGCGTTAGATCACGATCACATGACCATTAATCCCTCTTTTATTTTTCGATTATCTTCATTAATAATATTCGTTTTACAATTTAAAACAAAGGTTTAACATGTATTCTGTTCCATTAACTCTATTCACTTCCCACTTTTATGTTTTGAATGACTTCTGTATTTTACAAATTGCACTGATGACGTCACTTTGGCGCCAAAATTTGAATAATCATGTTCTAACTAAGTTTATATAAGCATCTATGTACCAGGTTGATTTTTACTATTGCCAGTTGATAAAGCCCTGTGTGGCGAAACGTGTTTTGGCTATTTCTTATATTTTATATTGCATTAATAAAGGAATATTGGCTTTTTTACTATACTTTTTCCATATACCTTTTATTTTATATTTTTCTTTTTACCTGGTCATATACTATCTTGGAGTTTACACCTGCCCAAGAATCCTAGGTGGGGATAGTACCACCTATGTGATTATATTGAGCAGTATATCCTGCTCATCCAAATGTGAGTACTTTTATTCTTTCATTTTATTCTATTTTAATTTATATTCAGTGAGCACTATATTTGGCTCTTATCTCTTTTCTATACCGAGGAATTATCAACACCTATATCCCACCAGTGAGGGACAGACGCCACTGAATGCCAATTATACTAGAGCTAGTTTATGCTCTTGAATAGGTGAGTGAATTACCTCCCTATTATTTTTCCAATTCCTACTTATTAGTATACAGTCTGCACTATTGGATTGTCTCTGTTTTCCTATTTCTATGTTTATCACCGAGTCAAGACTCCCCCAACATTAGAGGATCCAGTCTCCTATTGGATATACCATTCATCAAAGTCTTCACATACCCATTGAAACTCATAAGAAGCATACCATGTATTGCGACTATTATCTATATACTCCTTTTTATTTACGTTTTTAGTGTATGTGAGTACATTATATTCATCTATTTCCATTTGCATTCATTTTTCTTGTAGCGCGACCTATTATTTTTGTTTTGCCATTTCTTCTTTGAGGACTTTAGAGGGAACCTCATATCTATAGGTTGCAGCTCTCCATCTGTCTTTAGCTCCAATCAGATCACGCAGCCCTGATCCTTTATCTACCTTTGTTAATAGCTCCTGACTGATTCCTTTTCTGCAACTGTCATTAGTCTAATACTATCCTTACCTTTTTGTGTCATTTTACCCCACTCCCTCTAGCATGTAAGCTCATTGAGCAGGGCCCTCAACCCCTCTGTTCCTGTGTGTCCAACTTGTCTAGTTACAACTACATGTCTGTTCGTCCATCCATTGTAAAGCGCTGCGGAATTTGACGGCGCTCTATAAATATCATAATAATAATAATAATATAATAATATAGGTGTCAATTTAAAATACTAACCCTTACCTATAAAGCTCAAACCAACTCTAGCCCCTCCTACATTTCTTCCCTGATTCATAGATATGCCCCTTCTCAGTCTCGCCGCTCTGCCTTCTCCTGTTCACTGCTCACACCTTTACTGTAAACTCATGCTTGCAGAACTTCTCGCGGGCGGCTCCCTTCTTTTGGAACAGCCTGCCTACCCCATCAGACTCTCCTCTAGTCTTCAATTGTTTAAGAAGACCCTCAAAACACGTGTTCATAAATGCTTATGGACTCCCAGAGTAACTTATCTATACTTACCAAGTCTGTCTCTTGCTCTCCTAAAGAGCCATACTCCAATCTCACCTCCAGCTCTGCTACTTTTCCACCTTGTTTGGTGGCTGTCACCCTTGCTGCCCTGTTGTGTATTTGTACCCCAACTCATCTAGACTGTAAGCTTGTTTGAGCAGGGTCCTCATCTACCTATTGTTCCTGTGTCACTGTGTAATTGTCTCATGTGTGGTAAATCCCCCCCTCCCCTTCTTTCATAATATTGTAAAGCACTGAGGAATTAGTTGGCCCTATATAAATACCAGTAATAATAATAATAATAATAATAATAATATGCCTGTCACAACATCATGTACCGCATTTTTGTCAGTTTCTATTCTAGCAACCTAATGCTATCTCTTAAATTAATCCACTTAATTATGAAATTCTTGGAATTTCTGGGAAGGATACGATCATATACCTTGACTAAACGACTGTATATAACTCATACAGCTTCCATAAAAACAAGTTTTATTTTACAGCACATGGTATTTGGTTTAAAAGATCTAATGTTCTTGTTGCATCCCTAGAAGGTAATTTTTGTTTTGTTTTTATAAATCTTTAGCAAATAGTAAAATACTAGAGTTTTTGAAGTTCTAAATTGAAATAGCTATACTCACTATCAGTTAAAATACAATTTGAACCTCTAAATTAAGCATTGTTGGGGTCAACTTTTCTTCTTGCATAATATTACACTGCTGGGCAAAGTGTTCGATGCACTTTTACCAGTTTATAAAAGGTTAGACAAACATATTTATAGACAGAAGTTACAGAAAAAGCTGCACGACAAGATTAGATCAACTACGCACTATATTGCTTATGCACCAGCCAAAAACATGTATTTCTTGTAGCTATGTTAAAAGTATGTCTCTCTGATGGTCTGCAATAGGTTCACTTTCAGCTTACATTTAATTATTTAAAAACAAATAACCTTAATAAATAGATTTGTTTTGGCAGTCATCTCCGAGATTGCATTTCACTTGCTCCATGAGGTTTCTCAATCAATTTGCCACCAGGTTCTGAAGACACTGGATTTATTTCCTGGTAGATCATAAGTTGTTTGCCTAATCAGAGCAGAGTTTCTCCACACATTTCCAGTGAGTGTCAGTGGGTCACATGTCATTCTTAATTTGCCGAATCATAGAGAAGTCTTTCCGCACAACCCCAGAATGTGTTGGTGTTATGCTCATAACTAATAAATGTGACTGAACCATCTAGGGATTTTAACATCCTGATTGTATATTTTTTTCATATTCAAACATATTAAAATGTTTGGTGCAGTTCTTATTTAGACCATAATAGAGAAGCTTGATATATTAATGTAACCAGAAGAGTTGAGCTATACAACATATTATACAGTTGTAATCAAAATTAGTTAACTCCCATTGAAAATATGGTTTATTATTAAAATGTACAATCTTTTCTGCTGCTTGCAAGGAACAAACCAAACAAAAGCAATTGAAATAGCTCAACACAATGAATGCTTTAAGTGGTTTCTACAAATTCAAATGAAATTTAGCTATTCAACCCTCTGAACAGAGTCCCTCACAACAGCACCATAATACAGGTGTTGTCTCAAGCACACCTGATGCAACTAATCAGGGGCTTCATTAGTTGCACTAGGTGTGCTTGAGCTGGAACACTTGAAATACATGAATTGGCTAGGGGTTTGTGGAGTGTCATGTTTGACTTCATGTTAGAAATATGGCTAAGTCAAAAGAATGGTCCACAAAGTTAAGAGAAGAAAGATCATCACCCTTCACAAACAAGGAACAAGATACAAAAAGATAGTGAAGGAACTGAATGTTCATAGAGACACTGCTGGAAGCATAGTTCACAAGTTCAAAGTTGAAGGAACAGTGATAAGATAAAGGAAGCTATCAATGGCTGCCACCAGATTTCTGAGAAGGTAACAGCAAAACTTGGTGGCAACAGGCATTGAGGTTTCAGTGTTCCATTAAGGTGTGTACTAAACACAGAATGTTTGAATGCCAGAATTACTAAACCACTACTGACCCAAAGGCACAATTTAATAATTTTGATTATAACTGTACAATATATTTCCACAAGCATACTTTTTAATGTTACACATAATTCCATTCAATCACATATAAAAAAGAAAGAAAAGAGAGAAAAATTGTTTATTTTGTTAATACACTATTTAATAATACAATCTAATAAAATAAAATGAAATTTTCCATTAATCTATTAAAATGGAATTAAAAAAAAATTATATTTAAAACATAGATGATTAATATAGAAGTGAATTCACAATATGAAAAGGGACAATAATGAATAAAAACAAACTGCAGAATATTAATGAAATGTTGCAAAATCTTTTAACTAATTTTGTTGAAAAATCCTCATAGTGAGAGGAAAAAAATGAAAAAAAAACATACTTATTAAAAATATTGTAAAGTTTTTTGTAGTTTATTTAAACTATTCCCTTAAAAATGGCATCCTTCAAAATCCACATTAAGACCTTTAGGTCTCAATGTGTCAAGGTTAAAAATCCACTTAATTTCCATTTTCCATAATTGTCTCCAATATTTAAAGTAAAATTATTGTTTTCGTACTGGTTCAAAATGTTATGACTTTGCTCTGCTGTTCTCTTATGTGATGGATGTGTGGTATGACCTACATAATATTTATTGCATGGATGAATTAAAATGTATACAGCATTTTTAGAATAGCAAGTGATTAATAAGCTGGTTAATTTTATATGTTTTGCTTTTTTGATGAGGATCTTCAAAATGTAATGTGTGTCCTTTTTTACTGTTTGTTTCTTTATATCCTGGACAATGACCACAGTTAATTATTTCATATTTAAATACTTCATACATCTTTATAAATTATAGAGGATAGCCATGTAGTTTGCTAGTATTCCCTTAATGTGTTTATAATGCGTGCTAATATTACAAAAAAAAATGCAATCCTTTATTAATTTGATAATTTTTCAGTTCTTTTTTTTATAGATTAAAAGTTAATTTCTGTTATAATTTCCTAGTTCATCAGATCTAATCCACCATCTCAGATTTATATCCTTTTTCCATAAAAAGCTTTTTTCCGTACTTTCACTTGCCTGTGGAATTTCATAGTTTAAATAAATTGGCTTTTAGGAACGCCTGATGACCACTTAGGATAGTGGCAACTCTCTTGGCAAATAAAACGTTTTACAGCATCCGGCTTAAAATAAGTACATGTTTTAATTTTAGAATTTTCTATCTATATACATAGATCCAAATAATCAACAGATGTTTTGCTGACCATAGTGAATATAATCCCTCAAGTATTGCTTTGCAGATGGGTAATAAATTAATTTAAAGAACCATATGATCCTTCCCAGATGAAAAAAAAAATACAAGAATATGTAAAACCTAGAGAATATTTTGGACTAGGAGACATATTTCAATATATTCAGAGAGTCTAATAAGTAATGAATCGATGTCAGAAATCATTGTTCTTCCTGTGAGTGGTTTTTTTTTTATAAATCTTTGGCAAATAGTAAAATACTTGAGTTTTTTAAATTCTAAATTGAAATAGCTATACTCACTATCAGATAAAATACCATTTGATTTTCCTTTGTTTAAATAACTGGTAAACAATACTTTAGTATTTGAAATAGGGATGCCTTTTAATTTTTTATATGTGCTTTATCATTAAAAAGTCCAAGTGACCCTTTTCAATAATCGGTCCCTGGGATAAGGACTATTTCACCTCCCTTATCTATGGGTTTAGTTAGAATCCTTTTATTATTCTGGAAATCCTTTAAGGCCTTTTGTTTAATATACTTAAAATGTTTTTATATTTGCCTCATTTTTTTTATTTCTTGCATTACTATATTTTCAAAAGTAATTATTTCTTTTAAAATATGTAGTTTTTGAAAAAAGAAAAAAACACGGGCTTTTCCCTTAATGTGGTGTGTTTAATTCATTTTTCCATTAATGTCTGTCTCTCCTTTCCCTTTTTTCTCTTATGTATTGTTCATTCTCCTCTATTTACCCTTCTTCTAGTCATCTCATGTTTGTTTTTTTGGTGATCTATGTGGGGTTTCTGTTCTCCTTTGCTTCTTGTTTCTTGTGTATGTTTGTGTGATTCAAAAATCCTCCTCACTTGTTCCTTCAGGTTATATTAAGAATTTATTATGAAGTGGAATTTTATAATATATTATAATCATCCCTTATTTTTCTCAAGGGGACATGCCAGTTTTGATTTATTCCATTCATTCCTGACTAGTTACATGCTTATTTAGTTAATGATATGTTCTTTTCTCAAAGAAATTATTTTTATGATGGACTGCTACTTTATGAATCTAGTGATAGTTTAGGATAGTTGAGCTCAGTGGTTCCCAAACATTTTAGTTTCAAAGCACCTTTAATATTTCAATATTTTTCCAAGGCACCCACCCTATAATGTGTGCTGGCTGGTGTGAGTTAGGGGTCTGGATCAGCTACTGGAATGCTCCTCTCTCCTCATGCTGCACCTGTCTCCGTTCCCTCCTGTGCTGTCTGCCTGCACAAGGCTGGGAGGAACAACAGGCTGTCACTTCCTCCCAGCCAGTGTAACGGAGTCTTACCTGATAGGGAGTCCAGCTCGCACAGTTATACGCTCACCCTTGCAAAGTAGACACAGACCAGGGTGACCAGGTAAGACGCCACCTGGCCTGTGAGTCTGTGCACGGGGGCTTTCCAGGAAAAGTGCTCCAAGACTCAGTACAGCAGGGATAAGCAGAAGCGTGGTCAAGGGAAGCCAGAGGTCAGAGTAGTCCAGGAGGAAAGCCAAGGTCAGAAGCCGGAATAGACAAGAATCACTGGAACGCAGGTACAGAGTAACAGGAACCAAACAAGGGAACCAGAGTCAATGAACTGACACCCCTCCCAGGGTGAGGCAGGCTTTTATATCCTGTTAATTAGGCATCAGATTCAGCTGGATAGTTACTGACAGATCAGAGCCTTTGGTGAAGTCCAGCCCCCTAGTGCTGCAGGCAATACAAGAATAAACAGGAGTTATCCAAAGTCCTGAAATGGCTCAGAGGGAAAATAGCAGGATACGGTCCAAGAAGAACCACAGTTCAAACCCCTATCGGGCGCTTCCGGAGCGACCACGTCTGGCAGACTGGATGTCACGGCGTGAACCGTGACAGTACCCCCCTGTCAAGAACGCCCTCCGGGCGTGAACAGGCTCTTCCTGGAAATGGTACTCCTCATCTTCGGTATCAGTATCACTAAGATAGTCTTTATAATTAAGGTATCCTTTTACGACCTGGGATTTTATGGTACCAGTTTCGGGTGCTATAGGGGAGGCATTTGCAGCTTTCAAAGCTTTTTCGAATACTTCTAGATCTTGTTTACACACAACTGTGCCATTTGAGGCATAGGTGCAGTCAGGAGACAGAACTGTTTTGGCAAGGCAGGAAGTGGTGATGGTGCTTGCTTGAACAGAAGTGTTATCAGGAAGAGGTCCAAATGTTTCTAGAGCAGGAGGTGAAGTTTCCACAGAAGTACTGGTAACATTAACGGTATTAGTTTGGGTACCCTTTTGTGTCACAGGATGGGGACAGGGCTGGCAGTGTTCAGGCTGTCTTGCTGGGATGACAGGGTAAGTCCATATGGCACCAGACAGAAGGGATCTTGGCCTAGGTGGACGAGTCGGGCAGAGAGATATGAAATGCCCACTTTTCCCACAGTATAGACATAGACCATGGGCTCTCCTGCGATCTTTTTCTTTAAGGGGCAATCTAGTTCTGGTGAAGCCAATCTCCATGGGTTCCTCCATGTCGACTGGAGTTTCACTGCTAGCTCGAGTGTAAACAGGGTTACAAGGCGGGGCCCTGAAAGTGGGTTCATGCTGCAACATGATGGGATTTTTGTATCCACAAAACAATTCCTCTTCTCTAGGCAACCGGGTTCTGCGAGGACCAGAAATAGGCTTGGAAGTTGCTTTTCTTGCTGTAAAACACTGAGAATCCATTGCAGACATAAACAACTCCCAGGAGTCCAAGACAGTACTTCTCTCCTGCAACTTCTGGTGTGCCCACGCCTTAATCCGCCCGGTACATAGGTTAATAGCGGAGCGTACTTTGATGAAGTCGGTGGCGTAGGTTCTCGATTTCAGGGCAAATAGTAGCTCACAATCCGTCTTGAACATCGGAAAAGTAGAACGGGAACCGTCGAACCTGTCAGGCATAAAGACATACGGTTCTGGGCATACATGTTCCGGGACTGGAAGCGTTGCTCCTTTAAATGCCAATGAATGTCTCTGCAATTCTGTAACATTCTGGGACAGGTTGGAGACTTGCTCGGACAGGGAGGTGAGTAATTTGTATAACTCTGCGGACTCCATTGGTCAGTTCATCTGTAACGGAGTCTTACCTGATAGGGAGTCCAGCTCGCAGAGTTATACGCTCACCCTTGCAAAGTAGACACAGACCAGGGTGACCAGGTAAGACGCCACCTGGCCTGTGAGTCTGTGCACGGGGGCTTTCCAGGAAAAGTGCTCCAAGACTCAGTACAGCAGGGATAAGCAGAAGCGTGGTCAAGGGAAGCCAAAATCAGGGAAGCCAGAGGTCAGAGTAGTCCTGGAGGAAAGACAAGAATCACTGGAACGCAGGTACGGAGTAACAGGAACCAAACAAGGGAACCAGAGTCAATGAACTGACACCCCTCCCAGGGTGAGGCAGGCTTTTATACCTTGTTAATTAGGCATCAGATTCAGCTGGATAGTTACTGACAGATCAGAGCCTTTGGTGAAGTCCAGCCCCCTAGTGCTGCAGGCAATACAAGAATAAACAGGAGTTATCCAAAGTCCTGAAATGGCTCAGAGGGAAAATAGCAGGATACGGTCTAAAAGAACCACAGTTCAAATCCCCTATCGGGCGCTTCCAGAGCAACCACGTCTGGCAGACTGGATGTCACGGCGTGAACCGTGACAGCCAGCACACATTATAAGGGCCCAGTCATGGTCTTAAAGCACCGCAGCACCCAACTAGGCCCCTGTTCAGCAGTTATGTTTCCCAGTGCTAAAATCATAGCACTGGAGGAACATTCCGCGGTGCCCCTGTGTGCCCGGCACACAGCTTGAGAACCGCTGGTTTAACTATTCTGTATTTTGTTTTTGATTATCTCCACATTTAATCTTTTTGTTTTAAGGGGACATGAGAGAGAGGGTTGGTAGCTTTAGTAACCCGACCTTTCCCTGGATTTTTGTCTTCCTTTAAAAGGCGAGGTATGAGATGATCTTCTAGATTTTCTTTTCCTCCTCAAGTGGTTAAAAGTTCCTACATATTTCTTATTATATTATTTAGTTTGTACTCCTTTATCTTTTTTTTAAAAAAACTTTTATTTTTTTACCCTATTCGCTGCATAATCATTTTTATTCTGGTGATATTTTTTTATTTTAAAGGAAGTGGTATTACTTTCTACTTTCTGTAGGTTATCTTGTGTACTGACAATCAGATGTTCGTGATCAGTTATATCTGTAAAATTGTGACAACCTAGTCTGGTATACTTTTATTTCCTCGTCAATATCCACTAGAATTTATTTTCTTCTTTCAATAATTAAATTCATTAAAGGGACACTCCAGGCACCCAGACCACTTCTGCCCATTGGAGTGGTCTGGGTGCCAACTCCCACTACTCTTAACCCTGCAAGTGTAATTATTGCAGTTTTTTATAAAAAAAAATTGCAGGGTTAACTCCACCTCTAGTGGGTGTCTACTAGACAGCCACTAGAGGGCACTTCCTGGATTCTAGCACAGGAAACCTGTGCTAGAGCGTCGCTGGACGTCCTCACGCTGTGTGAGGACCTCCAGCGTCACTCATTTTCCCATAGGAAAGCATTTTCAATGCATTTTCAATGCTTTCCTATGGGGAGCGCTAATGCGCTTGCGTGGCATTGCCGTGCATGCGCATTAGGTCTCCCCGGCCGGTGGGCTGCATCAGTCTCGCCCACCGGCTAACGCAGCCAGAAGGAGGAGCGGTGTGGAGGGAGAAGCAGCGACGTGGGACATCGTCGCTGCCTCAGGTAAGTTACTGAAGGGGTTTTCACCCCTTCAGCAACTGGGGATTGGGGGGGTGGGAGGGAGAGGGAACCTGCAGTGCCAGGAAAATGGATTGTTTTCCTGGCACTGGAGTTTACCTTTAAACCAAATGTAAAACACTCCATTCCATTTAGTTAAAAACATTTGAGTATCGTGATTGAAATCAAGTAATTTTGTGAAACTAATTTTTTCTTTTCTATATTTTTCAAAGGGTTGCTAATGCTAACTTGATTATTCACATCATGACATCTTTACTAAGTAACTTCTCTAAATTTTGTAAGCATTTTATTACATTTACATTTTCATCCTTTTTGTAAAATTATTTTTATTATCTGATTGGTATATTGTTATGTCATTATCAAAATTCTGTTCAATATCCTGACAACAAAGACTTATAATATCAAATAGGGTCATAGTAGTTGCAAACACAGAGAATTTCACACAGAGAGGGAAAAATATAGATACCATAATTGTGTTGCTCAACAGCAGCTGCAAACTCTCATATTAAAACCTCTCCAATTTAACACCACAGAAAAAGCAAGTGAAAACAAAACAAAAAGTTGAGTGCTCCTCCTATCCTCCTCCTCCTGGAGGATATGTGATGTATGGAGGCAATTCACTTGGCAATATCGGGCAATGGGAGTATATATACTAAGACATGAGTGTCACACCAAAGGTGCATCAATCAATGTTGCACTATAGAATATTGCTATTTAATGCAACTTATGTAGTGCATACATAAATTGGCTTAATGGTAAGGGTGGTGTTGTCAATTTCAACAGGAGGTTAAATGGGATTTTTAGGAATCTGATAGACGTTGGAAGATTTACACACGAAATTCTCTTTTGAAGTTTTGACTCCAGAGCTGCTCTGCAAGATGTGAAATTTTACACATGAGCTGCCTATAAAGTCTGCTTTCATTGTAAATAACTGGCTTCTGGTGTATGTCTCTGTAGGAATAATTAATTCCTTTTATATGCTAATTATCATAAGCATTAAGAACCACTGTCTTCCAGTTTCATATCCAAAAGAAACATTAATATTAAACCACAGATGAATAATTATGCCCCCATTTTTGTATATTTAGAATGGGAAGAGCACAATCTACGAAACAAGTCTAAACATGGTTATTAAAGTGCAAGCTGTTTGTAAGGAATTGTGCCGTCCATTATATTAGATCCTAGTAGGGTATGTGACATATCTATTGAATGGAAAAATTTAAACAAAAATCACAGATGCAATTATTATGTCTGTGGTATGCCCATAAATGGAAGTAAAGTCAAAACAGTTTCTTCTTGGATTGATGTTAGTTTGGAACACAAAGGGGTGGTCACTTATTATTTCTGTAGGTACACCTGATCTCCACCTCTGGGCCAGACTTGGAAATCTGAGATGAATCCAGAGAGTATATATCCAATGATGTGTAAATGTCTAGTGTACTTGCTTGGGACCAAGATCTAATTTTGAGTGAGTAACCATCTTTCCTTCCTGTAGACCCCCTGGGCAGAAGATGCTTTACTTTTACTTTTATCGAGTGAGTAGTTAGGACTTCTGTTAATTTATCCTTTTTGTTTTTATCTGTTGTTGGTGTGAATAATTTGTCTGTCATCTATTTTTTTGTATGCGCGGTGTTTATTTTGGTTTATAATAAATATTCCTTTATTAACTTCTGGCTCTGTCTGGTAAAAAATCACGTTACCTGAATTAATTAGTGTTGTGCAATTGCATAGACATTGTGCTAAATTGTATTTGCTGGGGTTTTATTAATAATTCACCTGGGAGACCAAGGCACCCCATTTAGAAATTTTCTTTGTGGTGGCAGTGTTAAAAATAGTAATAGTTGTATTATTATAATTAAGTGTGGGCGGTGTTAAGGGAGATTTTTATTGTTGCAGAAAAATAGTGAACTTTAACCCTTTCACAACAAGAACTTAGTCATGCATACTCTAGGGTGAGTTTGTGACAATGGACTCCTTGGTTAGACTACTTTAAGGACATAGGGAACCAGCAGGGTCTTTGAGTCATTCACCATTTTAATTTATAAAGCAAGAGGACTTATAAGAAGAATATTTTTAAGAGATATTCTAATAGTGCACCACGCTACTTTTTGTTTTCACTTGTTTTCTTACTGTGGTGTTAAACTGGAAAGGTTTGAACACAAGTGTTTGTAGCTGCTCTAGTGCAACACAATTGGGTTATTATTATAATTAGCATTAGGTCACAATTTAAACTTTCTGTTTCTCATGAAGAGTATAAGGAGGCTGTGTGAGTCACAGTCAGGTGAGGTGTGACTAGGGCTGCATAAAAATAATAATTTAAATCCTAAATGGCAAGGAATTGAGCAGTAAAACTGCAAGGTCATGATATATACACCAAAACGCTTGATTAAGCTAAAGATGTTTTGATGCTTAGAGTATCTGTTTTATAATTATAGACACCTTTATTCCTAGGGGAATTCCTACTTTGATATGATCACAACTGAACCAAAGGAGACTCTTTAAACATTTCACTTTGTATGGCTAGATATCTAGATAGTATGGCATGATATTTTTATAAGCCTGAGACACTAAATTAACTTTTAGCATCTAGTTAGACATATGTTTTGTACACAATTAAATATCCTGACAGGGTTGTATACATTCTAGTAGGTACTATCTTCTTTACCGTAACATGTCCTTAACATAAAACCAAGTTACGTCTGATGCGAACAACAGGTGACATCACTCAACTTAAACTGTTATGTGTATTTATATACCTGTATTTATGTATTTATTTATTTATTTATTTATCCTTTACATAAGTACAGGGGGAGGCTTAAAGATTTCATTATTGCAAATAGACTTTCATAAAAAATAGACAAACAAACAAACAAACTAACCACCAAGCCCTCAATGAATACTATTTTAGCAACATACTTCTCTACCCTACCATTACCTTCTGTGTCACTATACCCCACTCCCTCTAGCATGTAAGCTTATTTGAGCAAGGCCCTCAACACCATCTGTTCCTGTGCGTCCAACTCATTTGGTTACAGATACATGTTATAATGGAAGAAAGGAGATTTAATCTAAGGCAAAGAAAAGGTTTTTTTTTTTTTACTACATGGATGTGGAATTCTCTGCCTGAAGAGGTGGTTTTATCAGGGTCTATTCAGATGTTTAAACAGCAATTGGATAAATACTTGCAAAAACATAACATATAGGGATATAATTTCTAATTAGTGGGGTAATAGCTGCTTGACCAAGGAGATATCTAACTGTAATTTTGGGGTCAAGAAAGAATTGATTCCTAATTTGTTGCAAAATTGGAAACACTTCAGACTGGGTTTTTTTGCCTTCTTTTGGATCAACAGCAAAAACATATGTGAGGAAGGCTGAACTTGATGGATGCAAGTCTCTTTTTAGCTATGTAAGTATGTAACTATGTGTTGTGCCTTGCACACCAAGATGCCTTTTTAGTGAGTGAAAGCTGATGGGAAAATTACAAGGTGCAGTTGTGGAGGTTTTTCTATAAAAATAAAATACACATACACAATAAACACATACACAATAAAATGTCTTCTTTATATATTTTAATTAGTTTGGAATTCCAGTTTTTCATTAAAAAGATTATATTTTGATGAAAACCTCAAAAGTGACATTGTGGCTTTTATTGTACACACCACAAGTTTTTATTATCTTGTACATTTTAGATCTAAAACCATATGAAAGCAAGTGAAGTCTCAGAAAGAGATGATGCAGCAACAGTTTCACTATAGCAGTAAAGTGATGAAAGCAATGCTATAAATCAGACATTAAAAAAAATCACAATAGTGGCAAATTTTTAATAGACCTTAAAAAACAATCGAACTTAAATGCGCAGAAAACCGCTGAAGGATTTCAAAATTAAATCTGTGATCAGGATAAAGAGGTAAAGTAAAAAATTACAATTGCGTATAAAGAAATAGAACAAGCAGCTATAGCCAGTTAATTTGCACTTGTCAAATGAAATTGAGGTACTAATACATTCAGGATGCAGACAATTCCTGTGCTTAAAGGTTGAAAAAGAGAAAATTCATAAAACCAGCTAGCCGTGTATGCCTTAGTCACTGTTCAAGCAGTTTCTGTTGAATAGAACCCTTTGTACTTCTCTTGAAAATTATGGTGCTTCTTGTGTGTTTACCAAGGTCATATATTTTAAACAATAAACAGCACCTGAACTAATTCAAAGGAACTAGCTTTGGGGAAATAAAAAAAATGGTACAATTTATGTTCTTTTGCATATCCAATAATTAATTGCAATAAAATTGAAAATAACTTGGGTGGCTCGCTGCAACTTATTTTATAAATTGATTTCATACGCACTAAAACACACATAATGCGAAAGATTTAAAATGCTACAATTTTTCTTTTTGTTGCGCTCAAGTATCAAAGTTTTAAAAAGACATATTTTCATATGACATTTAATGTTCTTCAGTTATTGTTAAAAGTATTTTACTTTGGCAATTTCTGTCTTTTTTTAAAAGTATGACAATTTTCATTTTAATTTTTCTGTGATTGTATTGTAGGTTTGCTCGGAAATCTACATAGTAATGTGTTCGTACAATGGTTTACAAAATGCATTCTTTCCTCATATTATCTGCTGCCATTTTTAGTTCAAGGTAATATTGGGAACATTTACTTAGCTGTATGAAACCCTAATCTCCAACCACATACTCATCTAAACATTATACCAGTGAGATGTACAAAATTGTAGATTATGCTATTATGCTAACCGAGTGTACCTATAATCTTAATTTTATTAATGACAGGAGGCGAGCATTTTGCATAACTTTCTTTACTCAAAACTCCAACAGCACAGATCAATCATAGAATCAACCAATGAAAACAAAGTAACATTCTTTATAAAGGCCTGACAGTCCAAACTTCTCCTCTTTCTTTGATGCAAGGTAGTTAGAAAGAAAATAGAACTGGAAGAGGAAAGTAAATGGAAGAAGTGAACACCAATTCCAAATTGTTCCAAAAACATATTCTAAAAGGAGAATATACCAGATCACTAAAAATACAATTGAAATATATATAAAAAAGGCAAACCTACTGAAAGAAACTGTGCCCTCTAAAACACCCAATCCCTGAGGAAGTCCAGTGGACGAAATGCGTTGGATACTGGGGACTCTCTGTTGCAATCTCTATCTGTTGTAAATCGGTCACCTAGTCTAGCCACAGTCCTCTTCCGGATTAGTCTGCACAATATGCTGCCCAGCCCTAGAGGCTGGCATCCAATCTTACCACAAATATTAGGTCTCCCCGGCTGGTGGGCGGGATCAGTCTCGCCCACCGGCTGACGCAGTCAGAAGGAGGAGCGGCATGGAGGGAGACGCAGCGACGTGAGACATCATCGCTACCTCAGGTAAGTGACTGAAGGGGTGTTTACCCCTTCAGCAACCGGGGATTGGGGGGTGGGAGGGAGAGGGAACCTGTAGTGCCAGGAAAACGGATTGTTCTCCTAGCACTGGAGTTTCCCTTTAAAGAATTGTCAAACCATTTTGTCATTTTATCCTCTGAGGTTAACACTGTAGTAGTGAAGCCAGTTTATAGATTAAAATACCAAGTGGTGAAGTGGTCATAGTGCTTGGAGTCTGTATGTAGAGCATTTTAGTTTGAAACATTACACCTATAGAAATATAGAACATTGCTGCTGGACTCCATTTTGATAGTGTCTTAAACCAACTTGGTGCAAAAGTTGAAGCCTGGCCTATAATTCTACTCATATTGGGCATCTGTTATCAGCTCATAAACTATGCCGGACACAGATGGCCGATAGGTGTACAGCCCTGCTCTCTGTGCTTCCCAAGTCTTCCCCATAGCTTAATCTGCTAGAATATCCCTATCCCTACAGCATGAAGAACTTTGCCTAGGCGTGGGTTTGCATGTAAGTTTTTGCTTTATTTCTTTTCTTTTTTTGCCTGCAGTATTTACTCAATCCAAAAACATTTTATTATTTTTGGTTGGAGAAAGCCTTTAACCACTTAGTGACCAGAACGTTTTTCACACCCATAACAATTTAAGAATACATGTGCTGAGAACTTTAAGGGTTACTGCCAAAGAACACCCTAAAATGTGTTCAGCAACATCTCCTGAGTACAGTGAAACTACCCATGTATAGGTGTGTCAGGTTCTCTGGGGGCTAAAAGACCTTATTTGGAGGGTGCACATTCCAGTTTTCAAACTTGGAATTTTAACAGCTGGTCATCATGCACCCATGTCCTATTTGGGACATTTTTGAAGCCGACCAATGTAATTTACCCCCATCAAACAATATATGTTTGAAAAATAGACACACTAGGGTATTTCAAATGGTGGTATGTTAACACTTCCATGCACTAATTTTACCACCAGTCTTTCTCAAATTTTTGGGTAGTGATTTTTTTGTGTTATTTTTCTCTCACATTTTACTTTAGGCATGGAATCTCAGTTCCTGTTTTATGTTACTGACAAAGAACACCCCAATATGTGTTCAGCAACATCTCCCGAGTACAGTGAAACTACCCATATATAGGTGTGTCGGGTTCTCTGGGGGCTAAAAGACCTTATTTGGAGGGTGCACATTCCAGTTTTCAAGCTTGGAATTTTAACAGTTGGTCATCATGCACCCATGTCCTATTTGGGAAATTTTTGAAGCCGACCAATGTAATTTACCCCCATCAAACATTATATGTTTGAAAAATAGACACCCTAGGGTATTTCAAATGGTGGTATGTTAACACTTCCATGCACTAATTTTACCACCAGTCTTTCTCAAACTTTTGGGTAGTCATTTTTTTGTGTTATTTTTCTCTCACATTGTACTTTAGGCATGGATTCTCAGTTCCTGTTATATGTTACTGATAGAGTTGAGTGGACCCCGGACCCGAACACGGACATATCACTGTATGTTTGGGTTGGAGTTTGGTGTTCTGTGATTTAATGGCGCGTTTTGTAAGGCTGCAGACAAGTGTTTGACTCGTGCAGCATGTGACCCAGCCTCTATATATAAGCTGGAGTTGCGTAGCGCCGCACGCACATGAGGTCTTATTAGTGTATGGAGAGGATGCTGCATCTGTGAGGGACAGCTTAGGAAAGAATTCTGCAAACTAGTACATTAGTGGGGTGCACTTCATATCTGAGAGTCAATTAGAAGCGTCAAATACTGCGGTTACATCAGAGTTTTAAAAAGTCAATTAAAAAGAAGCGTCAAATACTGTGGTTACATCGGAGTTTTAAAAAGTCAATTTTTTTTGGTGCTAAACTGCTAAATAGTAAATTTGGGGCATGCTCTTCATATCTGAGAGTCAAATAGAAGCGTCAAATACTGCTGTCACATTGCAGTTTTAAAACCTAAACATTTTTGGGTGCTAAACTGCTAAATAGTATTTTAGTGGGGTGCACTTCATATCTGAGAAGCAAATGGAAGCGTCAAATAGTGCGCTTACAGCGCAATTGTAAACATTCTTATTTTCTGGGTGCTAAACTGCTAAATAATACATTTGCGACCTGCACTTCATATCTGAGAGTCAAATAGATGTGTCAAATAGTGCGCTTACAGTGCAATTGTAAACATTCTTATTTTCTGGGTGCTAATCTGTTAAATAGTACATTAGTGAGGTGCACTTCATATCTGAGAGTCAAATAGAAGTGTCAAATACTGCGGTTACAGCGCAATTGTAAACATTCTAATTGTTTTGGTGCTAAACTGCTAAATAGTACATTTGCAGCCTGCACTTCATATCTGAGAGTCAAATAGAAGCGTTAAATAATGAGCTTACATCGCAATTGTAAACATTCTTATTTTTTGGGTGCTAAACTGCTAAATAGTACATTTGCGGCCTGCACTTCATATCTGAGAGTCAAATAATAGCGTCAAATAGTGCGCTTACAGCGCAGTTGTAAACATTCTAATTGTTTTGGTGCTAAACTGCTAAACAGTACATTTGCGGCCCGCACTTCATATCTGAGAGTCAAATAAAAGCGTCAAATAGTGCGCTTACAGCGCAATTGTAAACATTCTTATTTTCTGGGTGCGAATCTGCTAAATAGTACATTAGTGGGGTGCACTTCACATCTGAGAGTCAAATAGAAACGTCAAATAGTGCACTTACAGCGCAATTGTAAACATTCTTATTGTTTTGGTGATAAACTGCTAAATAGTATTTTAGAGGGGTGCACTTCATATCTGAGAGTCAAATAGAAGTGTCAAATACTGCGGTTACAGTGCAATTGTAAACATTCTAATTGTTTTGGTGCTAAACTGCTAAATAGTACATTTGCGGCCTGCACTTCATATCTGAGAGTCAAATAGAAGCGTCAAATAGTGCGCTTACAGCGCAATTGTAAAAATTCTTATTTTCTGGATGCTAAACTGCTAAATAGTACATTTGCGGCCTGCACTTCATATCTGAGAGTCAAATAGAAGCGTCAAATAGTTTGTAAACATTCTTATTTTCTGGGTGCTAAACTGCTAAATAGTACATTTGCAGCCTGCACTTCATATCTGAGAGAGTCAAATAGAAGCGTCAAATACTGCCGTTACAGCGCAATTGTAAACATTCTAATTGTTTTGGTGCTAAACTGCTAAATAATACATTTGCGGCCTGCGGTGCATTTCTTGCAGTCTGATAAACTAAAAAAAAAATTGTTGACTATTGGCGGTTACATTGTCGCCTGACATAAACCATCTGTTAGTTTGGTCGGTGAACGCAAAGAATGAGCAGAGCGTCAAATAAGGGACGTGGCCCTGGTGCTGCTGATGTTGGTGGAGCGCCTGTTGCAAGGAGAGGACGTGGTCGATCTGTGCCAGCTACACGCACAAGTAAAACACCTTCCTCAGGTGCGAGTAGGCGACAGAACCTTCAGCGTTATTTGATAGGCCCGAATGCCACTCTACAAATGGTGAGGCCAGAACAAGTACAGGCGATAGTAGATTGGACGGCTGACAGTGCCTCCAGTTCCTACACATTGTCTCCCACCGGCCCCCTGCTGAAAGCTCAGAGTTGGCACCTGCAGCCCATGGCCATCTGTCTTTCACCTCACCCCCGTGCAAATCAGCCAAGCAGTCTAAGCCACAAGTCATGCAGCAGTCTCTTATTTTTTTTGATGACTCTGCTGGCGGGGTTTCCGTGGGCCATCCACCTAGCCCTGCCCCTGAAGTTTAAGAGACTGATGCACAACCACTTATGTTTCAGGATGTGGACATGCAAGGACCACCGCAGCACGTCTCTGATGATGATGAAACACATGTGCCAACTACTGTGGCTTCCTGCAGTGTACTGTGGCTTCCTGCAGTGTGCAGACCAGCAAGGAGGGCAGGGTGGAGGAGTGGGTGGAAGATGATGTGGAGGATGATGAGGTCCTAGAACCCATATGGAATGAGGGTCATGAGAGTGACATGTGCAGTTTGGAAGAAGAGGCAGTGGTCGCACAGAGGCACCAGCACAGCATAAGAGGGAGCAGGGTGCAAAAGCAGAGTGGCCATCCCCTAGACGGTACGCCTGCTACTGCCCACCGCACCCAGGGACCGAGCACACCAAAGCCAGCTCCAAGGAGTTCCCTGGCGTGGCAGTTCTTCAAACAATGTGCTGACGACAAGACACGAGTGGTTTGCACGCTGTGCAATCAGAGCCTGAAGCGAGGCATAAACGTGCTAAACCTGAACACAACCTACATGACCAGGCATCTACATGGAAAGCACAAGCTGCAGTGGAGTAAGCACATCAAAAACCAAGAAAGGTCTCAGGCTTCCTCTTCTGCTGCTGTCTTGGCCTCTTCCTCCACCTCTTGAGTGACAGTGGCACCTGCCACCCAGAAAACAGAGGATGTGGCAGCAACGCCACCACGTTCACCACCGTCCCCAAGCATCTCCACACTGTCCCATGGAAGCGTTCAGCTGTCCATCTCCCAAACACTGGAGAGAAAGAGGAAGTATGCCCCTACCCACCCGCGATCCCTGGCCCTGGCCCTGAATGCCAGCAAAATTCGTGGCCTTTGAAATGCTGTCATTCCATTTGGTGGAGACGGACAGATACGTGGACCAGTAAGCAACGACAGGGACGCTATATCTCCCTAACTGAACACTGGGCAAATGTAGTGGCTACTGGGCCTGATGTGGATAGCAGTTTGGCGAATGTCCTTCCGCCACTGAGGATTGCAGGGCATTTCTCTTTGCCTCCTGTTGCTTCCTCCTCCTACTCCGCTTCCTCCTTCTCTACCACCACCTCATCCGGGCAGCGTAAAACCTTCACCACCAACTTCAGCACAGCCAGGGGGAAATGACAGCAGGCTGTTTTAAAACTCATATGTTTGGGGGGAAAACTCCACACTACGCAGGAGCTGTGGACGGGCATGGAACAACAGACCGATGAGTGGTTGTTGCCACTGAGCCTCAAGCCTGGCCTGGTGGTGTGCGATAATGGGCAAAATCTCGTAGCACCTCTGTTCCTAGCCGGTTTGACGCACATCTGAAACTGCATGTGCTGAATTTGTTGGTGCAGAAATTCCTGGAAAACTACCCAGATATCAGAGCTGCTATAGAAAGTGCAAGCCGTCTGTGCGCGCTTTCGGCGTTCTCACCCTGCTGCTGCTCGCCTGTCTGTGCTGCAGCGTAACTTCGGCCTTCCCGCTCACCGCCTCATATGCGAAGTGCCCACAAGGTGGAACTCCACCTTGAACATGCTGGAGAGACTGTGTGAGCAGCAGCAGGCGATAGTGGAGTTTCAGATGCAGCATGCACGGGTCAGTCGCTCTGCGGAACAGCCCCACTTCACCACCAATGAGTGGGCCTCCATGCGAGACCTGTGTGCCATTTTGCACTGTTTCGAGTACTCCACCAACATGTCCAGTGCCAATGACGCCGTTCTCAGCCTTACTATCCCACTTCTATGTCTCCTTGAAAAAACGCTTCGGGCGATGATGGAAGAGGATGTGGCTCGGTTATCAGGCCAGTCATTCACAAGTGGCTTGGAGGGTGGGTTCCTGCACCAGCATAGGCCAGGTACACAATTGTCAAGCCAGGGCACAGTTCTGGAGGATGAGGAGGAGGATGATGAGGATGAGGATAAGGATGAGGAGGAGAAGGAACTGTGTTCACAGCAGGGTGGCACCCAACGCAGCTCGTGGGCATCACAGAAGCGTGGCTGGGGGTATACGGAGGACACAGACGATACACCTCCCACAGAGGACAGCTTATCCTTGCCTTGGGCAGCCTGGCACACATGAGCGACTACATGCTGCAGTGCCTGGGCAACGACTGCCGAGTTGCCCACATTCTAACTTGTGCTGATTACTGGGTGGCCACCCTGCTGGATCCCCGTTACAAGGACAACGTGCTGTCCTTAATTCCCTCACTGGAGCATGATTGGAAGATGCGCGAGTACAAGCGCATGCTGGTAGACGCGCTGCTGAGGGCATTCCCAACTGACAGCAGTGGCTCAGTAGAAGCACAAGGAGAAGGCAGAGAAGGAAGAAGAGGTCGCCAACGCAGCACCTCAGAAGGCAGGGTTAGCATGGCCGAAATGTGGAAAAGCTTTGTCAGCACACCACAACAACCAGTACCACCATCTGATATGGAACGTCTTAGCAGGAGGCAGCATTTCAGCAACATGGTGGAACAGTACTTGTGCACACGCCTACACGTACTGATTGATGGGTCTGCCCCATTCAACTTCTGGGTCTCCAAATTGGGCACATGGCCTGAGCTTGCCCTTTATGCCTTGGAGGTGCTGGCCTGCCCTCCAGCCAGTGTATTGTCTGAACGTGTGTTTAGCACGGCAGGGGGCGTTATCACAGACAAGCACAGCCGCCTGTCCACAGCCAACGTGGACAAGATCACGTTTATTAAAATGAACCAGGCATGGATCCCACCAGACTTGTCTGTACCTTGTGCAGAATAGACATTTATAACAGCCTCACCCAGCCATTGTTAATTAACTTTTATGTTATTTTAAGTGATTTCCCTATCCAAATTTGTTTGCAGGGCACTTGTCCTACTCTTACCCCAATTTTACTTCCTTTTGAAGCCCTCTAGCCCTTTCCAGGACTTTTTTAGAGGCATTTTAGTGCCCAAAAAAGGGGTTCGGGATCAAGTTCGATCCTGAACCTGGACATTTTTTCAAAGTTCGGCAGAACCCGCCGGTCCCGAACATAGCATTTGAAAAAGTAGGCAACCCAGGGTATTCAAAATGGGGTATGTCCAGTCTTCTGTAGTTGCCATTTAGCCACAAACACTTGCCAAAGTTAGCGTTCATGTTTGTTTTTTGCATTTTTTTACACAAAAACTGCACTTTCACTCGTGATTTCATCGTCGTGATAAGTTTTACTGTTTTAAACACTCATATTTGTGTGCAGCGAAGTTGCCCGAGTATAACTATACCTCCCATGTACAGGTTTTATGGTGTTTTGGAAAGCTACAGGGTCAATATAGGGCTTGCCCAATTCAGTTTGCCAGATTGGTTTGCTGGGTCTATGTTGTCTTTTGAGACCATATGGCAGCCCAGGAATGTGAATTAAACTCATCATGGAATACCTTTTTTAAATGTAGACAACCCAGGGTATTCTTTTGTAGTAGCCACTTAGCCACAAATGCTGGCCAAAATTAGCTTTTTTTATTTGTTTTTTAAAATTTTTGAAACAAAAACTGCACTTTCACTGGGGATATCATCGTCGTGATAAGTTTTACTTTTTTAAAATAAAAATAAATAAAATGTTTTTAAAAAAATAAATAAATTATATATATATATATATATATATATTTATATATAAATACATACACACACTTTTATTTCCTATATATGTATAATATATTATGGAATAATTAAAGCATTTTATAATATATTATACATATATAATGCATATATATGATTTCATTATAAGTGTATTTTGAGATATATGTGTGTATATCTCAAAGTACACTGATAAATAAATCATATATATGCATTATATATGTTTAATATATTATAGCATGCTTTAATTATTTTATAATATATTATACATATATAATGTATGTTATTTTTATTTTTTTACTTTTTAGCAGCCTGGAGGACTGTCTGACAGCTCAAACAGTCCCCCTGCTGTCAGCTCCATAGACTCCTATTGCGCCATGGGATTCTGGTGATCACATGGCCCTGAAGGGCAGTGGTGGCCGGAGCTACTGCAGGGGGACTGCTGGGGTCTTGGGCAGTTACCCCTGACTGGGATCGCAGCAGATCGCCGGTCCAGGTAAGGTCCAGTGCTCCTATTTGCTGGAGTACAAGGTACGTCAGCGGTCCTTAACAACCGTTTTTTGTCAGACGTACCTAGTATGTCTGGGGTCGTTAAGGGTATATATGTATTTATAACGTCATTCTTAATGCATTTTGATTTAAATATATATGTATATTAATATAAAAATATAGTTAGAACAAATTTAAACTGGTATATAATTATAATTTTTTATAATTTTTTAAATAAAATTTTTAAATTTTTGAATTTAATTTTTTAAATTTTTTTATACATATATATATATATATCGTCATTCTAAGTATATTTTAATATATAAATATATATATATATATATATATATATATACACACTTTTAATAATAGTGTACATGTGTTTATTTGCATGTAAAAGTACTTAGATCATATATATCAGGGCTCGACAAATCCCAGGCGCCAGGTCGCCGTGGCGACTAAGAATTGCCCTGGCATCTGGGGTTGGTTGGCCCGTTCCCTCCTTCCTCCCACAGGGAAAATTCAAGCTTGAAGGGCAGCATTTAAAGAGTGACAGCTTGCAGCCCGCCCGCCCGCATTCTTCTGACCCAGCCCACCCACACTGAGCAAAGCTTGACCTCAGAGCCGGCCCGGCCATCCGCATCCCTCAAAGCCGGCCCTCCAGCCTGCCCCTCTAAGTAGAGCTGGCTGCCCGCCCTTTCCCTTGCGCGCCGGGAGGAATTACAGTTCCCTTTCCTTCCTTCCGGCACACAGAGATCTGCATGGGGGTAAGGAGACAGAAGGAGGGGGAGTCTGGAACAACCGCAGCTGCTCGCATCAGTCTCAGCCAGCCCCCACTAACATATTGTTGTTTGCTCCTGCCCAGTCCCACTGGACCCCAGGGAAGCCACCCACCTGAGCCCAAAAGGTAGGAAACAGGAGGGTGGCAAAAAATATGCTTTTTATTTTATTTATTTATGTGTGTATATCTGTTATGCCTGTTTGTGTGTATCTATTAATCTTTGTTTGTGTGTGTATCCATTTGAGTGTATCAAATAATACTTTGTGACTGTGTGAGAGTGTGTGTTTGTCAGTGTGTATGTCTCTGTGAATGTGTGTGTGTGTGGGGGGGTCTGTCTGGGTATGTGTGTCTGTGTGTGGGTTTGTCTGGGTGTGTGTGTCTGTGTGTGTTGTGTGTGTGTGTGTGGGTCTGTCTAGGTGTGTGTGTCTGTGTGTGTGTCTGTGTGTGTGTTGTGTGTGTGTGTGTGGGTTTTTCTGGGGGTGTGTGTGTCTGTGTGTTGTGTGTGTGTGTGTGTGTGTGTGGGAGGGGTCTGCCTGGGTGTGTGTGTCTGTGTGTGTTTGTGTGTGTGGGTCTGTCTGGGTGTGTTGTGTGTGTGTGTGTTGTGTCTGTCTGGGTGTGTGTGTGCGTTGTGTCTGTCTGGGTGTGTGTGTGTGCATTGTGTCTGTGCGTTTAAGTCACCAGCCCCTCTGATCGCATGGGAATGGTGTTCTTACTCACCTTTTTTCCAACGCTATGCTGGTTTTGCTGCAGCTGGCCAGCCTCCATAGCTAAGATTATTAATTACCAATCAGCATCTCCTCATAGAGATGCAATAAATCAATGCATCTCTATGGGGAACGTTCAGCAGCTCCATGCAGAGCGTGAAGACGCTGAATGTAAGGCTGAGTTTACTTAGAAAAGCCTGCAGGGACAATCTATAGACACCAGACCACTACATTAAGCTGTAGTAGTTCTGGCGAGTATAGTGTCCCTTTGAGAATTGTATTTCTGTTGTCGGAAAAAAACTGGCTCCTAACTTTTTTACCTGGCTCCTAGATTGAAAGCAAATTTGTCAAGCCCTGATATATATATATATATATATATATATATATATATATATATATATATAAATACACATATATATATACATGATCTAAGTACTTTTTATTTACTTTATAAACTTTTATTTAACTTTGACTAACTTTAAAAAACTGTTTTTCAGGCACTAGGGGGACTGCCTGAGAGCTCAGACAGGCCCACTGCAGGCACTGCACAAGCTGGCTATTCCAGCCATGTGATCGCGAGAACCCCGCGATTACATGGCCCGGGGGGCCGGATCAGCCGCATGGGGACTACCTGGGAAGCCAGGCAAGTCCCCACATCTCGATTGCCGGCTGGGGATCACCAGGGATCAGGTAAGTGCATAGATTGCCGCGGACGTACCAGTTACGTCCAAGGTCGTTAACGACCATTTCTTGTCAGACGTACCCGGTACGTACGGGGTCGGGAAGGGGTGAAAAAGAGTGTTACCTCAACACTCAACAATTTTGAGCACCTCACAATTTTCTGCTTCTCTTGGTGGTATCCTTGTGCTCTTCTCTATTGTGATTGTTTGGTTGATTGCCTCAGTCCTGAGTCAGCAATCACCAGGCTGGTCTGGTTTTCCAATGCTTCATACATGGTTCTAGTAAGAGATTTATGGGTGCAAAAATAGCGTGTGTCACTTTTGTATTTTTTTATTTGTAAATGCAGATGTCTACTGCCTTTGTTTTATTGTGCTGCACTGTTTTCTGTTACCAAGTTACTTGCTCTACTTGTTCGATCTATAAACACTTACCAATTGTCTTGTCATTAACGTACTGTTCAGCTGCCTGTTCCTTTTTACTGGAATTACCTTATAATTGTCATAACATTGTTGAATTAACCCGCTTTTGGTTATGACATTGCCAACATGTGTCTACAGTTACCATACATTGAAGGTGTATCGTTTATCACCCAGTGGCCAAGACTGCTCAAGTGCTTTAAACTGCGTAACAAATTAAAATTTAAGATACAACATACACATACACACTCCTCTTTCACTTATGCACCATTGTCCTAACATGATTCTACTATATCAACACCGCAAGGGTTCACGTTAACTTCAACATGGGTTTTCAGGTAATTACAAATCAGATGCTCTAAGTCCTAAAGAACTTTGAAAAAGCCTAATGGTGGAGCGCTACAGTGGTCTAAATTGAAAACTATTTCTATATAGGTACTGTGTAGTGGAATATACAAATAGGGACAATATACCTTTAAATGTTTACCTACTTTGTAGTCCTAGTTAAGGTATGGTTTCCCTTTAAAATATAAAAAAGTGCAGACTGTACAGAATTTTATAATTTTAAAATATTACGACAAGTCACCACTCACAATATATAGAGCTAACAATGTAAGCTCAATTGTCTCGCTTTTGATGTCCTTTGAGGTGACCCTTTCCCCTCTTTATAGTTGGTGTCCTAAGCTTTCTTGTTCTATATAAAATAGTAAGACAGACACATATGGTGCAATAATGTTGTTGTCACTAGTAGTAATATGAAAGTAAGTATAATACTCACAAACCCAGAGCCATTCACTAGGCTCAGATCATATCACATATGTGGTTAAGGACTACAATCCTTCTTTAAAAATCACAGGAAAATGCCAAAAGTGTGTTTAGAAAAAAATGCTTTATTTATCACTTTTATATTTTTAAAAAAAGTTAAAAATATATATTAAAAAATACACTTCTATTGCAATATAAGTCCAGAAACAGAGTTTTTCTGCTTACAAAATCCCAGGACTGGTTTTGCCTCCTCAGCTGGGTAAGGTCCCTGTATATCTTCCTTGGACTGTTTCCTTCTTTATATACCCCTTTAATAGGGGAATTATTTATTTCAGGCTTGTAGTTTCGCGGGCTATCACCATAGCAACGGTGACGCTCTGCGTTCCAATCCTCATTACGATTTTACACTCATCCGTGTTACTTCCGCATCAGGCTTCACTATGTCACTTCCGATCTTGTGGTTCAGTGTGAGTTCCAGCCGCTGTTTCCTTGTTCATTGCCGGACCGTGAAAAGAGAAAATCATATTGAAGAGAAATCCAGTATTACTATACTTTGAATGCTCTTATTAGTCGCTATATAACTTATAACATTTTATAATAAAAGATCCTTTGTGATTCTCCAATTTTCATAAGCGATATACATATTTATAATTTAAAGTCTGGTACATAATCTTTAACTTCACATTATTACACAGTCCTATTTTCTGAATGGACTATCTTATGTGTATCCTTTTCTTAAAGATAGAATACAATACAACTTTACTTTAATTCTTCTTGAAAAATTACAAATTTAGTTAGCATCTCAGCAATTATATTTGACACATATATATTTTCATAATGATGTTTAGTATCTGAATTATTTGATATATAAATGTCTTAGTTACCGTATTTATCGGCGTATAACACACACTTTTTCTCCCTGAAAATAGGGGGCAAATTATGGGTGCGTGTTATACGCCGGCCCTTTAAATGCTGCAGCCGCCTGAGCGCTCTGTCAAGAGCGGTCAGGCGGCTGCAGTTGGTTCTCACCTCCCCTCCCCTGTAGCGTGGCCGAGCTGCTCTGCTGTCCGCGGTGCCCGGCCGGAGTGATAGGAAGGTGCACGCTCAGTGTGCACCTTCCCGTCAGTCCGACCGGGTACAGGAAACAGAAACTCCTGTTCCGCGCGGAACAGGAGTTTCTGTTTCCTGTACCCGGTCGGACTGACAGAAGGTGCACACTGAGCGTGCACCTTCCTATCACCTGGCCGCCAATCATGACAGCAGAGCAGCCCGCCACACAGGGGAGGTAGGTAAGAAGAGGGGGAGTGAAGAGGGGAAGGGGCACAGTGGGGAGTGGGGGGCAGAAGAGGGAGAAAGAAAGGGGGCAAGAAGAGGGAGGGGGAGGCAGAAGGGGGCAAGAGGGGAAGCAAGAAGAGGGAGGGGGGAGAAGAAGGGGCAAGAGGGGGAAGCAAGAAGGGAGGGAGGCGAAAGGGGCAAGAAGAGGGGGAGTAAGAAGGGGGTAAGGAGGGGAGGGGGGCAACAGGGGAGGGGGAGTAAGAAGGGGGCAAGAGGGGAAGTAAGAAAGAGGGGGAGGCAGTAAAAAGTAAGAGGGAGGGGGGAGTAAGAAAGGGGGGGTAAGTAAGATGGGGAGGGGGAGTAAGAAGGGGGTAAGAGGGGGAAGCAAGAAGAGGGGGGAGTAAGAAAGGGGGGTAAGAAGAGGGGGGAGGGGAGTAGCAGGGGTAAGAAGAGGGGGAGGGGGAGTAAGAAGGGGGTAAGAAGTTCCTTATTTGAAATGTAAGTTTTTTTTTCCTGAAATTTCTTTCTTAAAATGAGGTGCGTGTTATACGCCGGTGCGTGTTATACGCCGATAAATACGGTACTTCATCTTTCATTAATAGTATGGTATAGAGAAGTTTATTTTAAAACTTTTGCTAGTATTTTTGGTTTGATTTTAAAAAATTCTCCTTAAATTATAGTTTTATTTGGAACAATTTTATGAAAACTGGCTTTAAATTTACTATACATCTTTGCATCCAATAATAAAACAGGGCAATCATCTTAAAAAATTATTTTTAGAAGCAATTTTTAAAAATGTTTAGAATAAAAAATAAACATAATTAAAATATTTGGGAAAAAAACCTCACATAGATCATCTAAGGGTCCTTATTTAAAAAAATGGCACATTTCAAACTCGGCATTCAATCCATTCGGGATTAGAATGTTTAATTTGAAAATCCACTCCATTTCTACCATGCTGAGTTTTTTTTATCAAAATCACCTACTCTTCAATCTTTTTCTATTTTCCTTAAACCTAAAAATATAGTGCCTTTTGTCTCACTGTTATGTTGTTTTTTTGTAGTGTAAGGAAATACTATGTCTTTCAAAACCCTTAATGATGTTACGGCCATGCTTTTCTATTCTTATATGAAGGGCTCTAATGGTCTTTCGGATGTAGTATAAGCCACATGGACATTGTATCAGATATATTAGGTTCTTTGAGTAGCAGGTAATGAATTACTCTGTCCCTTTAATTGTCTTCTTTTATTTTCTGTCCTTTTGCAGGCCAAACATTGTCCGCAACCGAAAAATCCCTTATCTGAATTTAAAAAAATACTTGATTTTTCTTTTCTTTGATAAAACTAGTCGTAAGAGAGGTACGTAAATTATTTACGCCTCTATGGATAAAACAAGGTTCTTCTGGAAGGAAAGTGCTAAGTGCAGGGTCTTGGAGTAGAATTGGCCAGTATTTAGAAATGTTTTTTCTAACTTTATAGTTATCTGAACTATAGTTGCATATAAAAGGTATTTCTTTATTCGTATCTTCTTTTTTATCTTTATATTTCATAAGATTTTTTCTTTTTACCTTTTTAATTTCAATTCTCGATTTTTCCAATTTATGTTCCTCATAACCTTTTTCTAGAAAGTCTTGTTTAATTTTGTTTGACTGTATTTCAAAGACATTGGAGTCTGAACAATTGCGTCTTATCCTTAAATATTGGCCTCTTGGGGCGTTCTCAAGCCAGGATTAGAAATGGCAGCTTTCTCTTTCTATAAAGCTGTTCGCATCTACTGCCTTAAAATTCACGTTAACTTCAACATAGGTTTTCAGGTAATTACAAATCGGATGCTGTAAGTCCTAAAAAAGCTATATATATGCCATTCATATGATGTTTTAAGTTACAGTTGTTGGTTGCATTTGAAATAATTCCAGTTTTCTCATCTCATACGTCTACAGAGTCTGTGAAATAATGTTGAGATTTGGAGATTTGTCAAGATTTTTGTTACGATTCAAATGTAATCATGTATTCAAATGTTAACTTGAAAAATAAAAATGAATTGTATTATTTTAAAAAGCATAGACCACATTTTATTTCAGTTGTGAAAGCAATAAATCTGAACAATACTTGAATATATGGTTGTTTGTTGTGTTCAGATTTATGTTGTCTCCAAATCTCAACATTATTTCACAGACTCTGTAGACGTATGAGATGAGAAAACTTTGCCCCTTGAGTTCTAAACAATGCACCATGGATAATTGATCAGCTAGGAAATAAAATGATAAAAATATAAAACTAGCTGATGGATGTGAAGGCTTGCAGATTAATTGTCTGTAGGTTTATAGATATAATAAGTGGTGAAAACAATATGGGAAAGGGACAAGATAATGAAATGTAAACTAGAGTTATAGTATTTATTAATGACAGCATAAGACGAAAATGACACAGAAAGATGTAGTGGAGCAGTGGAACATTCAGATCATAAATACATCATTAAAATATTTGCATACATTACTGTCTGAACTAGAGAAAATAAATGTGAATTATTCTGTAAGAATTTTTACAATTGTAAGTAGCAGAGTTTGTATCTTTAGCTCTATAAAATGCAAAGAATATTCTATTATTTGTAGTGTGACCATTGTGTAATATTGTACAGCCAATATCAGAGTACACTATATAAACCAATTATATTAGGATACTGTATTTGTATCTTTATTCCAACAGTTTACAGAAAAAAAAATT
Source organism: Pelobates cultripes (assembly GCA_933207985.1). NCBI lineage: Eukaryota > Metazoa > Chordata > Amphibia > Anura > Pelobatidae > Pelobates > Pelobates cultripes. The sequence goes on from OW240913.1 coordinate 146,379,525, forward strand.
GACAAAGAATTGAATAAGCAACAAAGAACCCTGTGCAAGTACAATTTAAATTAATTCTAACAACAAATAATACATATCAATATGTAAACTATAAAAATAGCAACAAATATCCAGGAGCTTACAAAGAGAGTTAATGTGGTAATAAAACCTAGTTAAGAAATACACTGAAGTTCAGTGGATATAAAATACAAAATGTGTACAGATCTCTTAAGTTTTCAATATAAGAAATTATATGTATTGCATAAGAATCCTTGAACCTGGAAGGAGGGAATATCCCAGGGCAAGTTGGCCCCTTGCCAAATGTTCTACTTTTATAATAATAAAAGGTAGTAGCAAAAATAGATAAAATTGTTATATCTGTACCAATTGACAGGAAAAATTGCAATATATGTTACAGTCTAGCAAAACCAGCGCATGGAACTGGTTGCTATAAGCAATAGAAATTGCTGAAAACAACAGAGTTAAAAAACAAATTTATTCCAAGATAGTTAAACATATAATTAAAAATAAGTCCACCTTACATAAAAGATACAGAGCAACCTTATTACCATGGACGGATGGATTTGGATGTTGTTCGTAATCCTATCTTACAAATTCTGATCGCCGGTGAGGACGGCGTGCATGCCACAATGCGTTCCACCTCGAGACTCACTTCGGGGGATTACCACTGTTCGCCGGATGATGCAGATAGGATGCCTGGAATTCAAGGTGATATATCAGTTCTTGTGTCGATACCCTGGCTGGTTGTTTGTTGTGTGGACGTTCTATGGAGCTGTCTGATGCGTTTCATAGGGGGTAGCCCTACTTCCTCAGAGACGTATAGGTTCACCTCTATCTGGGTATGTTTAAATATCCCTCAGTTGTTTGATCAATTAATCAATATTCGTAACAGGTAAGTTAATTTTAGTAGAATATGTAAAACATCTATGACATTATGGTATATCAAAAAACAGAAATACAGTACAAACACCAAAATTTTTTTTTTACATTTTATACTAAAGATTTTATGCAATAAAAACATTTAAAATGTTTGTCTCTTGTCATAATTTCTATACACTTTTTAACTATATTTTGTATGATAAAATAGTAGATCCTAACATTAGATAATATGATGACTGCACTCATTTTCAACTTTCACTTATACTCTGAAAAATTAATAAGAACTGCATCAATGTTGCATCATGATTTTGCATAATCTATTTTTTAAATTAAAAATATTGCTTAGATTAAAAACATTGTTTTATTGATATATAGCACTTTACTTTTGCACACATTAAATATATATCGCTTTCCTTAAATAGTCACATTATGCACCTACAATAATAAATGAAACATAGTTAATTTAAAATTGTATCTATGTTGTAGCTTTACATAATCTGTTTTATACAGGGTGTTACATCATAAATGTGTATCGTTTTCAAGACTCAGTCAGCCACATTGTATACCTCCGATAATGGGTGAGATGAAATAATATTACTTAAATGTGCACTCGATAACTTCTTATGAATGACATGATTTTAAAATTAACCCTTAAAAAGCAATTTCCTCGCAATAGAAAGATGATTTCTGCAAATAAAAGTAAAGAATATACATAAGAATGATAAATTAGTAATAAGTAAAAAATATATATATTTTGCAACGAAGGATGTGTTGGTTTTTCTGAAACGAGATATAAATGTTAGTAGGCAATATAACATGGTGGGGAGACATTTTAACCATTAACATTCACATATTCAAATGTATGGGTTTGTGTGTCTCCTATTCTGTATCCATGATAAATATAATATGTGAGCCATGCATATAACCAATATATAGTAGATCCGAAGTAAAAAAATCAATATTATATAGGATGGGAGAAATCCTAATGTTATAAAGAATCTATAGAGGGGAATTAATAAATCAGAGCCTCAATCAAATAAGGGTAAAAACTTAAAATGGGCAGCACCTACATCCTAAAACGTATCAGGTTCCCTGAAACTAAGCCTTAAAGATATATCCGAGATTATTTAGAACTCCGTATATAACAATGTCATGATATAATGCCTAAAAGTGTCTAATTATTAAAAAAAGGAGGGGAAGAGGGTATAACCTAAAAGAATACGTAAATGACTAAGAAAGTACAAAGGAAAGTATAAAAGAAAATGTAAAAGAAGTAATCCGCAATAGGACTATAATATAAAAAATATAAATATATACAAACATCTCTACATCTGTTATAAAGTAACCTAAATATATCTAAAATACAGACTTAAAATTCATATGTCAATATCGTAAAAATATCTATTGGGGAAAAAAGGGGGAAGATCTAACCTAAAAACTTAATTAACATTTGGATAAAACGGGGGAATTACAATAATGGATAATCTATAAAAATGAAAATGAATAATCTATAAAAATGCGTTGAGCTCAAAATCAACATTGAGGCTATAAGGAACTAAAGTATTCAGAGAAAATATCCATTTTGCCTCAGTTTGATCAAGGTTAATATCTATGCTTCCTCCCCTCCAATGTATATTAACTTTTTCTATAGATATAAATGTCAATTCATTGCAATTCATGTTTGTTCTTATTTTGTGTTCTTTCAAGTCATGAAGTGATATAAATTTAGTGCTCTTGATTGCTGTCGTCGGATTGTTTTTGCAACCTTCACACTTTTGACATCTCGTAAAACATTTCATATTCCCTTGTTCTTCTCTGGTCCTCTCCGATCTAATAGTGGGGGCTAACATTAACTTTAGATTGGGTGCCTGTGTGTAGATGATTTGTGGTTTCTCCTCAATAAGTTGTGCTACAGTTGGATCACTTCTTAGGATTCCTCAATGTCTCTTAAGTATTCTCTGTATAGTCTGCGACTGGGTGTTGTATTGTGTAATAAAGGCTGGAATCTTATTGGATATCTGTGTTAATTTAATATTATTCCGTAAGGTTCTCATGGGATGTTTTCTCAAGAGCTTCTCCCAAGAGTGTCTCTTATGGATTTTGGATAAATGGTAAAATACCGGTACCCTTGGGAATCTAGCATACCTATATTTGAATTCTCTTTCATTAATGATTCCCTTTTCTTTTCCAGATTAAAAACATTTATTTCTTCCTTTTCTGTATTATCAGGTCTTCTGTTTGTTCTCCTCCTTCTTCTACATCTTTTAATGTTCTTTTTCTCCGCACTTCTGGTGATTTGAAATCTTCCATTGAGAATTTCCTTGGGGGGACTCTCCCCCTTTTCTCTAAAAAATAATTTTCTGTGTTAATATTCTGTTTGGGGATCTCAGTGGGATCCATGCATGTGATGTGGATGGCAGTTGTCTGTCCTGGGGCCAATTTCTTATGTGTTCTTAAGATGTTGTGGTTTGATTGGTTCGGATAGGGGACTGATGTTGATATTTCAAATTTCGTGATGTTTCTGAAATCTGAGTCCTTCTTGTTTGGAATGCTGGATTACTCTGATATCTCCTATCATCTTGATATCCATTGTCTTCTATATTTCTCTGTGCATTCCTTTGGTAATATCCATAATTCGTGTTGTATCTCTTATATTCTACATTCCCCAGTACATTTCCTTGGTAATATCCATCATTCATATTATTGTACCTTCTTTGATATGTTGGTCTTGTGTATACTTGGTTTTGAGGATGAACTCTTTTAGGAGATGGATGGGAGATAAGAGCATCTCTGTATGTCCTATGCGGTTGTAGTCGTGATCTTGATCTGTCCCTATGTTGTACTGGAGACTGATATCTTGATCTCATTTCTTTTTTCCAGTTCCTTTGGATCTGTGCCTTAATCCGCCTGGTCCCTCAAGATTTTCTTCCTTTTAATCTCTCTGATACTTTCCTCTAGATTTTTTATCCTCTTTTCTAATTTTTCTAGGAGCCCAGCATATTCTCCACTCTCCACTTGGGGGCGGATTTTGTCTTTCAGTTCTGAAATTTCATGATCTAGTTGTTCCAGGTCTTTCTTTTTTTCATTTATCAGAAATACCATGAGTAGCAGAGACCCTTTGTCCAATAGCTGATCCCACTTTTTAAGTATAGTGGGATCATGTTGTTTATATGCCGATCTTTTAAACAATCTTAGACCTCTTGGATTAATATTGTTATTAACATAGAAGTCCAGGGAACCTATATGTATGATGGATATTACCAAGGAAATGTACTGGGGAATGTAGAATATAAGAGATACCATAGGCGTGCGCAGCCTATTGTATAAGGGTGTGCACCCTAAAGCAGAAACACACACGCCGTGTATATATATATATATATATATATATATATATATATATGTATATTGTGAGCGTAAAAGTGGAATAGTGGTTGATGGAAGATACATCAGGCCTGATTTGCTAAACAGCAACCAGAGAATTTTCAGTTAAATGCCCCAGGGAGAGATGTTAAAGTTTGCAATATGCATAGCTGATGCTTTGCAAAACATGGTATGGGTCCCTGGGACGGAGTATTTGGAGAGCAGGGTGGGCCAATGCTCCAACAGCACTAGTTGCTGTGTAACAGACCAGAATTTGGATCTAACTTAAGAGTTAACTAATTGGCACTCACCTGTAGCTAGTCAATTAGTAGACAAGCCTTTAAAAGAAGAGGGCAGCCTGCTGCAGAGTGAGGGAGAAAAAGACAGCTAGGAGAGCTGAAGGAGAGAGAATGACAATTGTGTTTATTGCAAAGCCATTTCTTTTTTTTGGAAAATTGGTAAGTTGGAAAGCCACCCAATTACAGATAGTAATTCCTGTCTAGTAAGAGCTCAAGTAAGAGCAAGGGATTTTGTTTGTTTGTTATTATTTAAAATACCAGTTTTTTTCTTATCAAATAAAAAGGAAAACCGAGCTGAATGTGTCCTGGACTTTGTATACCCTAGAAGGCTGTGGTTACTGCAAGATCTGTGACAATCCTACCTGTAAAAGAGGTGGTTTGTTACAATATATATACATACATATATATATATATATATATATATATATATATACATACATACACACACACACACACACACTCACTGCTGTGTGTGAGGAATGCTGTGTGTGTGTGCGGGCGCTGTGTGTGTGAAGGCGCTTTGTGTGTGTGAAGGCGCTGTGTGTATGGGTGCTGTTAGTGTGTGCTGTGTGTGTGTATGTGTAAGGGTGCTGTTAGTGTGTGATTTGTGTGTGTACGTGAGGGTGCTGTGTGTGTGTAAGGGTGCTGTGTGTAAGGGTGCTGTTAGTGTGTATGTGTAAGAGGCTGTTAGTGTGTGCTGTGTGTGTGTGTATGTGTGAGGGTGCTGTGTGTTTAGGGGTGTTGTTAGTGTGAGGGTGCTGTTAGTGTGTGTGTGTAAGGGTGCTGTGTGTGTGTGTGAGGGTGCTGTGTGTGTAAGGGTGCTGTTAGTGTGAGGGTGCTGTTAGTGTGTGTGTGTATGGGTGCTGTGTGTGTGTGAGAGTGCTGTGTGTAAGGGTGCTGTTAGTATGTGTATGTGTAAGGGTGTTGTGTGTGTAAGGGTGCTGTTAGTGTGTGCTGTGTGTGTATGTGTGAGGGTGCTGTGTGTGTATGGGTGTTGTTAGTGTGAGGGTGCTGTTAGTGTGTGTGTGTATGGGTGTTTTAGTGTAAGGGTGCTGTGTGTGTAAGGGTGTTGTTAGTGTGAGGGTGCTGTTAGTGTGTGTGTGTGTGTAAGGGTGCTGTGTGTGTAAGGATGCTGTTAGTGTGTGCTGTGTGTGTGTATGTGTAAGGGTGTTGTTAGTGTGAGGGTGCTGTTAGTGTGTGTGTAAGGATGCTGTGTGTGTAAGGGTGTTGTTAGTGTGAGGGTGCTGTTAGTGTGTGTGTGTAAGGGTGTTGTTAGTGTAAGGATGCTGTGTGTGTAAGGGCGTTGTTAGTGTGAGGGTGCTGTTAGTGTGTGTGTGCTGTTTGTGTGTAATGTGTGAGGGTGTGGGGGCTGTTTAGTTAATATCCCCCCTCCTTTCTTACCTTATGTAGAGAAGGGGGTTCCATGCTCCTGCCTTCCCTGGTGGTCCAGTGGAAAGTGAACTCTAGCCCCCTGTGGTAACTGCTGCAACACTCCGACCGCACGAGAGGAACCCGGCGGAGCTGCTGGCAAGAGCTCCCCGGGTCCTCTCCTGCCTCCCTCACTTCCTGTGGGTTGGTGAGGGAGATCTTTGATCTCCCTCACCGGCCCACGGAGGGAGGCACATAGCGCGGCACACACGTAGCGCGGCACACCCCGTGCGCACGCCTATGAGAGATACAACACGAATGACGGATATTACCCATACACACAGCGCCTTCACACACACAAAGCGCCTTCACACACACAGCGCCCGCACACACACACAGCATTCCTCACACACAGCAGTGAGTGTGTGTGTGTGTGTGTGTGTATGTATGTATATATATATATATATATATATATATGGTAACAAACCACCTCTTTTACAGGTAGGATTGTCACAGATCTTGCAGTAACCACAGCCTTCTAGGGTATACAAAGTCCAGGACACATTCAGCTCGGTTTTCCTTTTTATTTGATAAGAAAAAAACTGGTATTTTAAATAATAACAAACAAACAAAATCCCTTGCTCTTACTTGAGCTCTTACTAGACAGGAATTACTATCTGTAATTGGGTGGCTTTCCAACTTACCAATTTTCCAAAAAAAAGAAATGGCTTTGCAATAAACACAATTGTCATTCTCTCTCCTTCAGCTCTCCTAGCTGTCTTTTTCTCCCTCACTCTGCAGCAGGCTGCCCTCTTCTTTTAAAGGCTTGTCTACTAATTGACTAGCTACAGGTGAGTGCCAATTAGTTAACTCTTAAGTTAGATCCAAATTCTGGTCTGTTACACAGCAACTAGTGCTGTTGGAGCATTGGCCCACCCTGCTCTCCAAATACTCCGTCCCAGGGACCCATACCATGTTTTGCAAAGCATCAGCTATGCATATTGCAAACTTTAACATCTCTCCCTGGGGCATTTAACTGAAAATTCTCTGGTTGCTGTTTAGCAAATCAGGCCTGATGTATCTTCCATCAACCACTATTCCACTTTTACGCTCACAATATACATATATATATATATATATATATATAAATATATATATATATATATATATATATATATATATATATATACACGGCGTGTGTGTTTCTGCTTTAGGGTGCACACCCTTATACAATAGGCTGCGCACGCCTATGGTATCTCTTATATTCTACATTCCCCAGTACATTTCCTTGGTAATATCCATCATACATATAGGTTCCCTGGACTTCTATGTTAATAACAATATTAATCCAAGAGGTCTAAGATTGTTTAAAAGATCGGCATATAAACAACATGATCCCACTATACTTAAAAAGTGGGATCAGCTATTGGACAAAGGGTCTCTGCTACTCATGGTATTTCTGATAAATGAAAAAAAGAAAGACCTGGAACAACTAGATCATGAAATTTCAGAACTGAAAGACAAAATCCGCCCCCAAGTGGAGAGTGGAGAATATGCTGGGCTCCTAGAAAAATTAGAAAAGAGGATAAAAAATCTAGAGGAAAGTATCAGAGAGATTAAAAGGAAGAAAATCTTGAGGGACCAGGCGGATTAAGGCACAGATCCAAAGGAACTGGAAAAAAGAAATGAGATCAAGATATCAGTCTCCAGTACAACATAGGGACAGATCAAGATCACGACTACAACCGCATAGGACATACAGAGATGCTCTTATCTCCCATCCATCTCCTAAAAGAGTTCATCCTCAAAACCAAGTATACACAAGACCAACATATCAAAGAAGGTACAATAATATGAATGATGGATATTACCAAGGAAATGTACTGGGGAATGTAGAATATAAGAGATACAACACGAATTATGAATATTACCAAAGGAATGCACAGAGAAATATAGAAGACAATGGATATCAAGATGATAGGAGATATCAGAGTAATCCAGCATTCCAAACAAGAAGGACTCAGATTTCAGAAACATCACGAAATTTGAAATATCAACATCAGTCCCCTATCCGAACCAATCAAACCACAACATCTTAAGAACACATAAGAAATTGGCCCCAGGACAGACAACTGCCATCCACATCACATGCATCCACTGAGATCCCCAAACAGAATATTAGCACAGAAAATGATTTTTTAGAGAAAAGGGGGAGAGTCCCCCCAAGGAAATTCTCAATGGAAGATTTCAAATCACCAGAAGTGCGGAGAAAAAGAACATTAAAAAGATGTAGAAGAAGGAGGAGAACAAACAGAAGACCAGATAATACAGAAAAGGAAGAAATAAATGTTTTTAATCTATCAAATAAAATTTTAAATACAGATGAACTATCACTTTTACAGAAAGGTTTGAAGTTTGCACCTACCTCAAAGAACTCCAATTTTAATGCTTTTATTGATCTACATAAGTTTATACGGAAAATATGTGTAAAAAAATTTTTTATGGACAAAGATTTTAAAACACAAGAAGAGGAACAAGAATACATACATACTAATTTACATCCAAGATCTACTTGTTACCCTCAACATGTAAAAAATGACTCCATCAAGACATTTGAGAAAATGGTGGAAAGAGATTTTAGGACCAAATTAACTGAAAAGACGACAAATGACAATCTGAATAAAAAAGAAAGACAATCCCTAAAAGAACTCATGAAATAGGATGATATCACTATCAAGCAGGCAGACAAGGGAGGTGGGGTAGTCATTCTCAACACTACAGACTACAGACTAAAGAAGAGAATCTTAGATTATTAGGAGACACCTCCACGTATCAACTATTAGAAAAGGATCCAACCCCTCAATATATGGAAAGACTTAAAGGATTACTAGAATATGGAAAAGAAAGGGGAATCATTAATGAAAGAGAATTCAAATATAGGTATGATAGATTCCCAAGGGTACCGGTATTTTACCATTTACCCAAAATCCATAAGAGACTAGAGAAACCACCTGGAAGACCGATCATTTCAGGGATTGGATCCCTCACTGCCAACTTGTCAGAATACATTGATCACTATCTACAAGGCTTAGTTATCTGCCTGAAATCATTCCTAAGAGACTCCACCCAAGTTCTTAACCTGCTCTCTGATTTTATATGGGAAGAAGACATGTTTTTAGTCACAACTTAAGTCACCTTGCTTTATACTGTCATCGATCACTTGCAAGGCTGCGAAGCCATCCAATACTCCTTGGCAGTTTACTTCGAATTCAAGAACGATCAAATAGATATTCTTAATACAATGTATAGCTTTTATTTTAACTCACAACTATTTTTGGTCAGGAGGATGTTTTTATCTGCAAACAGAAGGGAACGCCATAGGAACACATTTTGCGCCAAGTTAGGCCAACCTATTTATGGGCAAATGAGAAGACGAATTTATATGGAATCATTGCCCATTTGGTACAAAACTGTTCCTATGGCGGAGATATATTGACGACTGTTTTTTATATGGAAAGGTGACCTGGAGTCCTTGGAAGAATTCAAAATCTATTTGAACAACAACCCATACCATCTCAATTTCACCTTTTTGCAATCTAAAGAACAGATAGAGTTCTTAGATCTCAATATTTATATAGAAGGAAAAGAATTGCACACCAAGACATGCAAGAAGAATGTGGATTGCAACAGTCTCATTCCTTTCAGCACCCATCATAGACCTGTATGGTTAAAGAACATCCCTCAAAACCAATTTAGAAGAATTAGAAGGCTTTGCTCAAAAACCGATATGTGTAGAACACAGATGTAAGAGATGAGGAAGAGATTCATCACAAAAGGATATCCCACTACACTCTTGGGAGAAACTCTTGAGAAAACATTAACTATCCCACGAGAAGATACCTTACGGAATAATATTAAATTAACACAGATATCCAATAAGACTCCAGCCTTTATTACACAATACAACACCCAGTCGCAGACTATACAGAGAATACTTAAGAGACATTGGGGAATCCTAAGAAGTGATCCAACTGTAGCACAACTTATTGAGGAGAAACCACAAATCATCTACACACAGGCACCCAATCTAAAGTTAATGTTAGCCCCCACTATTAGATCGGAGAGGATCAGAGAAGAACAAGGGAATATGAAATGTTTTACGAGATGTCAAAAGTGTGCAGGTTGCAAAAACAATCCGACGACAGCAATCAAGAGCAATAAATTTATATCACTTCATGACTTGAAAGAACACAAAATAAGAACAAACATGAATTGCAATGAACTGACATTTATATCTATAGAAAAAGTTAAAGGACCACTATAGTGCCAGGAAAACATACTCGTTTTCCTGGCACTATAGTGCCCTGAGGGGGCCCCTGAGCTCTCCTCCTCCGATCCTCCTCTTCTCCTCCCCGTCGGCTGAATGCGCATGCGCGGCAAGAGCTGCGCGCGCATTCAGCCGGTCGCATAGGAAAGCATTATCAATGCTTTCCAATGGACGCTGGCGTGCTCTCACTGTGAAAATCACAGTGAGAATCATGCAAGCGCCTCTAGCGGTTGTCAATGAGACAGCCGCTAGAGGAAATAGGGGAAGGCTTAACCAATTCATAAAAAAATGAAAAAAAGGGTTAACCCTAGCTGGACCTGGCACCCAGACCACTTCATTAAGCTGAAGTGGTCTGGGTGCCTAGAGTGGTCCTTTAATATACATTGGAGGGGAGGAAGCATAGATATTAACCTCGATCATACTGAGGCAAAATGGATATTTTCTCTGAATACTTTAGTCCCTTATGGCCTCAATGTTGATTTTGAGCTCAACACATTTTTATAGATTTTTCATTTTCATTTTTATAGATTATCCATTATTGTAATTCCCCTGTTTTATTCAACTATTAATTAAGTTTTTAGGTTAGATCTTCCCCCTTTTTTCCCCAATAGATATTTTTACGATATTGACATATGAACTTTAGGTCTGTATTTTAGATATATTTAGGTTACTTTATAACAGATGTAGAGATGTTTGTATATATTTATATTTTTTATATTATAGTCATATTGCGGATTACTTCTTTTACATTTTCTTTTATACTTTCCTTTGTACTTTCTTAGTCATTTACGTATTCTTTTAGGTTATAGCCTCTTCCCCTCCTTTTTTAATAATTAGACACTTTTAGGCATTATTTCATGACATATTTATATACGGAGTTCTAAATAATCTCGGATGTATCTTTAAGGCTTAGTTTCAGGGGACCTGATACGTTTTAGTATGTAGGTGCTGCCCATTTTAAGTTTTTACCCTTATCTGATTGAGGCTCTGATTTATTAATTCCCCTCTATAGATTCTTTATAACATTAGGATTTCTCCCATCCTATATAATATTGATTTTTTACTTCGGATCTACTATATATTGGTTATATGCATGGCTCACATATTATATTTATCATGGATACAGAATAGGAGACACACAAACCCATACATTTGAATATGTGAATGTTAATGGTTAAAATGTCTCCCCACCGTGTTATATTGCCTACTAAGATTTATATCTCGTTTCAGAAAAACCAACACATCCTTCGTTGCAAAATATATATATTTTTTACTTATTACTAATTTATCATTCTTATGTATATTCTTTACTTTTATTTGCAGAAATCATCTTTCTATTGCGAGGAGATGGCTTTTTAAGGGTTAATTTTAAAAATCATGTCATTCATAAGAAGTTATCGAGTGCACATTTAAGTAACATTATTTCATCTCACCCATTATCGGATGTATACAATGTGGCTGATGTAACACCCTGTATAACACAGATTATGTAAAGCTACAACATAGATACAATTTTAAATTAACTATGTTTCATTTATTATTGGCGGTCTATAATGTGACTATTTAAGGAAAGCGATATATATTTAATGTGAAGCAAAAGTAAAGTGCTATATATCAATAAAACAATATTTTTAATCTAAGCAATATTTTTAATTTAAAAAATAGATTATGGGAAATCATGATGCAACATTGATGCAGTTCTTATTAATTTTTCAGAGTATAAGTGAAAGTTGAAAATGAGTGCAGTCATCATATTATCTAATGTTAGGATCTACTATTTTATAGTTAATAAGTGTATAGAAATTATGACAAGAGCCAAACATTTTAAACGTTTTTATTGCATAAAATCTTTATTGTATAAAATGTAAAAAAATATTTTTTTCTATTTGTACTGTATTTCTTTTTTTTGATATACCATAATGTCATAGATGTTTTACATATTTTACTAAAATTAACTTACCTGTTACGAATATTGATTATTTGATCAAACAACTGAGGGATATTTAAACATACGCAGATGGAGGTGAACCTAGACGTCTCTGAGGAAGTAGGGCTACCCCCTACGAAACGCGTCAGACAGCTCCATAGAACGTCCACACAACAAACAACCAGCCAGGGTATCGACACAAGAACTGATACATCACCTTGAATTTCAGGCATCCTATCTACATCATCCGGCGAACAGTGCTGATCCCCTGAAGTAGAAATAATACAACTTTGGTTCAATCATATAGGAAAACAAAGTCCTTAACACAGCAATCGGATGAAATATTGGTTTATTCAGCCATCAAACATAGAAGAGATGGGCAACTTTTTGACACTCAATGTTTCTTTGTCAAGACTTCAATGGCTTTTATCAGAAAAGTGTCCATGTAATTGTGATAATGTAAATTGTGCATATATTTCTTAACTTTTCTGTTTAGAAATAATTAAAATTATTGGCCTGTAAAGTGTTTCTGTGAAGTTTAAAACACCTTTTAATTTTTATAAGCATCTGAAAATCAACATTGTTAGGGTTATCATATGAAGAGACAACTCCAAAACCCTTATTTCAAATATATGTTTGCCAAATAGGACCTTTTGAGGACACATTACACTTTCAATTACTTGGACTTGTAAAATTCAATCACGTGTACTTACAAAACAAATTAAATACTTGAATTTGTTTTGTAAGTACAAGTGATTAATCTTATTTTTATTATGTGTTTGTTTATTTTCTATTAATATTTTATGTAGTTACAAAGTGTCAATGCAAAAAAATTGTCTTAGCACAACATTATCTATAAAGAAAATTACAGAATTTTACAACATGAGGGAAGGCTGCATATTTTGCTTTTCTTCCTTTATTGACTCCAAACAGTAGCAAAAAAAAATCTACAGTAACAATCAACCAAACAAAAAACCCCAAAATGTATATAATGGTGCATACATTAAGCACCTCCCTTTTCTTTGCTGCTCCCCAGGACACAGGTCAGAGTCTTTTCTACTGTGGGGAGAAAATTTCTTGGTTATTTAATGTCTCAATACATCAATACAGTTCAATACATCCATCAACTTAAGAGCGCTCTGTCACAGTTCCTATTGGACATTACCAGGGAGATGTACAAATTCTGTCCGGCCTGTAACATTTCCCTACAGCTGGAGGACCTTCCATGGGAGACATTGCAGATTGGTTTCCTGAGTGATTTGATGCTCGATTTAACAATATTCTCCCTATTGTTAAATCTCAATAGACCTGTTGCCATCTCACAACAACAACTAGGTGCAGGATTTCTACAGCTGGCTTCAGGACCAGGACAGCAAATGGTGGATGCATTTTTACAGATGTGACCATCTCAAGGGGCATGTGCCTTTCCCCCATTCATGAGGGTGATTAGCTAGCTCCATGTTCAACAAGTCTCCATCCTCCCAAGCCAACCTTGGTTCCTGGACCTTCTAGAGCTGTCCTGTAAAGATCTCATTCTGCTTCTCTCCTATCCAACTCTCCTCCCTGACCATGAGGGAATCCTTATTCACTGTTTGTAGAGGACCAGCTACATCTGGTGGCCTGGACACTTTTCAGGATTCTTGGGACATCGGGGAACTATCACAGGAACCTCAGGACTTGCTATGGGACTCATGGTCTCTGGAAACAAGATGTTGCTACTTGGCAGCATATGCTTCCTGGACTAGCTGGTGTCTGGAGAGGTATTGCGACCCCTTTACTGCCGCTGTGTTGAATTTCCTTTTTCTTTTTGCCTCTGATCGCTCATAAATGTGAAGCGATCAGCAATTTTGGAGGACCAGGTTCTGGTCATGGGGATACCTAAAGATAAGGATCCACTTGTTTGTCATCTTTTGCATGGAATTCACCAGGGGCCTAAATACTCCTATTTATGGAATGTTAATATAGTTTTATAGTTTTTACATGATTGGTCAAACAATGACTCATTATTCCTTTGTCAGCTTTCTGTGAAGCTTACACTTCTTCTTTGTCCAGGCTCCTTTCGACAGATTTCAGATATCTGTGCTTTTGACATGAATGCATTCTCAATTTCACCTGAATACATTACGTTCCAAATTTCGCGTCACACCAAAACTGATTCCTCATCTTATTTTTTTAACCATTGTTTTTCAGTTGGAACCATGACTATGTGTAATCTCAACCATTCCCGCTAGGTGGGTCCAAAGGCAATTAACATTAGCAGGTATTGACTCATCATTCTGAGTTTATTAAATATGTGGTACGGCAGCATCTATTCATTTTCCTCCAGTGCCTTTCGGACATTATGCGCACCATGGACTGGTCATGAGAGGATTCTTTTAGGATCTTCTATTTTCACACACATTTGCATGCTGTCTTTTCCCTATTCACACAGAGTTAATAATCAAAATACACAGAGTCCTGTCATGTTGTAAAATGTAAGATTATGTTAGCTTTAGTATATTTATAATCATAATTTTAGTAATGACAGGAGGCAAGTATTTTCCCACCTGTCTTGTTATTACATCACTCAGCTATTACTAATGGATATTTGCATTGAATACTTATCATTTATTTACTCAGGATTATAGTGTACTATAAACATGTTAACTGTTGAATTTAGTTTATGATATTTGGATCAAGGCGACCTTTTAAATTTTTTCTTTTTTTTCAATTTGACTCTTCAATTGGAAATTCCATTGAATTCACATTTGATCTCCATTGTGTTCCATGGTGAACTGCATTTTTCACCTGCTGACTTGTTCATTGCTTTGGACATCTGTTTTTTGTTTAATTATATTTCCTCTTCTCGCTTATAGAAAGGGGAGGTGCTTATACTCTTTATATACATTTTGCTTTTTTCTGATTGGTTTATTGTTACTGTATTTTTTTCTTTGTGCTGTTTAAACTCAGTAAAAGAAGATAAGCAAAATACCTGTTTCCTTCATTACTAAAATTAAGATTATAAGTACATTAAAGCTATCATAATATTCTATTGTCAGGGTCATTAGGATTTACATATGTTTACATTTATGGAAAGATGCAAAGCTAGACTTTTTTTTAATGAAGTACACTTCTTAAAATAAGCTAGGACACTTTAGAAATGTAAAAGATGGCAGGTGTCTACAATAGCTTATTTTATATTGTAAAATATAAGACAATTGTGAAATTTTATTTACAAATAATTATATTTAATGTTTTTTTCCTTTTTGCCCTATTATGGTTTCATCCTGATGATAATCCGAGAGTGCGTTCCTAATCTTGATTTTCTGACTTTGACTTTGGCTTTGTTTTGACTTCCCTGAATTCTGGTATCCTTGACCTTTGGATTTCCCTCATCGTTGTGTCTGATTCTGTGTTCCTGACCTGGGCAAGTATTTTGACTATTCTTGGATACGTTAAGTCCGACCATTCTAAGGCCCGGTTATATGTTATCCTTAGTCATAGGTGTGACACAGTTCTGCGTGCTGCATCAACTTGTAATCCTGACAAAGTGTGGGAGAATTGTAGCCCACCAAAACATAAAGAGGCAGGAGTGACACTATCAGAGGGGAAAAGCCAGGTTTCAGTGAGTGCTAGTAGTGTGAGTGAATTTGAGATGAAAAGGTCATCTATAGCTGTTGATTTCAGCTTGCTGTAGACGAAGCAGGCGTTTCAGAGTGCACACTGAATGTTGGCAAATGAGGGTAAAGGGCAGAGTATTGTGATGAGGTTTTATGTGGTTTCTGGTTGTCTTAGTGTGTGCAGAGAAGGTGAATGGCCCTGGGTTGGGAGAGACATCACCAGCTGATACAAGAAGGAGGATAGATAATGACAGGAGGTGTGAGTGGATTTTATGTGCATGGGGTCTAGGATGAGATTGGTTGTGGGTAGGAGAGAGGGAGCAGAAAAATTAGTGCAGGGAATGAGTTGAGAGAAGGTGGAGTGTAGCAGAGAGGGGAAATGTAAAGGTTCTTGGGGTGTTGAGGGAAGTGGGTGTAAGGAGAGATTTTGATACTGAGGGAGAAGGAGGAAATGAAGAGGAGGAAGAGACAGACCATTGCTAAACTGTGAAAAAGTCAATCGGAAAAAAAGTTATTAGAATTTTAAAAACATAAGTAGGAAGGGAAAAGATTAAGTTTTAGGGGTTAAGAAAGTGCAAGAGTGTACTGATAAGAGGCGGTGCGTACACCTACTGTTTCTGCTTATCTAAAATTTGGGTGTGACAGACTATAAATGCAATAATGATCTTGGGGTGGGGTGGTATCAGACTTTCTTGCAGCAGTAATGGGTCTCAAAAGTTTGAAAATCAGGATGTGGAAGAAGGATATGTGATGGGTTAGATAACAATAAAGCTGAAGGAGGGGGATATGCATCTAAGCACAGAGGGGATGGATATTAACCCCTTAAGGATGGCAGGTGATATTAACCCCCCATTCCGACCCCCCTGGGCCATGTGATTGTGAGGTCCTTGCGAGGACCTCATGATCACATGGATGGCATAGCTGTCCACAGGTACTCCCCCTGAATTTTTTTTTTTAATTTAATACAGTTTAAAATCAAATTATATATACTTAGATCATATATATATTTATTACACATACATACACATAAATACACATACACTGTCTAAATGTATTTTAATATATATATATATATATATATATATAATTATATATAAATTAATATCAAAATGCATGTAGAATGATATTGATTAAATATATATATATATTTATATATAATATAAAATAAATAAATATGTAAATACGTAAAAATATATATATATATATGTGTAAATTCGTTCTAACTGTATTTTAAAATTAATATATATATTGATATCAAAATATATGTAGAACAAAATATAATATATATTTATATACATAACTATATACGTATATATCACTATATATATACACCTATATATAAATAAAAATAATTTAAAAAAAATTATATACATATATATATATATATATATATACAAATACATAGTATCCTTGCACTCTAACTAAATGGTTACATACCGGGTGCTTGAAATCCTGGGGAAAATCAAATATCCACTTTGCAACAGGTGACCAGCACTCACGGATTCACAAAAAGGGTTAAAACATCCAAAGTTTAATGAAAAATATTTTAAAAATTTGTTGACAGCTCAACGTTTCAGTCCTCCTCTGGGACTTTCATCAGGAACAATAAAAGTGTCTCACAATACCCATCTTTAAATAGGCACATCAATTAACATAATTACACATTCAATCCCAAACTGAATAAGCATAATTGAAAGCCAAATTCAAGGAATTAGCATATAAACAGATATATATAAATAACGAGATCCAACTCACCAGTGTATATTTGCAGTGACAGCCGGCGTTCTGAGAACGCTTTCGCGCATGTGCGCCCATAGCCCCTCCCCTGTCTGCATGACCGCACGACCCCCGCTGTCATGGTGACCGCGAAACAAACCCCGCGACACCATGGCAGCAGCGGCACCAACGATCGCCACATAAAAGTGCATAAAGCACTAAAGAAAAAGAAAAAGAAAGAGAAAAAGAAAAAGATGGGGAAAATAGGGACCTAAATATAAAATAAACATGGTGCATAACAAGAACGCCTGTAAACACACCAGGGCTCCACCCACTGTGTGTAGCCGTTCCCATGGTAACCGGACCAAAATGCCGGTACATAAAGTGAACAGGACAAAAAAAGGCATACAGGCTAAATAATAAAAATATGACAATGTAGCCTAATCATATGAATATATATAATGTGCAAAATATGATTAATATAAAAAGTGCATACAGTGCAAAGCAATGAATTGCTAAGTTTATATATATATATATAGACTGAAAAAATATATGACTACTCTATATATCATATTGAAAAAAGTGCAATGTGCATATAATCAGTGAAAATAACCTATATATATAGGTACATAAACTAATAAGGAAAATAACCTCTAATGATCACATATTGGACCAAAGTGCAAAATGCATATAAATGAAAATGAACAAAAAATAGACCAGTGATGATAAAGTGCAAGTGTAGTTGAAAAAAGTCAAATAGACTAATAAATAATATAAATGGTCTCTACATCCCCATCCAGATGTAATAGAGGGAATTAGGCTTACCCTAATAGATGTATCCACATATGCCAATAATATATTACATAAAAAATAGTGGCTATAAACAGACAGACATTGAAGGGGCTGGCAGCTCTACAGTGCAAAAATATGTATCTTAAAATAGGCTATTAAATACATAGAGATAAAACTATACAGAGTTATCCATAATTAAAAATCCATAGAAAACAGGATATTAAATAAAAGAGTGATATGAAATCATTTCATTCAAGCCATGGGGGGCTATAGTGTCTAATGTATGAATCCAAAATGTCTCTCGATTCAAGAGCAGCTTAGCCCTATCTCCACCACGTTTAGGTGGAGGGATGTGGTCAATGGCTAAGAATTTGAGAGCCGACAACGGATGTTGGTGGAGAAGAAAATGTTTGGCTACAGGTTGGTCAGAAGTGCCATCACGATAGGCTACCCTGATACTTGACCTGTGTCCCCTAATTCTTTCACACAGAAGAGTTTCCGTTTTGCCTATATAGTAAAGGCCACACGGACATGATAATTTATAGATCACATATGGGGTCTTACAAGTGATCGTATGTCGTATATGGAATAACTTATTACTGTGTGGATGATGGAAGACTCGCGAAGGAGTCATATGACCACAGGTCACGCATCCAAGGCAGCGAATGCTGCCCCGGGGTAGTAT
Source organism: Pelobates cultripes (assembly GCA_933207985.1). NCBI lineage: Eukaryota > Metazoa > Chordata > Amphibia > Anura > Pelobatidae > Pelobates > Pelobates cultripes. Next base: position 146,398,477 of record OW240913.1, read on the forward strand.
ACTGATGTTCTTCTCATAGCTTTTAGTAGGATCCGTCTGTACCAACAGGTCTCTAAGGTTTTTATTCCTACGATAACAGATAAGTGGAGGCTCTTTGAAGACCTTGGGGAGTGTGTCATCACATGACAACATTTTCCAATTGTCTTTGATGATCCTTGTGACTTCCAAAGAAGCATCATGGTAGGTAACTGGAAAGACAAATCTAGGGGCATCATCTCTGACTCTAGGAGAGTTGGCCATCTTGGCTTCTTCTAATGCTCTCACTAGGTCATTGCGTCGGTAGCCACGTTCCAGAAATCTCTCCATCATCATTTTAAGTTGTTCCTCCATGATATTCACATCCGAATTATTGCGAATTACTCGCAGAAATTGAGCTTTGGGTAAAGACTTCTTCAACGCCATTGGGTGTGCACTAGTGCTATGTAATATCGTATTCCTATCAGTGGGTTTCCTGTAGAGGCAATACGAAAGGCACTGATTCTTAATGGATATCTCTAAATCCAAAAATTGAACTGATGTCGTACTAATGTTGGACGTAAATTTAATAGGGCTCTCAATCTGATTCAATGTTTGTACCATATTCGTAGCTTCTATAGTACTGCCACTCCAAAGTAAAAGCAGGTCATCGATATAGCGAAAATATCCTTGGATAAATTGACCATACTTCGATAGAATATGGCGTTGTTCGTATATGTACATATATGCATTGGCATACATGGGGGCCATAGCAGCCCCCATGGACGTACCAGAGGTCTGGAGGTACCATTTATCTTCAAAACGAAAATAGTTGTTATTTAAAACCAAAGCGAGTAATTCAAGAACAAACTCAATAGGCGGGCCTTGATAGGATGTAGAGGAACTAAGAATTGATCTCATAGCCTCAATACCCTGTTGATGAGGAATAACAGTATATAGGCTACCCACGTCCATAGTGATGAGTGTAGTAATCTCATTTTCTAAATTAAGATGTCTCAATGCAGTAATCAAGCTAGGGGTATCCTTAATACACGTCTTAAGTTCCATAATTGGAGATTGAAAAAGCGAATCGAGCCATTTGGCTATTGGTTCAAGTAGCCCATCAATAGCTGAAACAATGGGCCTACCAGGGGGATTAGAGAGATCTTTATGAATCTTAGGGATTGTGTACAAAACCGGCGTGCGGGGATGTTGTTTAAGAAGATATTCACTCAAAGGAATATTAATCCAACTAGATTCTACTCCTCTCTGTAAAGCAGATTCCACTTTCTTTTTTATCGTATCTGTAGGATCACCTAATAATTGTTGATATGTTGTAGTATTCCGTAATTGTTGATGGATCTCTTCAGAATAATTAATGTAATCCATGATCACTATCCCACCTCCTTTGTCAGCTATATCGATGACCTGCTTTTACTTTGGAGTGGCAGTACTATAGAAGCTACGAATATGGTACAAACATTGAATCAGATTGAGAGCCCTATTAAATTTACGTCCAACATTAGTACGACATCAGTTCAATTTTTGGATTTAGAGATATCCATTAAGAATCAGTGCCTTTCGTATTGCCTCTACAGGAAACCCACTGATAGGAATACGATATTACATAGCACTAGTGCACACCCAATGGCGTTGAAGAAGTCTTTACCCAAAGCTCAATTTCTGCGAGTAATTCGCAATAATTCGGATGTGAATATCATGGAGGAACAACTTAAAATGATGATGGAGAGATTTCTGGAACGTGGCTACCGACGCAATGACCTAGTGAGAGCATTAGAAGAAGCCAAGATGGCCAACTCTCCTAGAGTCAGAGATGATGCCCCTAGATTTGTCTTTCCAGTTACCTACCATGATGCTTCTTTGGAAGTCACAAGGATCATCAAAGACAATTGGAAAATGTTGTCATGTGATGACACACTCCCCAAGGTCTTCAAAGAGCCTCCACTTATCTGTTATCGTAGGAATAAAAACCTTAGAGACCTGTTGGTACAGACGGATCCTACTAAAAGCTATGAGAAGAACATCAGTATACTACCCCGGGGCAGCATTCGCTGCCTTGGATGCGTGACCTGTGGTCATATGACTCCTTCGCGAGTCTTCCATCATCCACACAGTAATAAGTTATTCCATATACGACATACGATCACTTGTAAGACCCCATATGTGATCTATAAATTATCATGTCCGTGTGGCCTTTGCTATATAGGCAAAACGGAAACTCTTCTGTGTGAAAGAATTAGGGGACACAGGTCAAGTATCAGGGTAGCCTATCGTGATGGCACTTCTGACCAACCTGTAGCCAAACATTTTCTTCTCCACCAACATCCGTTGTCGGCTCTCAAATTCTTAGCCATTGACCACATCCCTCCACCTAAACGTGGTGGAGATAGGGCTAAGCTGCTCTTGAATCGAGAGACATTTTGGATTCATACATTAGACACTATAGCCCCCCATGGCTTGAATGAAATGATTTCATATCACTCTTTTATTTAATATCCTGTTTTCTATGGATTTTTAATTATGGATAACTCTGTATAGTTTTATCTCTATGTATTTAATAGCCTATTTTAAGATACATATTTTTGCACTGTAGAGCTGCCAGCCCCTTCAATGTCTGTCTGTTTATAGCCACTATTTTTTATGTAATATATTATTGGCATATGTGGATACATCTATTAGGGTAAGCCTAATTCCCTCTATTACATCTGGATGGGGATGTAGAGACCATTTATATTATTTATTAGTCTATTTGACTTTTTTCAACTACACTTGCACTTTATCATCACTGGTCTATTTTTTGTTCATTTTCATTTATATGCATTTTGCACTTTGGTCCAATATGTGATCATTAGAGGTTATTTTCCTTATTAGTTTATGTACCTATATATATAGGTTATTTTCACTGATTATATGCACATTGCACTTTTTTCAATATGATATATAGAGTAGTCATATATTTTTTCAGTCTATATATATATATATAAACTTAGCAATTCATTGCTTTGCACTGTATGCACTTTTTATATTAATCATATTTTGCACATTATATATATTCATATGATTAGGCTACATTGTCATATTTTTATTATTTAGCCTGTATGCCTTTTTTTGTCCTGTTCACTTTATGTACCGGCATTTTGGTCCGGTTACCATGGGAACGGCTACACACAGTGGGTGGAGCCCTGGTGTGTTTACAGGCGTTCTTGTTATGCACCATGTTTATTTTATATTTAGGTCCCTATTTTCCCCATCTTTTTCTTTTTCTCTTTCTTTTTCTTTTTCTTTAGTGCTTTATGCACTTTTATGTGGCGATCGTTGGTGCCGCTGCTGCCATGGTGTCGCGGGGTTTGTTTCGCGGTCACCATGACAGCGGGGGTCGTGCGGTCATGCAGACAGGGGAGGGGCTATGGGCGCACATGCGCGAAAGCGTTCTCAGAACGCCGGCTGTCACTGCAAATATACACTGGTGAGTTGGATCTCGTTATTTATATATATCTGTTTATATGCTAATTCCTTGAATTTGGCTTTCAATTATGCTTATTCAGTTTGGGATTGAATGTGTAATTATGTTAATTGATGTGCCTATTTAAAGATGGGTATTGTGAGACACTTTTATTGTTCCTGATGAAAGTCCCAGAGGAGGACTGAAACGTTGAGCTGTCAACAAATTTTTAAAATATTTTTCATTAAACTTTGGATGTTTTAACCCTTTTTGTGAATCCGTGAGTGCTGGTCACCTGTTGCAAAGTGGATATATATATATATATATATATATTGCAAATGGTATGCCATCATGAGGGTAATTCTCATTCCTGGGCTACCATACGGTCTCAAAGGCAACTTAACCAATCTGGCGAATTTCAATGTGAAAAAATGAAAAATGTTACGCACTATATTTGACCCTGTAACTTCTCAAAACCCCATAAAACCTGTACATAGGGGGTGCTGTTTTACACGTGAGACATCACTGAATACACATATGTGTATTTTATTGCAGTAAAAGCAAACAGTATTGTGACATTCACAGTTAAAATGTCACGTAGAACTAATTTTTTTTTTTTAATTCTTGTTTTTATATTTTATTCATATTAGATTATGTTTCATACCTAAATATTTGATGTTAAATGAAAGCCCTGTTTCCCCTGAATAAAATGATATATAATAAGTGTGGGTGCACATAATATGAAAGTGGTGAATTACACCTGAACAGACATTTAGCGCAAATTCCAGGTTTTGTTTACGTTTTGTTTTGATCACAACGTGTACATTTGGCTCAGTCCTTAAGGGGTTAAAATAAAATGATTTGAGTTAAGATCGATAAAAGAAGGGAGAGGTCAGAGGACAGAAGGCAGAAATCAAAGGGGAAATAGAGATATGCATATATGTGAATAAAACAATTACATGCAGGGCTAATAAAACTACACTTTAGCATTACATAAAAGAAAATATACAATGCACCAAAAATTTATAAAATAAAGTAAATTTACATGGTGGTTAAATTATAATTAAGTGATAGTGTGCAGGATAGAGTCTTAGTGTGGTCCTCCAGAAGGCTACCTTTGATTATTTTAGATGATCAGCTAATGGAGCACTGACTTTCTTGCAGCAGTATTGTGGCTGGAAAGTTTGGGAATCAGGCTTTGCTTACTGCAAACTTTTCATTAACATTTAATAGGATTGTAATCCTAGATTCAGCATCTTAAAAGTTTAAAAGAAGACTACAGGGAATGTATTCCTGACCCTATAGTGTTAATCCAACCATTTAGGTGGCGTGCCCTCCCCTCAGCCCCTTCAAAAAGAATTAACCTAATTATCAGCGCCCCACGGGTCCGCCGGCGCTGATCCCGCCCCTGATCCGCCTCCTTGATGACATCATCAAAATTGCAAATTTTTAGCCAATCCAATGCTTTCCCACAGGGAAAGCATAGAATTGACAAAAATCGGCAAGGAGGCAGGATGGGGGTGGGGCCAAACGCTATTTTGGCCAATCAGCACTTCTTCATAGAGATGCATTGAATCAATGCATCTCTATGAGGACAATTCAGCACCCCCATGCAGAACATGTTCCTCTGAAAAGGCAGTGTTTGCATAAAAATGCCTGAAGGCAATGATTATACTCACCAGAACAACTACATTAAGCTGTAGTTGTTGTCATGACTATAGTGTCCCTTTAAATCTCATTCACTTTATCCAAACAATTCTGTAGAGTTGGAGTTACCTTAGACTTCCAAAACATAGAGATAAGGGTCTTAGCAGAATTTAAAAGAAATCAAATACATATTTTTTTTTAATATTGAGCTATTGATAGACGTGTGGTGTAGGAGGACATTCTCGGGTAGAAATGGTGGAGCTTCACCCAAAATTATTTCCATAGTTGACCGTCCCCCCTCCCAGTAAGCTGTTAAAGACCGGCAGGACCACCATATGCACATGTGTCCCGGGAAGTTCATTACAATGTCAACATAATGATGATTGTGTGGGAGAATTTCTATATAAGCTAGCTAACATTTTGTAAATTGTTTCTTGGGATTTAGTGCATACCATGCTGTAGTGATTAAGTGTCCAAACGTTTGACCACTGTTCCCCACAGAGTGAAATTGCTTGGGCCTCCTCCCATATCCTCTTAAAAACTTCTTGACTGGTATTATATTATATGAAGAGTAGTTGATACATCACTGATATACTGTGTGTAATTGATTCCCTCCTACTGCACAAGTCCTTAAAGTTTGTGGTACCTCTAATCAATAAATATTTTTTTTGTATAGATTCATAAAAGTGCTTAATCTGAACATATTGATATTTCTCCATATATGTGAGTATGTGACGAATTATGAAGTCCACTAGTTTCTGTAGTCCCGAGGTCCCCAATACTCTTTAAATCAGTATTACTTCACCTGGCCCTAAGAAAGTGTATGTAAGTGGTAAATGGGAAATTGGCATAGATGCAACTGATGTGTATTTTTTACATCTGAGACCAGATTCTCAATGATGTGAAAATAGGGCTAAATTGGGGTGTCTGTTGTGGAATTGTTAAAGTTTGTATCCATGTTAAGACAGTTAATGGTATGGGACTCCAGACCTTTTCCAAAACTAACCAGGGCTTATTTAAATCTGTGTAATTTTCCATTAACAACAAGTCTCTGTACTCTATCTCTAAGCCAATGTTCTACCCAAGAACAATGATTTTCATGTAGACAAATACTTTTAGTTTGGACACTAACCTATTGTGTGGAACTGTATGGAATACCTTGTCAAAATCCAAGTAGATTACATCTTAATATTTTGCTTTAACCCATGGTTAACTGCCCAGTCATGTGTCACATTCTACCAAGTTTCTATGCCTGTTATGTTATATAGCTCAGTGTTTGCCATTGCTCTATTTCCACCATTTCATTACTTTGTCTCATTGAATTAGGCTCTTATACTTATCTATTATCTTTATTGGGCCATGTTCTCTCATCCTCAGGTATTAAATCATTAGAATATGAAGCCAACAGGAGAGGACGAGGGAGCTATAAGCAGATCATTGCGGTGGTGGTCTAAGTAGACCTTCCCATGCCTCCCAATATACCAACACCCCAATAAAATAGTATTAACAGACACATCTAGCCGCAATCGAGACCTCGAGGGCTGGAACAGATTTAGGCAAGCTGGATACAACAAGGCCTAAAGCTCATGGTTCAATGAAGCCTAAAGCCCCTTCACCATACACTCCCAAGCACCCAGTCAAGCACAGATTAAAATATCATGATCCACCAATCATCTAAAATAAATGGTAGGTCGAGTTCCAACACGAATAAAGGGCAAAGGCCTAACACCACATGCATACCGATTTCACGTGGCCACCCAGCTCTCTTTTACTTTTCAGATTCCACCTCACCTTGCTCTGATCTAAATTGGAGGCAACATTTGAAACCATAAGCGATGTTAGTACAGTTGCTGCTAACTTCTCTAGACTAAACAGAAACATCAACTAGTAAGATTTCTCAACTAAACTACAAAAGCAACTTAAAAAACAATCTGATCTTATCACTCAACTCCAAATAAAGGTGGATGATCTTGAAAATAGAAGCAGTTGAAATAACCTCCATTTTATAGATCTCCCAGAGCCCGTTAAACCACAAGCCCTAATTCCATTACTACAAAATTGGATACCGGAGCACACCTCTTGGGTCCTGAGAGAACCTTAAATCAAGTAACATCTAGACCAAGACAAGTAATCATTTGCTTGCTGATTTTCTGTGACAAGGAAACCATACTTTAAGTATACATAAAGGCAAGTGAGATTTATTACCAAGAACACAAAATCCTCATCTTTCAAGATTAGTCAATGCAAGTATCAGCCAAAAGGCACACATTTTCTCAGATTTACAAAACATTAGTTGAAAAAAAGATCACGTTTTGATTCTATTTCTCTACACTAATCAAATGACAATTACTCATGACAATCAAATATAACAAATAAAAAATCTCAATATACTCCCTGATAGGGGACAGTAGTGAGAGGGAAGTAAAACAATAATAGAATAGTAGTGAAAAAGGCTAAAACAGAGAAATAGCCAGCATGAAGTGATTAACCAATTGCATTTGAAGCCTGCAGGAAAAATAAAGGAGTAAAAAGATGAACTGTATCCATATGAACTGCTCAAGTCCTCCCGCCCCACCAGCTACTCCCTAGATCCAATTCCCTCGCATCTCATCCGTACTCTGTCTTCTTCTCTTTCTCAACCTGTCACTAAAATTCTCAATCTCTCTCTCTCCTCTGGTATATTTCCATCGCCTTTCAAACATGCAACTGTAACCCCAATTCTAAAGAAGCCCAATCTTGACCCTAATTCCCCATCCAACTATCATCCTATCTTGCTACTGCCTTTTACATCCAAGATCCTTGAAAGAATTATGTATGCGAGATTGACAGACTTGCTTGAGTCCAACTCTCTGCTATACCCGCTTCAGTCTGGTTTCCACGCTAAGCACTCTGTGGAAACGGCACTGACCAAAGTATCCAATGATCTACGCGCTGCAAAATCTCGTGGTCACTACTCTATCCTAATTCTCCTTGACCTGTCTGCGGCTTTTGACACTGTTGATCATCAACAGCTTCTTCTCATCCTCCGCAATATCGGTCTACAAGATATTACTCTCTCCTGATGCTCCTCCTACCTCTTCCAGCGCTCTTTCAGTGTTTCTTTTTCTGGCTCTGCTTCTTCTCCCCAACTCCTCTCTGTTGGTGTCCCCCAAGGTTCAGTCCTTGGTCCCCTACTGTTCTCCATCTATACTGCCTCCCTTGGTAAACTCATTAGCTCCTTTGGCTTCCAATATAATTTCTATGCAGATGACACGCAAATCTACCTGTCCTCTCCTGATCTCTCCCCATCCCTCTTACTGCCTCTCAGCTGTTTCTAACTGGATGGCACCCACTTCCTTAAACAAAACTTGACCAAAACTGAAATTCTGGCCTTTCCTCCATCAAGTGTTGTTACTCCTGTGTCTGTCTCCCTCCAAGTCAACGGTGCTACCATCAGCTCCACCACGCAGGCTCAATGCCTAGGTGTTCTCTTTGACTCCGACCTCTCCTTCAAGCCTCGTGTTCAATCTATCGCCAAATCCTGTCATTTTCATCTCAAAAACATTACGCACATCCGCCCCTACTTAATGCCAGATGCGACTAAGGTGTTGGTCCATTCCACTGTCCTTTCTCACCTTGACTGCTGTAATCCACTTCTCAGTGGTCTTACGTGCTCCCAACTTGCGCCATTACAGTCCATAATGAATGTGGCAGCGAGGCTCATCTTCCTGTCCACCCGCACCTCCCATGCCTCACCCTTCTGTCCCTACATTAGCTTCCTATAAAATATAGAGCTCAATTTAAAATTCTGGTTCTTGCTTTCTAATCTCTACATAATGCTGCTCCCACCTATCTATTCTCCCTTATACACAAGTATGTCCTGTCTAGGCCCTTACGATCTGCTGAAGACTAACGTCTATCTTCTGTCCGTACTCCTACCTCTGATTTCTCGAGGGCTGCACCATTCCAGTGGAACTCAATTCCCTTCTCTGTTAGATACTCACCCAGTCTCCACGCCTTCAAAAAATCGTTAAAAACCCACTTCTTCATAAAAGCGTATCAATTAAACTGTTAATAGCTCCTGACTGATCCCTTTTCTGCAACTGTCACTAGTCTAATACTATCCTTACCTTTTTGTGTCATTTTACCCCACTCCCTCTAGCATGTAAGCTCATTGAACAGGGCCCTCAACCCCTCAGTTCCTGTGTGTCCAACTTGTTTGGTTACAACTACATGTCTGTTCGTCCAGCCATTGTAAAGAGCTGCCTGAATTTGATGGCGCTATATAAATATCATAATAATAATAATAATCTACACAAAGGTGCAGGGTAAATAAAGGCGGTATGGGCACATCAAGTAATTAGCTCATATAGTCTCTTCCAAACAGCCCCAAATCACACCAACCTAATATATTAAGTACTGGTTGGAATATTCCCATCACTCATTAACATTCCTACCACTACTTCAGTTTCCAAAGTATAACAAATTTGTATTTATATTATTTGTTCCTATGCTCTCTACTCTTGCTCGCTTTATTACCAGAGACAGAGGTAAACTAAATGTTACTGTCTCCCTGCTGTCCCCATTGGCTGGGATAAGGGGAGTAAGCAAAGTTGTATCTTAAAACCCTATCTAACTACTAATTATATTGACCCAAGTGAATGTCTCACCCTTTAACACCAATTTATATACCAGCCTCATATCATGGGCTTAAACTACTATCTTGGAAAAAAAAATGGTGTTAATATACCAATGAAGCGCAAGCGTATACTGTCCCAACAGCATAAGCACACCTCCCCAGGTAATATTGCTCCAGGAAACCCACTGGAAAAACATCTCCTCAACCAAGATGTTACCATAGCTATTGTTATTTATACGTTTGGCAGTATATATGCACCAAAATTCAAGCTCTTTCTTTTTAAAGAATTTGCTTAATCTACAGATTCATTTTACAGGGGACTTCAATGCAGTGTTGGATGGTTGGGTAAACAGGACAGGCTCTGCTCTGTCACTCCACTCTCAAAAGGATGAAGGACTTCTTCACTTTCAGAGAGTACTTACATTTGAAGAAACCTTTCTGGAAAACGCGTTGTGTTTTTATACTAATTTGTTTTAAGCAAAAAGTGTATTTGGCTTTCACCCTACTAATTTGTCTGACCATGTATTAACTTTATTGCTTTTAATTTGTTTTATTTATATTTTCTTGTTCCTTGCACATCAATTATAGCTGAAGACGTTACTGCACATTGGCTGGAGAGTCTATTCTACATTATATCCCTGGTGGGGATCATACCACCCAAGCGCTTATTCTTGAGCGTTGTCTACTGCTCTACTAAATATGAGTAAACTACCATTTATTTTACTGTTTATCAATTTTAACACAGTTAAGCACTATTGTCTGCTTATATATTTTCAAACCCTTCACAGGCTTTAGAACAATTTAATCCCCAAATCAGATAAAGACTCAGCATTTAAAGCCTCCTACAGACCATGCTATTAAATAACGACTACAAATTTCTCACTGAAATACTGACCAACATAATCCAACATACTCCTTTATTTTACATCCACAACAACTGGGATTCACTGTCTGTCAGGGGTTTGGTTGGGAAGGGGTGCTGACCAGTGCAGCAACCTTTATAGGGTGGAACCCAGAATGCAAAGAAACCAATATAAACATACAAATCAAGGCAAAAAAATATGTGTATTGGTATTTAAGTAAGGCAGTTAAATAAAATACAAACACAGATAAGTGAATGTAGCAGAAGGGCCCCTGGATACAGGGAAGGGAGGACTGGCAGGGCAAGGCATCTGGATACAGGGCAGACAGGTCAAGGCCTCTGGATACAGGACAGACAGGGCAAGGCCTCTGGATACAGGACAGGCAGGGCAGGCTTCTGGATACAGGACAGACAGGGCAAGGCCTCTGGCTACAGGACAGGCAGGGCAAGGCCTCTGGCTACAGGACAAGCAAGGCAGGCCTCTGGATACAGGGAATGGCCTCTGGATAGAGGGAATGCATGAAACATCTCTGAATATAGGGAAGGCAGGACAGGAGGACCAGACCAACAACATGACTAATGAACTGGCAAACAAGAAAGGGTGAGGCTCAACTAAATAGGAAGAAGTTAATTACAAAGTAGGGCCAGCTGGAAATGGAGAGATATCTCAGGCTGGGTGCAGCAGCCTAGAATAGCACCACGGATAGGTAGTGGCACTATGAGGTACTGCACCAGACTGAGAATAAGTCTGAATTGTGACACTATCCAAGAAATTATAAAGGCAATAGCTGCAGTCTCCATATATGACAACCACTCTAACAAACACTAAGCAGTCTTATGCAGCCATGGACCAAATATCCTATCCTCATCTTTTCACAATTCTAAAATGTAACTTTTTTGGAATTCCGTTTTATTTCACGATGGCCTTATATACTCAACAATCTACAAAAATAAACACTGATGGCATAGATTCCAATGACCTTATGATTGTGAGAGTGGTAAAACAAGACTACCCATTATCACCTACACTTTTAAATATAGCTTTAGACCCACTTATTACATATAACTATTCTTCTAAAGATATAAAATGAATTTAGTTTGAAAAACACACAATAAGACTTACAGGTTTTGGAGATGTTCCTTTACTTTATCTCTCTGATCCTGCAACATGCCTATCAAACACAATTGTCCTTTTTTAAAGATATGACTCAATAATAGGCTTTCAAAGTAAAGTCGACAGCCCTGACATTGGGTCCAGGTCCACCAATAAGTTTACACCAATAAGTTTACAGTCATCAACTACCCTATCATGGACAACTTTGAACTTTAAATATCTACGTGTACTAAGCCCCCCAACCTGTCCACTATATAAGAACAAACATGACACCACTTCAGGTTGAGGTGAAAGATCTTCTCTCTATATGGGAGCACCCCTCTTTGACTCTCATGGGAAGAGCCACTGTCCTAAAAGCAGTTATAATACCTAAAACTCCTTTTAGGCCTTACCAATACTACTCTCACGATGAGATGAGAAAACTCTAAATCAGAAATTATTTTTATAGAAAAAAGCAAATAGCAATGCACAAATTATCTCAACCCAGATTTAATCTGGGTTTATATATTCCAAATCTAAAACTTTACACCCTAGCACCCTAGTTTTGAAATACACACTATTTCAAAACTCTACACTGAATAAAGGAATTACATTGAAGCACAACTATGTCCTAGTGTAACACTTTCCCAACTATTAAACACTGCATATGTCTCTCTCCTAGAGGAAGCACCGGAAAACACTTTATTAGCATCCCCTATTAAAACATGGAAACTGGTGAGAGCTCCTGGGGCTCCAGTAGATTAATCCCCTTGTTACGTAACCCACGCTTTCAAAATGGGAAAACCCAACACCTATACGACTCTTGGGAAACTGCAGGCCATACCAATATGCATAACTTCCTGGATACATGCAATAAATCAGTTCTCACGTTCCAGCAAATGAAAGACACATTTCCTAACCTCGATGTTCCCTTTGTTGCATACATACTTACAGACATGCAGGCATGCAGCTTGATAGGTACGATTCTTCCACATCTTAGTTCGGAAGACACATCCAAGTACTTCATCATGCTCAATTAGCTCATTTTATTTGTAAATTAGACCTAACCTGAATCACACACTCAAGTTTGTTACGGTGGATAACACATTTCTTAACACTAACCCATTGAGTACTTATAAAAACAACAGTCAAACTGCTTCAACTACTTCCAACAGCTTCCTTTCAGGAAATGCATCAAACATCAAACATATTAATCTCCTCAAAAATAATTTTCAGGAATTTTGGAGACGAATTGAAAATTACATAGCACAGCTAATAGGTACTTTTTATGGTTTACTCCAAGGGGGTGGCTTTTCCTCCCTCCTCCTATTCACAACCTATGGTCGTGGAAACGGGAAAAATATTTTTATTTTTGCACACAATTCCTCTTTTAATGTGACCTTCAAGAAATTAACTATAAGAAATTATCACTATGGCATTTCCATACTGTACAGTTAGAAATGTTATTTCCAAACACGTCAGATGTTGGAGGTGTTTACATTCAAAAGGAATTCCATTTTCTTTTTGATGGCTGTGTCCAGCAATTTTTGAAACACAATTTCTCCTTCGTTAAACTCATCAATTAAATTTCCATACTTTTTTTCACAATCCTCTTTTTTCTTTTATGTATTTCCTTTACCACTAACAAAACATACATTTTCTTTGATAAAACAAATGCCAACAGATGTAAACCAACTGATTTCATATTTTTTGAAGAGTGCCAATGCCCGTCCATTAGGAATCTGAATCTTCAATTCAATCAGAGTTGTGGATTAGGTGTGCTTCTCCATATCACACAATATCATATTTGTACTGAGACAATGTCCAATTGGCAAACATTTTTGAAAACCAATCAGACAAATTCTAACCAACACTACATAGCAGTACCTAAGATATACAATGCTTCTTTTACAAAATATTGCTTGTTTTTTATGACCAGTGGTTCCAGATAGCTTTGCATTGTATTCATTAGACAATATCTGTTCTTATTGTTTATTGATTTCTTTGTTTCTTCAGCATCATTATGATACCCGGTACATGACAGTAGCTCCATACTATTTTCTTCCTGTTTCTCAGATCCTTGTCAGTGTTGACAATCATCCTACATATATGAAAGATTAAGATATTTCACTGTCATTCTGTGGAAGGCTACTCTTCTTGATGTCAATCTATGCCTAAGTCTGTTATACCTTTTTTGTGTTAAATTTTTCAACAAATTTTGATAATTAAAAAACCAAAAACAAAACCCAAAATCCCCTCTGAAAGGCTCACCAGAATTACATGAATGTTGAATAATAATGGCATTTCAGTCAGAGGAGAATACATAATTTTCAAGGAGTTTGTCAGAGATGATTTAGAGCTCCTAGAAAATATAATTTGATATATATTAAATACAGGACTATTGAGATGTCTGAACGCAATAATATCAATCTAACTATCTGAAAATCGCATCATATGTACTAAACAACATAACGAAATTAATGGCTATTTTTTATTTGCTGGATTTAAAAAAAGTATCAGCACAATGTAACTAATTCATTATAATGTTTCTTCCTTTTATTAACATAATTGCGCCGACTATTTATATCAACATTGTGGAACCTAGAGGAATGGAATTCACACACTCTGTTGAAACATCTGAAGCTTTAGATACACAATACACATTGTTTTGAACTTTACTGCTATTCTGCAGAGATACTAAGTGCTGCAGGTAAAATACAACACTTAAACTGATGGTTAAAGAACATATCTTCATTGTGCTCATTTTATTTCAGCTGGCTATGCAGGTTTTATTGTCAAATGCAAATAAATATGCAAGGTTTGTATTTTCTGTATTGACTCCTATTACCTAGCAAACATTTACATATCCTACCAGATAAAGGTACTATTCTTAAAATGTTATTGTTATAGTAAACGAGTGAACATCTCTATTGTCCTATTGAAATAGAATACTTACGTTTTAAGGAATGCAGTACTCATAGATGATATTGTGCAAGGCATTTTGTGGCATGAAGTCAGATAAAGCAATAATTCGCCAAACTGTAAAAGTGAACATTTGTCATTTTAAATTGTGTGCATTTAAATAGTAATGGAAAAATCATGCTATTATATTTTTATAGCTGCATCTGACTTGAACTACATTTTCTTTTTACTAGTAAGATATTTTTTAAATGTTTTTTAAAACTGATCCAAATCAAGTTTCCATTCTAAGATTATAAAAAAAATAGATAGTTCAGCATTATGCAAAATCTGCAACAAAATTAAAGTGCTTATGGGAATGCAACATTTAAAGTAGGGAAATTGCCTTGATTTGAGATTTATTAAACCTTTTTCCATTTGTGGTTGAGGCAAATATTTTTTTTTTAGCCAACAATAAGCATTTATTTGAAAATCATTCGTATTTTTTTTTAATGACAGCATATATTCTATATTCTTATATGTGCCAATTACAGGCCATTAAGCTAAAAGGAATAATGAGAAAGATTATTACTGCCAACCAGTAGTGAGTTTTGCTCCTGCTATCATGGACACATTCCTAATTTTAATGGCTGTTGCCAGGATCATCATCCAGCAATATAAAGTAATCACTACTATTCACTACAAAATGATATAGTTTTATGGCAATTAATATAAATCAAAAGAGTATATTGCCCCCATGGGGCTTGAATTGTCTAACGCTTGATACCAGACGGTGGAATCAGTTCCCTGCTATGTCTCCTAAGGGCTTAATATTACACGGGATCTGACAGACTACGCAAATTAGTACTCATAGTAAAGACTACCTTTCAGAAGTATCTGTTGCCAGCACAGAGCTGCACTGCTGAGGGAGAAAATAGCAGACATTATTTTATCTCGAAAGCTCAGAAGCAGTATTTTCTTTCATCATGAAACCCTTTTTATATTTGATTGCAGTACGCTGGTTTTATGCTAATCTTTCCACAATAAATGGTTTAAACAGACACTCCAAGCACCAAAACAACTTTAGCTTAATGAAGAGCAGTCTCAAAGCTAAGTTCCTAGCCCTAGCTACACATCCCCTGGCTACAGTTCATACAGACTCTGTACAAATATCCTGAAAAAAAGAGGTCTATTTTTTTTTAATTCTATTTACAGTGTGTTTAATTTAAGTAGTATGTATCTCCTGCCTTGTTAATTGCCTGTTTGGGCCAGCAGAAGACTCCTACATGATTAAAGTTCAATTAACAGAGCTGGAGATAAGATGTTCTGAAGTAAATACACTATGCTGTAAGATAATTTTTATGGAGATGGTGTGAGCCTGGGAAGGTGTGGCCACAGCTGCCTAAACAAAATGATTTGACTTTTAAATATTAGAGAAAAAAAAATTAAATTTTCAGTCAGATTTTACAGCGCTGGTTGTTTACTTTAGAAATGTTCATTTCCTTATCTGTTGATTGAACTTTAATCACACACAGGAGCAGTGGCGTACACACGATCCATGGGGCCCCGGTGCGAAAATTAATCCGTGCCCCCCCCGCGCTTACTCTGCGTGGGCCGGGGCCGCAACACATGGCGGCAGGCACCTTGTCGCAGGGGTCGCAGGACTGCGAACGCGGTATGTACGCCACTGCATGCAGATACATACACTTAAAGGACCACTATAGGCACTCAGATCACTTCAGCTCAATGAAGTGGTCTGGGTGCCAGGTCCCTCTAGTTTTAACCCTGTAGCTGAAAACATAGCAGTTTCATAGAAACTGCTATGTTTCACTGAGGGTTAATCCAGCCTCTAGTAGCTGTCTTACTGACAGCCGCTAGAGGCGCTTCCGTGATTTTCACTGTAAAAATCACAGTGAGAAGACGCTGGACGTCCATAGGAAAGCATTGAGTAATGCTTTCTTATGGGCGGTTTGAATGCGCGTGTGGCATGCGCATTTGAAGCTGAGAGGTGGATCGGGGTGGAGTTAAAACATTCTAAATTAAACACACTGCGCAATAAGAGAAAGATAAATATAGACTCTATTTCAGGATATGTTTGGGGAGGCTTTTTGAGGCTCAGCCAGGGGAGGTGTGGTTAGAGCTGCATAAACAAACTGCTGTAAAACCTGTTTGGCAGAAAATTGAAAAGTACAACTGCAGAGTCATGAGCAATACACAGAAACTGCTTCATTAAGCCTAAGTTGTGTGGTGCTCAGGGTATCCCTTTAAAATAGGCAAGCATGCCATAGATTAACACCCTATAATCCACGTTTGAAACTGTAACTATTAATTACTTGAATATTTCACAGATATTACACAGATATAACATTAACCTATGAATTATGACACTTTATTGACACGT
Organism: Pelobates cultripes; assembly: GCA_933207985.1. Lineage (NCBI taxonomy): Eukaryota > Metazoa > Chordata > Amphibia > Anura > Pelobatidae > Pelobates > Pelobates cultripes. The sequence continues at coordinate 146,415,414 of OW240913.1, forward strand.
TGATACAATGCTTTGATTTGTCTCTTGCAGTCTTTACCTATCTTGCCACTAGCTGCTGCTGGATCTCACCTGCATTCCATTAGCCATTCCACGACAGTTCATCTGATAGCTGGATACATCAAAACCTGTTAAACTCAAGTTATTTTTCCTTACTCCTTATTTTTTCTTCCATCTTTCTGTCATACCAATGAGGATTCTCCTTTAACCCCTTAAGGACCAAACCTCTGGAATAAAAGGGAATCATGACATGTCACACATGTCATGTGTCCTTAAGGGGTTAAACTCTTACACATGGATGAAAACACAAAAAGACTGCAGCAACCTCAACAGACCATTTGATGCATTTGCTGGAATTTGCCACAATTTTTAGCTAATGTCAAGAAAACGTATTGTCTCTGCCTGCAGCCTGTTGTGTCTAGTTAGATTAAAGTCTCTAAAAAAGATTGAATAATTACTGAAAGACAGTAGACCTTATCTAGACAGCATCAGAGAAGCACCTTTTTTTACCCTTTACACTACAGTGCTATTGTAAATATTTTATTATTTATTTATATATGTCTAATTATGTTATACTAATATCTATTTTGTATGTTTTTATTGCTTTTAAATATGTTTGGAAACTAGTAATGAAACTGTTAGTTGAACAAGGTTGCATAATATATCTCATATTATGTTCTTGTGTTCACAATGTTTTTCTATAAAAGGCATTTAACAACAAAGTTTGTACTGAACAAAATGTTGGTAGATCAGCTTAACTGTGGAAGCAAATTATGCCGTTAAGAAAAGATTGACTTATAAAACTGCTTAGGATCAAACTTGAAAAACGATAAATAAATATTTTTAACTGCATTGTACATTAAACACATGCATTTTGTAACCTAGACATTTTCTTTAAGTATATGTGATAATAATATTTCATATTAATTACGATTGATTGATCACTATTGATAGATATTATAGATAGTTGGCACTGGTCTTAAACTGTGTTGCACTAAGAAAAACAAGAGGACACAGCATAGAATGTTCTATAGATGTCTGGCCAATACCCAAGGTGGCCTATGTGATGGAAAGTAAGACTTGGTGCCAGCAATGTCTAGAAAGACTGAGTATAGGGACATAAATTCAGAGAAAAGGTACAACATGTGTTTGGCTGATCATGACTGGCCTGATCAACCATAAAGATTACTTAATGCACATGACATATACATGCTGGGCTACACTGATAAGAAAACCTGGAAAAGTACAGACTCTGACCCTCTCATTGGTAAAAAGGGATAAAAGATGGTGAAACTTGGAGAACTACCCACCTGTAATACGGACAAGTGTTGCTGGTCTTTGCTGTTCCCAGTAGAGAGGGTCCCTCCAAGTCTGACTGCCTGAGTTCCCCAAGTCCAACCAAGTTTCTCTAATAGTGATGTATACTTAAGCTGATATCTAGTGTATGGCAGAACCACTCCTTGTTCGGGTGCTTCCTACTGGTATTTTGTGTTTTTCCCCCGTGTTTCGTATATTGCACCTGCTCTCTGAAGTGCTCATGCGAGAGGAACTCCTTCGACTCCCAAATGAGGACCACCCCGATATCCCATTTAAAACGCTAGTTAGAACGTTCCAGTAGAGCAATCTCACCTCATACATAATTGCGAAACCGCAAGGGAAGTAATTAATGAGTGCTTCCCTGGGTGGCCACCATTTCGTATAGACGAACGGCAACCAGAGGGAGCATTCGTACCCCGAAAGGAGACGCTTCCTTTGAAGGTTTCACCACAGGAACCTCGTTAACAGAGATTGATCAGAGAATGGGCCATTGTGAGGTCGCCTGAAGTTTTCCAATGCCCACCATCTTCTTTAAAGTGCTCAGTTACTCTGTACTAAAGCTATATATATGGCTGAAGGATACTAACATATACTAAAGGTAGGGATGAGCTTTTCTACAATTCGTTTTGCAAATATTTCATTTAACTTGATGAAAGGATTATTCAATTAAAAAAATAATAAAGAAGTTTTTTGAGACAGTTGTCTCTTTTAAAAAAAAAATGCTTTATTTTTCAGGTGCTTAGTAATTCAGGTAGATACAGTGGCGTACTAAGGGGGGGCGGAGAGAGCGGTCCACCCTGGGTGCCACAAGGGAGGGGGGTGCCATGACCCTGGTCTGGGTGCTGGAGGGGGCTGTGTGAGCTGTATGGCCGTACAGTGCCCCATGGTAGTTAGGGTGCCGCGCAGCCAGAACAGCTCACACATGCAAAGAGCAGCTGAACTGGCTGCACGGAATGAAAGTGGGGGCTAATAAAAAATTGGGGGCGGGGCCAAACCGGCAGCGGGGGCAGGGCTTACCCGTGGCTGTTATTGCTGCACATGGAGGTGCAGCAAGATGGAATCCCTGCTTCTCCACAGGCTTCAGAGAAGGACTTCAGAGAATCCACTCCTCCTCCAGCCCACTGTCTGTAAGTAAGAGTGTGTGTCTGTGTGTGTGACAGTGTGTGTAACTGTCTGCCTGTAACTTTGTGTGTGTGTAACTGTCTGCCTGTAACTTTGTGTATATATGTATGTGTGTGTGTGAGAGACTGTCTGCCTGTAACTGTGTGTGTGTGTGTGTGTCTGCCTGTAAGTGTGTGTGTGTAACTCTCTGCCTTTGACTGTGTGTGTGAGTGACTGTATATGTGACTGTCTGTCTGTAACTGTGTGTGTGACTGTCTGGCTATGACTGTGTGTGACTACCTGTAACTGACTGTGTGTGTAACTGTCTGCCAATAACTGTGTGTGTGACTGCATGTGACTATATATGTGTGACCGTCTGCCTGTGACTGTTTGATGTTGCCTGTAACCATGTGTGTGACTAACTGTCTGTGACTGTGTGCATGTGACTGCTGCTGCCGTGTGTGTGTCAATGTATACTTGACTGTCTGCCTGTAACTGTGTGCATAACTGTCCGTGACTGTATGTGTTACTGTCTTCATGCGACTGTATGCCTGTAACTGTGTGTGTGACTGTCTGCCTGTAAATGTGTGTGTGGGCTGCAGGGATTTTGTAGAAGGGGCAGGGGTTTTGTATTGGGACAGGAGTCTTAATAAGGGGGGATAAGCAGGGGATTTGTGGAAGAGGGTTGCGGGGGTTTTGTAGAAGGGGGGCAGTACAGGATTTGTAGAAGAGGCAGAAGGTAGAAGGTTTTGTAGGAGGGGCTGACAGTGATTTTGCAAAGTTTACAAATTGTAAAAAAAAAGAAAACATTTAAAAAATGTACAGGTTTTTTGGGGGGGAGAGGGGCGAGGGGTGCCAAGCTCAGGATCCGCCCCGGGTGCCAAATGCTCTTGGTACGCCCCTGGGTAGATAACACACAAAAAAAAAATACATAGAAGTATATGCACCAGGGGGGCGGAGCTAACTGGCGAGCTGAGAGGATGCATGGAGCCCGAGCTCCGATAAAAGCTTACATAATTAACCTCATGAACCACTTGTTTAACCTGCACCAGGGTATACAAGTCTGCAAGGAATCTCAGTACACCATGGGGAAGCATTCTAAGAAATCCAGAGGGCAATATCAGTCAATTGCTGTCCCAGTCCTATAGGCCCAAGATGATGGAATCCAGCTGGACCTGGGGTTAGACTTACTCTCAGCCTCAGAGGACGACGATCTGAGCAATATGCCAGCACCAACACCCCAGCAGAGGAGCCAGGCATTACCTCATCGGCACTCTAAATCCCTGCTGGCTACCAAGGTAGATCTCTTAGGCATGGTAGCTGACCTCAAGGCCTTCTTCACAGCGGAACTGGCAGTGCTGAAGGAGGAACTGGGTACAGTGACAGGCTGAATAAGGGCCACAAATCCACGACCTGAGGGTGAAACAAGACACCACAGCAAAGCAGATGCAAGAGCTCTCTACCATGTGCACACATTTGTCTGCAAAAGTGGGACAGCTGGAAGACATGTCACGCCAACGAAACCTGAAGGTGAGGGGGATTCCTGACACCATAACTGCGGGTTTAGGATGGATAGAACCAGATTGCTAGGAATTTCGGTTCCTCCTTCATGGATGTTAAAGTGTGAGAAGTCACAGCGTGGGTTACCATCAAAGAGCAATTTGCTCTCCACTTCTAGGCCATATTTGAAGAGTGTAGTTGGGCAGTGGCAGGGCTGGAATAATTTCGCATGAGGAGGGTGGTTTTCATGAGATCCGTGAGAGTGGAGCTTTCAAAAGCCATGGGTGTCTTGTCCCTCAGAGCTGACATGATTTGGATTTATTTTTGTGACAGGACACTTCGTCACTGAGCAGTTTGCTTTTCCCTTATGGTTCAGTAACTTAACGAAGTCCCGATTCTCCCCTTTTATACCACCCATAACCAGACCACCTCTTTGCTTGTTAACCCTGTTGACCTCTCTTGACACCTCATTAATTAGTCAACACCCCATTAACTCAAGTGTTCTGCCTGGTGACCGCCACTTGTTGCATGAAAACAGGCAGCGGTGTTCGGATGTCGAGTGCATGGAACTAAAATCAAACAGACTATCTCATGAACACCGCTGAACTTGTACCACAGCCTGCTTCTTTTCCAAATGACCCAGGTGAGCGCTCTTCGGGCCAATTGTTCGCACGAACATAAAGAAGATTTGCTCCCTGGAACCAAAATAAACACTCATTGACACACCGAGTATATCTTTATTTTTATTCTAGGGAAAGAGTTTGGTGCCCTATTATCTTAAAACATCACCAGCCACCACTGCAATGATGCTTGGTATGCCATCTCTGTTCTTATGAGGAGCAGATATTCGCCATGTGTTAATCCAGGGTAGAAATACAGGAACTCCCTAACAGAAACCAGCCAAAGCCTATTTCGCCCTGGAACTCTTTTGGGCTACAGCCACATGGCCGGTCAGTCAAAACTTTACCCGTATGGTGATTCCATTCCACCAAACGGATCCGAGCACTATTTGGACAACCAGGGAGCTCTAGGGAAATAAAACCTGTGGGAGTTCTTGGAAAAATTGAATGTGTTTTGGGGTATTTTCTGTGTGGGTCCCTGTAACTGAGAGATAATTGAATTACCGGTCTTGGACTCAATTATCTCCCAGACACAGGGATGCCTGGGAGGAGTTTGTATTGAACTGTATGGAACTGTGTATAAATTGCATGTTCCATGCCCCATTACATCAGTTCACTCCCAGCATTTAGACTCGGCTAATATCTGTTGTGAAAAGCTATATATATATATATATATATATATATATATATATATATATATATATATATATAAAGCACACTGCTCTGCTATAATCACTTGGCAGATATAATAACTGAAATCGGCGCAGTAGAGCTCCAGAGAGAGGGAAAAGGGCATCCTTGGTGGCAAAACTCGCGTCCCTATCTTGGTGCCCACCACAATTTTGCATGGTAAGACATTGGAGAATTACATCTTAAACCATTGTAGGCTTGAGTGGTGCGGTGCTGGAAAGACAGTTGACTCTGTCTATGGCAATTTTTAGTCACCATCTTTTGACCTGTGGTATCTATATATGGACAAGTTAAAAGCAGTGTACTGTGGAAGTGTACTGTGGATGTGTACTATTACATTGACCAGTAATACAAAGGATATACCTCTGGGGATTAGCAAAAAGCAATCCTAATCACATTACATTTTCCTCATCTCTTATACTTTAAACACGGAAATAGCCCTCCGTTTAGTTCAATGAGAACTCAAAATATGGTCACATATCCTATTGGCTAAATTCTAGTGTAACCAACAGTTTCAGGTTATGAAAAGTTTAAGGGTCACGTGTTCAGTAGATCTTTCTAACAGATGGCTTTACTACAGTAATGAAACTTCATGTATTTTACTACAGACACTTCCCTAAAATAACACTACTCTAACCTAATCTAGGATAACACATTTAAATCTAGCTTCCTCTTCTAGAGCTAGTTACGGACACTCCACAGACCCGTATTGGATTACCCTATGTTAAGTTACCGAAGTCGGTTCTTTCAGTATTATTGTTACCTATACTCCATTTACACAAACAACTAGGATTACATATTCATGCATACGAACTCAGACCACCTGGCCCCTGGCGTGTGCCTCCACTTAACTCTGTTGACCACGGCAATAACCGAACGGACGACTACCAGGAAGTTGCGGTAACCACAACCTTAATTGACTGCCTCATTGTGGCCTCGTTCGTCAACTATTTTCACCATATTCAAACTCCCGAATGAGGACCACCTACACCACTGCATGTGTTTGCACTTAGAACGTTGAGGCTGTGGTTAACCGCAGGCTAATTGGCCCCTTCAGGGCGATCTACGTTCGGCTCACGAAGGGTTGGGACAACCAGCCAGAGAGCGGTATTCTTACAGTATGCTACCCGTGTTTCGCTCCAGGGGTTTTGAAGCCGAGACCCGCTCGCCTATTCACGGATAGAAAAGATGGCCGCCATCTTATATACAAGAGACTGGCTATACTGTTCGTGAGGTCTGAGCGCTATTCGTCTATATGATGCGCTCAGACCTGAGCTATCTAATGAATGGTAGAATGTAAGGGGTATTTAGTAAACTGTTATGAATATATATTTTATGCTGTTTTTACATGTTGGAAATACACGTGGGACTCTGGGCACTTGGAGATAATTGAATTGCCATAACCATTGGAATCATTATCTCCAAGCGGGGCGGGGACTATTTCAAACGATACAGTATATTGTCATTGGTCAACTGTGTGTATTGTCCCGGTATCCCATCAGGTCCAGAGGGGGCTGTCCCTTGACCTAGGATTTTGCATAAATAACGCTGTCCCTGTGCCATTAAAGACAGTTCGTGTTTGACCCTCAAATCGCAGCCTCGACTTGTTTTGTGGGAACCGGGGTATCCTAGCTAGACTAGAGCTAGTGCGATTGCTTTATATTCACAGGACTCTGGTGGTCTGCTGAACAGAACAGCGCTCCTCACTCTCCACATTCGGGAACCAGGACATCCAAGTGGTCCAGCCTTCAGCTAGCTTGGAGGTAACCGTAACAGAGCTGATCACACATCTCCCCCTCCTGGCAACAGCTAACAGGATACTTGCAAAATATCCTTTCCTGTTACAGTCCAAGAAACAGTCTTCTGTAGAAATGAATTTTTAAAGAGAAATAGTTTGTTAAAAATCAGCATATAATTCTCCAAGTAAATATTCTTATTTTTTTGCATATAATTCTCCAAGTAAATATTCTTCTTTTTTTGCAGTGTTGATTCATCTTGTTGATTTTGTACACTGCTTTTAACTTGTCCGTATATAGATACTATCTGTATTAATGAAAGCATCTATTACCTACTTTGGAACCTCTACTCTCAGTTCCTGTTCCAGATCTTCGATTAAAGCCTGTATAGGCACCCTGTAGCCTCTCATATAGAGCCTGACATGTTTTATCCTATCTGTGTGATACATGTGTTTGCATATTTATTTATTTATTGTTCTTATCTTTTGTAGGAGCTCCTGATTGTACTGTGTGTGTGACTGTCTGGCTATGACTGTATATTGTGTGTGTATTCCACTTGGGGTTTTACACTTTGTTTTGTTTTGCTGTATATCTTTATTAGGTGATAGGGGATTCCCCTGTTTAACACCCTACTTATACAATTGAATTAGAGAAGCGCCTACACACCAAGGTTATCTTTATTTTTTTTCTAGGGAAAGAGTTTGGTTCCCTATTATCTTAAAACATCACCAGCCACCACTGCAATGATGCTTGGTATGCCATCTCTGTTCCTATGAGGAGTAGATATTCACCATGTGCTATTCCAGGGTAGCAATACTCTGGTGTGTGAAGGTGTCTGGAACAAAAGGAATGAAGAAGATGGTCTGTGCAATAGAAAAATGAACAGTGTTGGGTAACTCTTAATTGCAACATTGGAAATTCAAGATTTCTGAAGGGGTATATAAGAACATTTCAGGTTAAAGTGGTATTTTCTTATGTCTGTGAATTCACCTAGGTTCGTAGGTCCTCTAGGCTAAAACAAACTGCGAGAAGAGTGCAATGGTTTTAGTCTACTTCAGAGGCTATCTACCAGAGTTCTAGAACGTTGGTGTAAGTTTTTGAGTGCTATTGGTAGCGGATTTAGATCTACCTGGTACATCAAGCACACTTTGCAGCACCAGCAGGAACTCATCACATTGACAAAATATGGTCTTAATGCATTCCTTAAGATTTTTAGCCCAATTCAGAGACAATCCGGAACAAAATCAACTCTATACAAATCACCTCCTTAGTTTAGTCAAATGGAATACATCCACAAATCTATCCGTTAAAAGCAGCATTTATTAGTTTAAAGCAATTTCCACTTTTAAACTGTTGTAATAATAATTTATTTGCCAGATTTACAGAAAGTTAACAGTTTTTATTATTTTTTTATTTAATAATACAGCTGCAGACTGTGTGTTATTATCTAATACAGACAAATAAATAGATACCTAAGAACACACTACTTGGTATCTATACACCAGTAGCGACACTCCAGCTATGTCAAGGGCCTAACCCTTAAATTGATAAAGAGCAAGAAATAGACAAACACTCAAACCACAATATAGTGGGCGAGTATATGCTGGTGCTAGTGAAATGAAATGAACTAGCCTTATAAGGCTTCTCCACCAACTCGTATTGGTAGTATGGAGTTGTCCTATAGAGTGCTTAAAATGGTACTTGCTTTATTAGTCTGCGAATTTTAGCACAGGATCTTAACCAATACCCTATTACATACAACACAAATAATAAAAAGTTAACCAGGGTAAATAAGAGTAACTTAATTGTAGATTATGTACTCTCAGAGACACAGTAGCTATAACGAGAGAAGCCAGTCATAGTCCTTACTTATATATAAGATTAAAAAAAGTATATATATTAGGACAGTAGAGTAGAAAAGCCTCTCTCCCTGGTAAACTAACTAGATAGTGGAGACAAAGTAAATAGAGGGGAAAAAAGTGAAAAGCTGCATGTCTATATAAACATAGACATTCTCAGTGCTTAGATGCTGAGTGCCCAATCCCAACTCCAAACTAAACGCTCGATGCGCGTTTCGGTGCACTTTGAGAAGCACCTTCGTCATTTCACTAGCACCAGAGATATGTGTTCTGTATATACATATTTGGTGCATGCTTATTCATAAACAATCCTTTCCAACTCAAGATACTTATCTGCTATCCAGCATATACTCGCCCACTATATTGTGGTTTGAGTGTTTGTCTTTTTCTTGCTCCTTATCTAATAACACTTGCCATAGACTTTGCTATATCTTGTACATATAAAAATGCTTATTAGAGTTTGTATTGAATAGCTATTTTTTGAAACATGCCTGTTCTCTTTTCAAATAGCTGTTCTTCATAGAAATGTTGTTTTTTAGAAAGGAAAACGTGCAGGGTTATTCACTAAAGTGAGATTTCAGAGTGAAATTTAAATTTAAGGAACAAGTAGCCAAACTGGAAGTAGAGCTGACTTAGAGAATTATTCTAGTACAGGTATTTTGGCCTCAGAGGCGAAAGTCACTTAGAATTCTTACATTAGTAAATAACACTGTTAATATGTATTAAAATAAGGTGTTCAGCATAATTTCACAATTTCTAAAAGAAAAGGAAAAAAAGTATTGCTTGCTGACTCTCAACTGTGTTTGGTGATTTGGTGCTGGTATCAGGGTTGACCCCTCAAGAAATGCCCCATAAACAATATACAAAAAATATAAGTATGATACTACACACAGCACACTAGCCTAGGCAAAAAAATATCTCCAATTATAACAATCAGATGTAAAATATTATAATAATGAAGTACTTTCAAAACAATTATAAACCTTTCATCATAAAAAAAAAAAAAATTATTACACAAAGGGTGAAAATTTCCTATTGCTGTGCCAAATCTGCTATCTAAAGTACAAAACAAATTATATACAATGTAAAATAATAAACGCAAATAAAAATAGATTGCCAAGGAAGTTATGGACTACGCTCCACAATACTATTCATTCACTCACAACACATTACAAAAACCGTGCGGTGGGTGGAGGAAGTGGAGGACACCCGACGATTTGAGGACCTGAAGGCCAACACTATCAAGGAGAGAGAGATACACACAATAATGGTTCTACTGGTTAGAGTTCATGGCGTCGGCAGTCTTCGCAGGCACCCTGCACAGTTGAGGCCTGAACGGACCCCACAAATTCAAATTCCCCTGCCCCTCTCTTCCCAACCAATACCTCTCACCCCAATGCACAAACCCATCCTTCTTACCAGCCCTCCCCAAGCTAGCATTGAAACCATGGCCGGGAGCCACCCGGCGGCGCCTTCAAATCTAAGGTAGTGGGGGTGGGAGAAGGAGGGAATCATGTTGCAGCAGAACACACACACAGTCACAGCAAAGCGACCCCCCCCCTAAGTTCACAAACCCATATGCAGGGGCACTTACACGACACCCAAGAGCAACCCATATGTTTTAATTGCATACCTTATTGGCTTATGTTGATTGCAAGTTCATAATTCCTCTGCGCAGGAAATTGCTTTGTATACACATGCTGTATCAATAAATAAATATTTCAAACAACACATTACAAAATACCAAGCATATCAGAAACACCTCAGTGGAAAGGAGAAACAGGGGTAAATAAAAAAGACAGATTTACCCTGAAATAACAGTAATTTGCATGTAGAATATGACTCCTCCGGGTCCTTAAAAACATAATACACAATACCAGAAAACTGGTTACTACAATACAAAAGAGAGAAAATAATGTCTTGAAACTCTCACCGTGGCAGAATAGAACAGAGCTGCAAGAGTTAGGTGCTGATAGGCTGTCAACAAACCCGCAGGAATTTTCACCAGTATTTAAATGCATCACGGACTATTATACAATTAGATGAGCACAAGGAGGGTTATTTATATTTTGTTGACCCTGAAGAAGTTCAGTAATTGAACAAAATGCGTAGGGCTGTAGTTCATATGTTGTTCAGAGTTTTTTTTTTTTTTATTCTTTATTTTAAGTTGTGCATAGAGTCTACAATCCAGGCTTGTGCTGCCACAACAACAACAACAGGTTATTTCAACATACACAGCAGAACATCAGTATGGTAGTCGATATAAATGCACATTTTTGTGGTTACAAGTCTGTTTGGTACAAGCTAGGCATATATCTATGTTATACAGGTGAAGTTTGGTAAGAAAACTAGCGGTACATTCTTGATATGAGATTATAGGTAATTGCTATTAAACACACATTTAGGTACATTGTAGACAGGTGGAGTCAGCAGCTAAGGCATAGATTATAAAGACAGACAAGACTTGTTACTGCTTCCCTGCTTCCCTATCTACATGAAATAAGGTTCCACTGGGTGGCCGGGCAGGTGACATACTATCGCCAGAGTGGGAGAAGTAAAGGTACAGGATGCAATTGTAAACTATTTAGCATGTGGGGGGGGGTATGTAAACCACTGCTTTGGGCCCAGGTTGGGGGCTGGGTAATGCAGGCAAGGTAACCCTCAGCCTATGCCTGTTTCCGGCATCGGTAGCGTATATTTGCGGTGTTCATGTAAAGCTTGCTGCTCAGTGGGGCCCCCGGGTTTAGTTCCATCTGCAGTGTTTCTGTGTGGAGTGTCCTTTTGTACAGCCATGCGGTATTCAGCCATGCTTTCTGGGTGTAGAGTTGTGCCTCCTTGGTCCGAGGTTCTTTGTTTAGGTAGGTGGTGTGGCTGCAGGGATTGCTCTTTGGTCCAGCTGATGTGTGCATGGGAGCGAGTGCATGAGTCCCGGCAGCCTGGCACTATGTTCCGCCATGATGGCTTTTCGCGCCTTCGTGGCCATTTGGAGGCCCTGTTAGCTTGGAGTGGGTATCTGTAATGGCATCTACGGGTAACAGGGCGGATCCATAAGGTGATCGCTCTGGCTGCTTGGTTGCAGGACACTCTACGGTGACAAAGTAATGTCCAGAGGCCCTTGCAGAGCCTATCAAAGCCCTCCATGCATTGAGCGGGTAGTATGGTGTTTGTGCCCGCCATCCTTGGCCCTTGCTGTGTGGCCATCTTATGTGTACCCAGGTGGTCCAGCGTTTCTGCCGGCGATGTAGCCAGATGACTGGTCAGCTTGCCTGGTCTGTCTGTCCAGTGGGGACCGGGATATCCCCCACCGGTCCGGGGGGGGGGGGGAATGGAGACCTGCTTAGTTGCTTAGGGGATCCCGTGTTGGAGAGAGCGTCCGCCTCTCCCGGCTCCTGTAGGCCGTGCTTGGTGTCCCGCTTTTCTAGCTCCTACAGGCTCCAAAAAGGTCTCGTTTTGTTCAGGGGTGCACCCCCAACGTGGGTGATGCACCCTGCTGGGTCCTTGGGCTGTTTAGCCTCCGATTATGCCTTTTTTCCTACCCGGAAAGCAGGAGCTCATGTCTCCTGCTTCTGCTCAGTTCGGCAGTCAAGCTCCGCCCCGTTCAGAGTTTTTTATGTTATTTTTATACTGTTTGATTCGTGGCACTACCAGAAGGACCTCACTTATCTACAACTTCTTTGAGGGAGTTCCTGCTTCCTATACTGAGCTACCTCCTGGTGATATGCCCATGAACTGATTTTATCTTGTAAGTGCAATATGTATTAAAAGGTTTATTCTGCTATAGAAACTCTGCACTATTATTTTTTAATTTCTCTCCTATGTGCTGTGATATCGATACAAAGATATTTTACACCATATTGATAAGCCTTCAATCAATTGGGGTTTGTGACTGCATCTTTACACTTTTCAATAACATCTTGTGTACGGCAATATGTTTTCTCTTTTTTGTATTGTAGTAACCGGTTTTCTGGTATTGTGTATTATAACACATTACAAAAGAATGGAGTAATATTTTGTTAGCAGTCATGGCAATTATGTATCAAAAGTATTACTTCATATGCCTTTGTATTGATAGCCAATATTCAGATAGAAAAATCCCAACAATTCCAATAGTTTTTTAAAAAGGCACTAAAGGCAATTATAGCATGAGAAATTCTGCCTAATGCTGAAAAGGTATGGCTTCTCATCAACTGTACATAAAGAATTATCTTGAATGTACAAATTTGCATACAGTCCTGAAAAAAAATAATGAAAAAATTAAGAAAATAAATGAAAATAAGTGAAAATAGCAAATAAAAAAATAAAAACAAAAACAGTCCTTGAAGGTATACAACATCCACAAATAGAGCAGTTCTTCTAAACATTGTTTTGTTTGTGTTGACAAAAATACATGTATGCAATTGGAGAATATATTAAAGTGGCTCTGTCACCTTCTGGGACTCTACTTAGTAGTGTGGTGGTCTCGGGTGCAGGGAGAGGTACGTTTTATTTACCTAAAGCTGTCCCTTGCTGCTACCACCATGATCCTCTAGTGAATCCTCTTCAGCACATGAAGGGCCAGGAGCTCACATTAGTACTGTCCACTTGTGCATGTGCGAGAGTCCAATACTGAAGTCTGTGGAGGATCCTGCGAGACAATACCTTTTTTCTTACAGGCATCACTGCTGATGGTTGGGGAAAATTACAAAACTTGACGGTGGTAGTTTCACCATTTCTCAAGTTTTGTCAGGCATCGGAAACTTTTTTTTTGGCGGATGGGGGTGGATTTGATTGTGACAGACACAATTTACATTGTTTATTGGTTTAAGTGTAGAGTCACAAATAGGTACAGGCGATATTAAAGGGACACGATAGTCACCTGAACAACTTCAACTTAATGAGGTTGTTCAGGTGAGAACTATAGCTCCCTGCAGCCTTTTATCATGTAAACACTGTATTTTCTGAGAAAATAAAGTGTTTACATTGAAAGCTAGGAACACCTCCAGTTGCAGTCACTCACAGTGAACCAGAGGGACTTCGGAGTTGATGGAGGCATAATATGCCTCCATCCACTGAGATCTGCTGTGCACGAGCATCCTGTGATTCAGTATGTCCTCCCACTGCATGCAGACACTGAACTTTCCTCATTGATTCATTTCATCTCTATGAGGAGATGCTGATTGGCCAGGGCTGTGTTTGAATCATGCTGGCTCTGCCCCTGATCTGCCTCCTTGTCAGTCTCAGACAATCCTATGGGGAAGCATTGTGATTGGATCAGGCTACAACTTCTGATGATGTCAGAAGACTGTTTTTTTTTTTTTGTTTTTTTTTTAGGCAAACAGCATGCAGAGTTACAGCTTCTGGCTTGAATATTGTAAGATTTTTACTATATTTATGGGGGCATGAGGGGCCCAGGGGGCTAGATGGTGGTGTTAACACTATAGGGTCAGGAATACATGTAGTTGCACTGGTGACTATAGTGTCCCTTTAAAAATAGTTTCGATGTGACGGTTGTCCTTCAAATTGTACCTTTTACCTTCTACATGGAAGTCTGTTGAATGCTACCTGACCAAACTCTTTGGTTATTTTTATTGTTATTATTTTAATGACATTGAAAGATTTGGCTGCATTCTGTAATTTTCTTGTCATTCAATTTATATTCCCACAGAGTACAGTATAAAGCTTTAGAATTAAGAATGTCTGGAACACTAGAACATTTGAACATTAACTTCATCTTACTATTTTTAAAACACCTGAAAAAAAAATCTTTAGGTAACATAAACCTTTAAAAAGCTACTTGGCAAGTAACACATCTGGGTAGCTCTCAGGAGAAGTAAGCAGAAATTTGTAACAGAGAAAATACATCACAAACAGAAAAGAAATCAAAATGTCTCTCGAGTGTATTAAACCACTTTACGGAAATGAAAGACTTGAAAGAATAATTTTGAATATTAGACATGAAAAGTCACTACCATTAACTTATCAGATAGTATAAAATATAAATAGTTCTGATACATGAAAAATAAGGGCATTTTTAGAAGTTATGAGAAAAACTGGGAGTGAAATTTCTGGAAAGATTAAAATGGAAAAGGAAGCCATGTTTTAACCTTTTGATTGTCAACAGAACATGCAGCACATTTTGCTGAAAGCATTTCATTTTGAAGGGGGATGCAGAGCAAACATCACATGCTTGTCTTTTCAGAAAAAAAAATATTACAAAGTGAACTGAATGATTTAATGTTACAATTCAGACAGAGCGTAGAAGAAAAGCAAATTTGTGGCGAGCAGATGTCAAATTCAGGAATAGCAATCAGAATGCGGCAAACATTTTTTTGTCATCTTTAGGTCACCAGTTTTTAGACGGAAATAATGGTAAGCTAACAAGGATAAAAGAAGGTAATATTAAATTCAAAGAAATTGAATGTCACCACTGAAAAGCCTGCTGCTGTACACAAGGCATTAAACAGCTTGAATGTGTTAATGTTACAATGCTCATTTTCTCTCTCTGTGGGCTTCTGCCTTAAAGGTTATCTGTTAACAAATTCAAACACTTTTTTCCCTGCAGAGTGGGTTAATTTTTCATTGTGAACAGCTATTGGTATGATACATGCCTCATTAGTTTATAGGAGGGAGCTAGCCTCCATTAATTCACTTTTCACTTCATTTGCTTTGCTAGGATATAATTAGCTTCAGAATAATTTGGGCAGCTTTCAGCAGATTTATTAACACCGCTGAATTTATATATTATTTATATATATACACACACACATATATATATATATATATATATATATATGTTTTTTTTTTTTTTTTCTATGATCATTTTGTTGTCATAGCTTGAAAAAGTTAGGAAAAAAACCCAGCTAATAAATGTATATCGCATTTGTTTCTTTTCTCTTGCGCTAGTTTTGTATTTATCCAATCTGTGCATGTAACAGGAGAAAATATTGAATATTTTGTATGATCTTCCTCTTCACGGTGTATCAAATAATGCTTATGTGTGCATTGAGTTTGACATATCACGATACATGGGTTACACAAACATTCTCATTTTAGATAATAAATGCACTTAAAGGCTACTCATGTAGCAAGGAATCATGAACAATTTATTACACCTATAAATATCAGAATTGCATAAGGATGCCATGCTAGGTTAAGGAGTATTTGGCATTTGAAATTATTTTGCCTGAAAGCAAGGTATAGTTTTATGTGCAGACACAGAAATATTACTACTGCATTTTAATGTGTTAGTGAAACTCAATTGTATGATGAATAAAAAATAAATGAGAATCTGAAGCATGTAATGTTTGTAAAAGGTTTGAGAAATTTTTCACTACACATTTCCAGAAAGGTGAAAACTTAGTCTCTTCATTTCTGCATGGGTTTACAGTATCTTGCAATAGTGGTCCCCAACCCAATACTCAAGACACACAAACAGTGCAGGATTCAGACATTATCTTTCTATGAAGATGTGATGAACTACCCTTTGTCACTGGCTTCTGGAGGGGCCTGATTGTCAGCCTCCTGTCCCAAGACTATGGGCCCTGCAAAAAGACATGCTAAAAAGTGACTTCCATGGGAAAATGTGCCTCTTCCCCTCCCCCCTTTTCCTGTCCTATTGTTTCTCCAGCAGGGCGTTGTCCCAGGGACACTGCCAGACCAGTTGAAACTGGCTACTTTGTCCCTCTTCAATCTCCCATCATCCCTTGCTATTGTCTGACCACACCCTTCCTTGTACTATAGGGCCCTTTAACATTGGACATATTAAGTGTTTAGATCTAAGCTATCTGGGGATATGTTGGACATATAGGTTAAACATTATATTATAAGAGTTATGTATTTTTATGTGGTTTTTGTAACAGTTTTTGACTTAGAGATATTTCCTGTACCTGGAGATAATTAAGTTACCACAGCCACTTAAGCTAATTATCTCCAGCATAGAGGAGAAGATAGACCGGCCGCACAGCTTAAATCTGTGGAACTATTTTAGGCATGAAAGCCATGCTTGCGGTCGGTCAAATATGACTTCCATAAAACTTTTGAACCCCTGCTCTAATCTGGGTGATTTTTGGATATGTTGTTCACCCAGATCAGGGCTATCCCGGGATGTAGGATTTGTGGTGATATGTTGTTGTTTTGGGGTGTTTCTGGACTTTGGGTAAAACTGGATATTTTCTGCCTGTGGTAATTGAGTTAGTCCATTGTCTTTGTTAATTTTATCACAGGCAGAGGGGAGGGTTTGTGTACATTAGCTGGGAGTGTCTAACTGTACAATACTGTTTTGATTGGCTTTGTGACTTTGTGTCCTGTGCTCCACAAGGTCCACATGGGTGCTTACCTTGTGGGAAAACTTGTATAAAAGAGACAATAAAGCCTCAGTTCTGCTGATATGCTTAACCCTCAATACGTAGCCTTGCCTCGTGTTTTGAGAGAAGCTGCTATATTCACAATGGGGATTGCTATACTTGTATACTCCCGTGAGCTCTAATCACTTAGCTCTTTTAAGAGCTGTTCTTGATATGCTCTCCTGGAGGAGAGGTCTTTCCCACACGGTCTTGGAGAACAGAGGCTGATAAAGGGTGGAAGGAAGACGGCGAGACTCCAGTTAAGCTACGGCGGTTGTGGAGTCTGCAGTGGTTGTGGTGTCCGGTGCGGTGCTTATGGTCCTCAGCATCAGCTAGGAAGCGTCTGTCAATGGAGGTGCCCAGTCGAGTGCCAGGTGATCCATTACAGAAGACATTGACAAAACCTATAAAGAGAGACACAACTTAGGATGGGTATAACTACACAATAGTTAATTAATTGCCACGCATCAATGTGATCGTGCGCAGCGACTGCTCATAGGAGAAGTGAACTTTATATGGCAGCACTTAAATACACAGATACAAACACAAGGATACACACACTTACAAACTGACACACACACATATAAACTGACACACACATATTAACACACATGCACAGATATACACACACAGATCCACAAACTGTGACACACAGGTACAGATACACACAGAGGCACACACACAGATACACAACACATACACATAGATACATTTACATGCTCTCCAAGTCTAGCTCTCCTTTCATTGTTTCTAACTGGTTGGCTTGTAACTGAACAAATCATAACTCTCTCATTGAACTTGAATATTGTGAAAATACCCTTATAAGGGCATTAGTCCAATAAATATCAAGAGGCCAATGGTAACTCTGATGGGACTGGATATATTGGCAGCTGAGAAACAGCCACACTATATGGGTCAACTATAACAACTACAATATAGACAATCCCCAAAACCGAATTTCATGAAGTAAATAAAGCCAATATTGAAAATAATCTATTTAAGATTATTTCAGGATTTCTCTAAGGGAAACATGTAAAAATGTTAAATAAAATTGAACTTTTGGCCTTACATGGTATGTTCAGGGCTGTATTTGCCACGAGGCAAACAAGGAATTTGCCTAGGGTCGGCACTTTCAGGGGGGCGGCAAAAAGCACCACCCTAAGTGCCCAGGCCAGTGTTTTGTTTGCCTCACGATCTGGGGGGAGCAAGAGGTGGCCGGCTGGCTCATAGTGTAGCCAGGCGGCGAAGGGAGTGCAGTCCCCTGAGCTCTTCCAGCCCCCTCGCCCTTCTATGTGTAGCTGGAATGTGACGTCACTTCAGCTCCTGTGGTGCGTGAGGACGCAGAGCAGAAAGAGCTCAGTTCCCTTGCCACCTCCAATAAGCGCTTGCACCCAGCCAGCAAAGCCTGCAGAAGCCAGCAGCCCCATGAGCTTGTCTGCCCAGCAAGCCCAGCCAGCCCAGCAATGGTAAGTGTATGAGAAAGTGTGTGTGTATGGCTGTCAGTGAATGTGTGTATCTGTCAGTTGTGTGTATTCTGTGTCTTTCAGTGAGTATGCCTGTGTCTGTCAGTGAGCATGTCTGTGTCTGTCAGTTAGTGTGTCTGTTTCTGTCAGTTAGTGTGTCTGTCACTGTGTCTGTCTGTCAGTGAGCATGTCTGTCTGTCAGTGAGTGTGTCTTTAAGTGAGTATGTCTGTGTTTGTCAGTCAGTGTGTCTGTTTCTGTCAGTTAGTGTGTCTGTGTCTGTCACTGTGTCTGTCTGTCAGTGAGCATGTCTGTTTGTCAGTGAGTGTGTCATTTAGTGAATATGTCTGTGTCTGTCAGTTAGTGTGTCTGTGTCTGTCAGTGAGCATGTCTCTGTCTGTCACTGTGTCTGTCTGTCAGTGAATGTGTCTGTCTGTCAGTGAGTGTGTGTCAGTCAAAAAAGTGGCCTTGACACGAAGTGGTGGTGCAAATTTAGATTAGGGGGTGCCTGAATTTAGTTGTGCCTAGGGCAGCACAAATCCAAGATACATCACTGGGTATGTGTAGCACACTTGTAACACTTCTCATCAACATTAGAACTCCCACTGCTCATCAACATTAGAACTTGATGGATCAAGATGTGGAAAGCTTGGTTCTACCAAATATCGACTCAGGGTGTGAGTTCCTATGCAATCAACAAAAGTCTGTTATCTGTAGGTCTATTTATGTGGAACAATAGCAAATATTTAGCACCTTCAAATTGTTAGATATGTTAATATGAATGTTATATATATATTTCCTGGCCATATCCATGGCAGCACAACAATGGGTAGCTCCTCCCCTATCCCTAGTTAGACAGGAACTAATTAAAATAAGGGTACAAATACCCCCTCCTACCTCCTCCTCCCTCAGTCTTTTTGTTCCTGTCCTATCCCTATAGGACCAAATTAGTCTATTTTCAGGACTATAATCACTTTTTCTTTTATGGCTTACCTGAGGGTTTTTACCTTCTGCCCCCAAGGAAGTTCAGCCTCTCTTCCTTGGGAAGCTTCAGTATCCGGCCCTGTGCAAAGGTGTCCCCCTGAAGATACCCCCTTAGTGACCGGGGGTTCTACTTGCAGTGACCCTAGGGGTAGCAAGAGAAAAAAATGCCAAACAATTCTGATTCCCTGCAGTGACCAAGAGGTAGCAGGAAGTGGCGAGAAGACCTTATTCTGGATGGATTTCTACATATTGAAGTACACCCCACATGTATGTATGTACAAATACTTTCTGCATATATTCTGTATTTGTTAAATAACATATGTGTGGGTTTCCCCCCCCCCTACCTATGATTTCTTTGTACCTTGCTTCTATAACTTTAACACTTGTCTTCTCGGCGTCCTGTTCCCCCTAGGGCGCATGTGCGCCGTTTTCGCGCGTGCTCGCTTGTTCGCGTGCACGCTATGTCCACGCGCGCGCCTAAGTCGGCGCCTGGGTTCCGGCCGCCGTGAGGGTGCCTCCTGCTAGGAGGTTGCTTCCGGGTTTGGGCCGCGCATGCGCAGTTAGCGAGCGGTGAATTCGCTCGTTCTGAGCATGCGCGGATAGGCGGTGGCGTCAGATAGGACGTCACACGCCTATTTTAAGCGCCAAAAGTGTATAAAGAGTTTACCTGAGGTTCTCATTAGGTCTTTAGAGGACCTGTTTTCAACAATTTTCTACTTTGAATAGCATTTCTTTTGCAAGAAATATTTGAAGGTAAGTTTTACTTCTTAAAGGTATATACACATTTTTTTTTTCCTCTCCATTTTTTCATAATTTTCTAGACTGTTCGTAATCATCTCCACAATGGAGAAAGACAAAAGGAGATCAATTTCTTCTGATTCGGACTCTTCTGGATATAAAAATAGGTCACACTCTAGGAGTTATAGGTAAGCCATATCATATCATTATTTTTTCTTCTGGTATAGGATACATAAAGTAAAAGAGTGCTAATATGAGATATTTCCCTATCATGATAGTTCTACGGAAAGAAAACAGTGAGATCATCCAAAGGAAAATCTCCAAAGAAAAATCAATGCGAAGCCTGTAATAATAAACCGATGGAGGGCAAACGGTTATGTGCAGAATGTTTATCTGAAGCGGCTGGAACATCTAATCCTTCAATGGAATTTGTACAGTTCATAAAACAAGCGGTGGCTCAAGGTATCAAAGAAGCGGGGGCAAGTCACAAAAGACCCCGGTTACATGAACCTTCGGATTACCAACATAATGATTCGTCAGATGAATCCATGGATATGGAATCATACCAGGGGAATTTCTTATCTTCAGACGAAGAAGAAACTCAGGCACCTGCAGATTTTCTAGAACCTGCTCAGATAGACCACCTCATTTACAAAGTCCGTAAATCTTTGAGCTTGAAGGAGGCAGTTGCAGAACAGTCAACCTCTTATCGTTATTTCTCAGACTTGAGAAAGAAAAGAGCAACCTTTCCAGTGCATGATACTATTAAGGAATTAATTAAAGACGAGTGGTCTAATACAGATAAGAAACTTTCAGCACAAGGCAGAATATCTCGCCTCTATCCTTTTGACAAGTCTGATTCTTACCATTGGGATAATGCCCCTAAGGTGGATGCGGCAGTAGTTCGACTCGCAAAACATACCACATTACCAGTAGATGATGCAGGCTCATTTAGACACCCAATGGACAAAAAGTTGGATCTGCATCTCTCAAAGGCTTATGTTGCAGCAGGGACTGGTTTTCACCCTGCTATAGCTCTTACTTCAGTGTCCAGGGCCCTAAAAATCTGGATCGAAAACTTGGAAGAAGATATCAGAGATGGGAGAAACAGATCTTCTCTTCTGGAAAGATTAAATGATATTAAACTAGCCGTTGACTTTACCTCAGAATCCTCGGTGGACATGGTGAAGGCCTTAGCAAGGAACATGGCTCTTTCAATTTCAGCTAGAAGAGCTTTATGGCTGAGATCCTGGTCCGCAGATTCATCATCAACGTCTAGTCTATGCGCCCTTCCTTTTTATGGTGAGATGTTGATTGGTAAAAACCTAGACGAGTGCATCAAAAGAGCTGCAGAAGGTAAAAAAGCCTTTCTTCCACAAGACCGGAAAACCCGTGGATCCTTTCGAGCCAGAAGATACTCTGAATACCCCTCTTTTCGCGATACCAGATCTTATAAACCAGGAAGAGAATATGGAAGATCTATTCCATGGAGAGGTGGACATTCATCCAACAGAGGAGGAAAGTCTAGAGGTTCCTCATTTCACAAGAAGCCTTTATGACAAACCCACCTACCATTCTGGAGGAGTAGGTGCCCGTCTACTACTATTCCAGAATATGTGGAAACATTCAACTCAAGACAGATGGGTGCTGGATATCATACAAAGAGGTTATCTTATAGAATTCTCCACAAGGCCGCCACCTCGCTCCTTCCAGAAGACAATCTGGCCGAGAGATGTAGAAAAAAGAGATTCCCTAAAAAAGTTTATCTCATCCCTTCAAGACGATGGAGTTATCGTTCAAGTTCCAAGAGCTCAACGAACACATGGGTTTTACTCCCATATCTTTCTCACCAGAAAATCCACAGGGGGATGGAGACCAATATTAGATCTAAGCAGACTAAACAAGTTCCTAAACATAAGGAAATTCAAGATGGAGTCTCTTCAATCCATCGTAAAAGCAGTTTTTCCAGATCAATGGCTCATGTCAATAGACCTGGCAGATGCGTATTTCCATATTCCCATAGCACCCCAGCATCAAAAATTCCTCAGATTCGCTGTGGAAGAGGGTCATTTTCAGTTCCGTGCTCTCCCTTTTGGGCTAAGCACTGCTCCACGTACTTTCTCAAAAGTTCTGGTGGTTCTCATCGCAGAACTCAGGAAGAAAGGCATTGCAGTATATCATTACCTCGACGACATCTTGATTCTGGCAGAAAACAGAGATATATTAGAAGATCACGGCCTGATATGTATACAGTATCTTCAACAACACGGATGGAAGATCAATTTCGCCAAAAGCAACCTAAAGCATGATATATCTAGGAGCAGCATTCAACACTGCAGAAGGTTCCGTCCAACTATCCCCAGAAAGGGGTATGAAAATTCGGAAAAAGGTCAAAGACATGTTAGCATCCAGTGTTTCCTCAGCAGAGACAACTATGAGCCTCCTGGGATCAATGTCCTCCACCATAGGACTTACAAGATGGACCCAATGGAGAATGAGGCCTTTCCAAAGGAATTTCCTTTCTCAATTCAAGGGCAATCTGTCTCAACCTATAATGATCCCTCCTCACATACAAGAATCCCTGAAGTGGTGGACTCAGAAAGAGTCTCTCTTCAGAGGTTATCCCTTAGGAAACATTCCATGGATCATCATCACCACAGATGCCAGTCAATGGGGCTGGGGAGCCCACCTTCAAGACAACTATGTTCAGGGGAAATGGGCATTTTCAACCTCCGACACCCCTTCGAATCTTCTAGAACTTCTGGCAGTTTTCAAGGCTCTAATGCACTTCCAGCAACTTTTACTTCACAAATGGGTCAAGATCAGGACAGACAATGCCACAGTTGTGGCATATATAAATCACCAAGGAGGGACGAGAAGTTGCAGAATGATGAAACTTATGAAACCTTTGATGTCCTGGGCTCAAATGAATTTGGAGAATATCTCTGCAATACATCTCCCAGGAACTGAGAACTCTGTGGCAGACTTTCTCAGCAGGGTGAGATTAGACCCGGGAGAATGGAGTCTATCAGACATAATATTTCTACAGATCGTAGAAAAATGGGGCCTTCCCCAGATAGATCTAATGGCTACAAGCAACAACAGAAAAGTCAAGAACTTCTTTTCGAGAATTCCAGATCCCCAAGCCATAGGAAGAGACGCATTGACATGCAGTTGGAACTTCGACCTGGCTTATGCCTTTCCTCCGAAGCCCCTCATCTTCCCTCTGCTAAGGAGACTACGACAAGAGAAGACATCACTGATTCTAATAGCCCCTTTTTGGCCTCGCAGACCTTGGTTCCCGCTCCTACTAAGTCTGTGCAAGAAGGATCCATGGCATCTTCCAGTTGTCCCATTCCTGCTACATCAGGGTCCAATTCATCATCCAAACCCAGCATCCCTTCGTCTGATGGCATGGTACTTGAAAGGGATGGGTTAAAGAACAAGGGGTTTTCGAGATCAGTAATCGAGACTCTTCTTCAAGCAAGGAAGAAGTCCACTTCATCCACTTACTACAGAATATGGGATGTATTTTCTTCATGGGCCAGTTCAAGGCCCTTTGATATTTTGAACCCTTCAACTACTGACATTCTTGATTTTTTACAATCAGGTCTAGAGAAGGGATTGAGTTATAACACTTTAAAAGTACATGTTTCAGCCCTCTCTGCTTTAACTAATCATAGATGGGCTCTGGATCCGGACATAGCTAGATTTCTGACTGCAGTCCTCAAGATCAAGCCACCCATTAAGTCTATTACTCCGCCATGGGATCTCCCTCTGGTCCTGAAGGCTCTTAAAGCAGATCCTTTTGAACCTATGGCATCAATTTCCTGTCATCTTCTCACGATCAAGACAGTTCTACTAGTAGCCCTAGCCTCTGGTAGAAGGGTTTCTGATCTTCAGGCTCTTTCGGCTCGAGAACCTTTTACGATATTTCATAAGGACAGAGTCATCCTGAGAACGGTTCCAGAATTCCGCCCTAAGGTTACTTCAGAGTTCCATATGAATGAAGAAATAATCCTTCCAGCATTAAGTACAGAAGAATCTAATAACGGGGAAAACGCTGATGATGATGCTATCGACCTAGTAAGATGTCTTAAGATATATATACAAAGATCCTCAGAATGGCGTATTTCGGAAAGGCTTTTTGTTATTCCTAATGGCCCTAGGAAGGGTCTGCAAGCTTCGAAAGCCACTATCAGCAGATGGATAGTTTCGGCCATTATCCAATCTTATAGATCATCTAATACAAGTGTTCCTGAAGGTTTGAAAGCTCATTCTACACGTTCCCTTTCTTCATCCTGGGCAGCTGCAGCAAAGGTTTCTACAGAACTGATTTGCAAAGCAGCCACTTGGTCATCTTCTAATACATTTATTAGACATTATCATTTAGATGTAAGAGCTGGCCAATACGATGGATTTGGCAGATCAGTTCTTTCTGCCGCAAAGGATTAACTACTATTCTTTTGTTCATCACATTGAGTTGTTTGTGATAATACACTTGCATTATATAATAATGTGTCTGAGTTTTTCTTTCCCTCCCTTGGTTTTAGCTTGGGTATTACCCATTGTTGTGCTGCCATGGATATGGCCAGGAAAGAGATAAATTTACTCATACTTACCGTAATTTTCTTTTCCTGGTCATAGGCCATGGCAGCACCAAGGTCCCACCCAGGGATATTTCTGTTAACTAGACTGAGGGAGGAGGAGGTAGGAGGGGGTATTTGTACCCTTATTTTAATTAGTTCCTGTCTAACTAGGGATAGGGGAGGAGCTACCCATTGTTGTGCTGCCATGGCCTATGACCAGGAAAAGAAAATTACGGTAAGTATGAGTAAATTTATCTCTATATATATATATATATATATATATATATTTATATATATACATATACAATTATTGTACTTCCCGATTGTGAGATAGCGCAATATTTAAATATTTAAAAATAGTTGAATATTTATGCTCTGCAAGTATATGTATGTATAATTTGTTCTCCCACTTTTAGTTTTTTTGTAAATCAGTAAATACTATAATACGTAATAATTACTTAATTTACTACAATATAATATGCAGTATGCTCATTTTATATATTTATTAGTGCCAAGAGACTTCTAATTTATATTTCTTTAAAAATAATTCTCACATATTTGTAGAAATATTGCTTCTTTTTATATATATATGTATTTATTGGCATCTGAAATATAAATCATATCCTGAAATTTGCTTGTAGGATATAACACAAAAAATGTCACAGGATATTGATCCGTGGTCAGTGCCTTAGGTTTTTGGCTTCCAGGGTAAGTCAATAAGCAGGCCAACATTCAACAGCTCTCTAAATCAACAGCCAATTTTATTAATCATTTGACACAGTCAAATAAAATTTTGTCATTCTTCAGTAAGATTTATAGCACTGAATATTTTTGGATTTGTAAAACTTTGGCAATTCTATGACTTTGAATGTATTTGATTGATTGTAAAGGCAAATTGAAGTGAATTTCTTGCTACAAAATTTGGCTTATTCTGTAAAAACAGCATAAAAATGTGACCTCAGTAGAAGCAAATTAAAACATAAAAAATTGCAGAGGAATAAAATATAATTATGAAAAAGAAAAGCATGCTCAAAAATGCATTCCCTTAATATTAAAAATTACAATATAAAATGTCCTTCTCCGTTCCTAATTAAAAACAAATACAACTACGCAACATGTACCATTACTGTTAGCTGAAGTCCTCATCATCATAATGCAAATATGTTCTTAAATACACATTAAAAAAAAAAAGAATGTCAGCAAAAGATAATAAATAGTTCAGGTCAGATGGACAGTTTCCTGAAAAACAAAGTTTCATATATTTCTCTACATCAGCAGTATACTTCCTATACATTGGGTTGGCTGTAGTCATTTAAGTCAATTTTATTTTGTGTTTACATTTGTGTTGTTGGGAACAGGGTTCATATTCTGACAACAAAGGCAGCAAGTGACTAACATTTAGGTGTTTATTTTGATAATGTCTGCCTTGCCCTGTTTAGAGAGCACTGGGCTGATTTGTCCATCAGTATAGCACCTGTCAACATCTACCATTTGTGGGCAATGTGGGAAGTTCTGTTATGCATTCACACAAAGGGATCTGAAATTGAGCAAAAGTAAGTGCACATTTCAACAGAATTTGACTTTGTTTCATTGAACCGTGTTACTTCCCCTCCCCACTCCCCTGTTGTTAAGCCGTCAACCAGTCCTGTTATTTCCTCATTGGTTAGCTTAGTGGAGATAAACTGAAGAGACAGGCACTTGCTCAGAGCTAAGACTACTCATTGTTCTGCATTAGGAAGTTTGTGATTGGACTGCCACAGAAAGTCAAGGCTGGGAAAGAAGGAGAGAGCTTGCAAAGGCATCATGTAGCGGGTGCAAGCTGACTTTACATATACCCCCAATGATTAAATGCATGCATATTTTCATTGGGGTTTATCTACTTAAAGAGACACTATAGTCACCAGAACAACTACAGCTTATTGTATTTGTTCTGGTGAGTATAATCCTTACTTTCAGGCTTTTTGCTGTAAACACTGTATTTCCAGAGTAAATGCAGTGTTTACATTACAACCTAGAAATAACGCAACTGGCCATTCCTCAAATGGCTGCAAGAGGTGCTTCTGAGGCAGTGCTGCACAGTGTGCCATTCAGTGTCTCCATCCTCTGCATGCAGACACTGAACTTTCCTCATAGAGATGCATTGATTCAATGCATCTCTATGAGGAGATGCTGATGGCCAGGGCTGTGTTTTACTTGTGCTAGCTCTGCCACTGATCTGTTTCTTTGACAGTCCCAGCCAATCATGTAGAGAAGCACTGTAATTGGCTCAGACCACCACTTCTGATGATGTCAGCAGACAGAGGCTGTTCAGGAGCAGAGACAGCAGCTGCAGACTTGAATACAAGTAAGATTTTACTATATTTAGAGAGGCAAGGGGGAGCCAGGGAACTAGCTGGTGGTTTTAACATAATAGGGTCAAGAATACAGGTTTGTGTTCCTGACCCTATAGTGTTACTTCAACAGTGATTTTTATTTATTTATTTATCTTGCGGGGGTAGTGCAATGTTCCTTTAAGGGACTGAGATGTAGCTATCACATTGCAAAGCAATGCATTTGGCACCCCTCTGACCTTCAAAAGGTTAAAATAATTATTACCTTCTTATTCCACTTGGTTTCTCACTTGAATGTTTAATTTCCTTTCTGTCTGGATTAAGCAAACAAGATCAGCAAGATTTCCCATGACAGTCCTTAAGTTTTACATTACTGATTAGCATTTGACAAGCTATGTGGTAAAACACGATTATCTGAATAATATTTAGCAGATACGATGTTTTGGCTATAGAAATACAGCAATTTTGGGTTAGTTCTTAAAAGAGAATGCACTGCATTCAAGCATCTTTTCAAAAGAGAGTCCTTGATTTCACAGCCAATATATATCAAACTGTTTGCAAGTTTTATTGTAATTTTTTTTTAGTTTATGCACTAATAAACAAAGCCACCATTACATTCTTGTAATATTGCGCCAACATAGTCCACCTTAGATATATATTGATGACTATACGATTATTTTAGGATATTAAGATGTTTTAAGATCATTAAGGTTATTGTGTCATTATTAATATTTTGTTCCTGTTCACTGTGTAATGGTTTGTCTAAATTGTTGTTAAATCCAATTTTTCAAACTTTAAAATGCTGGAGGAATACGTTAGTTATATACATGCCAATAATCATGAAGAAGTTAGAGTTTTATTTGTAAGTGCATGTAAAGTTATATTATATTACCAAAGACCCAGGGAATCAATATATTTGGTGTAAGAATTTATTGATTTTCAAACATTGTAAATGAAATTAAATTCCTTTATTTGACCATTATTTGTTTCTGTTAAATGACCACTCTGCTGGTGATAAAATCAGCCCAGGCTCTTTGTGGGTGATGGATATTTGCCAACTCATTCAGAGCTCTGGAAATTGGAAATGAATCGCAGAGACGTGTTCAATAACCAATTCAAATTGTATTCATACGTCAGTTATATTTATACCCCATTTTCATGTCGGTGGGGGCCATGAGCATTAGTGACGTAGTTTGTTTTTCACAAGTTATAAACAGCTGTTTCTAGTTATAATTCAGTGTTATATAATGTATGCATATTGGATAAAACCCAGATGATTACAAATACCGAAATCTTGGACAATTAACAAGAACATCCCAAAATCCTTGTCCAAGAACATCTCAAAATCATTGTCCAAGGACATTTCCCGTAAATAGGATTTTAGATAAATTTTAATTCTGAGAATCGGAGATACAATTCCAAATTTACTCTTGGTTCAAATTAACCCTTATATGAACAGCTAGGATAATAAGCAAAATGGATATTCATATCCTACAATTCCTCTCTTAGATCATATCATGATCTACCTTACTGAATATCCATGGGAGGCCTGCAGCAGAGAAATGAAAGGAGGTATATTCAGACGTGCTAATCACGCCTGTAGGACTTTCATTATTTCTTCACCTCGATTTCCCCCATTTGCTCTGTGCCGTAGGTTTTCCCTTTAAGAGGAGATCGAGCTGTCGATTTTCAGCTTCTGTAATCATCTGTTGTACACGTTTCTTAAGTGTGCAAGTTAAATATTTCAAACAGCTGACATGTTAACCAATTTTAAACTGACTGCACATCATGTTATCTGTAACTTGAGCCTTGGATCAAAACAGGCAAAGTGTATTATTCCCAACAATGGGAATATTATTATTATAATTCACAACATAAACACATATAGTCAAAATGGAATAATATCTATTCCCCCTCTTTGGACCAGGGACTCGGAATACCAGTCCACCCAGTGAACTCGGACCAGGTCAAAAAAAACCAGTGGCAAAAACTCATATTTGAGGAAAAAAGCACATCTGGAAAACCCTGAGTGAGGGCCATGACTGTGTAGACATGTCATCCCCCTCACATTGACAGCATTAGTGACTTATAAAACCCTCACTTGTTAGTAAATAGCTTGGGTATCGGGATTGGGAAACACTTCTTGATTAGTTTGAAAAGGCCCACTTACATATTAAATCATGAGATCATTTCGAATCAGTTTTCAATTCTAACAATAATCGCATTCATGACCTTGCGTCCTATGTCTCCCAATCACATCCCTATTTCGATGGTCCAGTCATATCCACACTTAATACATGGGAATTCATCCTTGGTACACTCAACATACATCAATGACACACATAGTACATCCATGCCTGAGTAAGCTAACACTTCCTCTCTCTCTGGCTAACTCTACAAAAATAAAAATAACAAAATAGTTCAATAGTCCAGAATAGTCCAGAAAAATAGAATAAGTCTTTCAAGGAGTATAAAGAATCTTAGACACCATAAACTTTGTTCCATAATCTTAGACACCATAACATAGCTAAGGGTAGCAATATGGCTGACAACAAGACAATGTCAGCTTCCACATAGTTCTTAATTCTTCTGTTTGCTGGATGTTCACCACAATACTCTGTGCAACACCCCAATTGTTGAAAGGGTAATACAGAAATAGCGGCATTAGACAGCACTGCACCTTCAGGACTTTCCAAGTTAGTTTATGTCCTCATAAGTAAGTATTTCAATTTCTTTCGCTAGCATAGATTTTGACCAAACAGATTTAATTGCAAAAAAGGTAGGTAGGCAGGTAGGTCAGCCAGAGAGATTGGTGTGTAGTCCCGAAAAACATGCGGCAAAAATACTCCAGTATGGTCTCTATAATCATACAAACACAAGGATCAGTACGACATCAATAAATTAATTATCTAAGCTAAACTCAAATAGGAGACTAAAGTTAAACTCTTAACTCGTGTAACATGTACTTCTCTCAGTTTTGCTTATAATTCATTGAATTTGTCCTTTATAACATTTTAATACATAATTTCCCTTTAGAATGCCTTTGTATGGATGAGAGAAGCACCCATTCTATATACATGCTTGTTGAGTACAAAAACACTATTGGTATAATTCCCAATAAAATGCTGTTCTTAAACTTAAACCTTGATTTGAAAATCCCAATGAATTACTTTAATAAAATTGGAATGCTTAAGTCTGTCAGTTTTGGGGACCCTGATAACATCTTTGGAAACCGAAACCTTTTTATAGCTCCCGATGTCCAAAAAGCCACCAGTTCTGTATGTGTGTGATCATGTTTTAATACATGGTGGAACCTCCATACAGTTATCCCACTTAAACAATATTTTTTTTCAGAACAACTAGGAATGAAATAGGAGAAACAAAATGAATTACTACTGTTCTAAAGTGCTTTGTTTAATACAGGTTTCGGAAGAGTTGTCTTGCTGTGTTGCAAGTGGTCTCTGATAAGGAAGGGACAGCAAACTGTAGACATATGTTATATTAAGATGCCCTCACTTGTCAGGTCTTGGAAACCCACTTATTTTATTGCAGATGCCTCTATGATACCACGTTACAAATTGACTAAGCATACTTATTATTATCCTATTTTATTTTAGTTATTTCACATTGCACAGCCTATGCAAACAATGTCTAGGTCCCAACTTCAGCTTGTACATCCTCTAAGAGCCAGCATTAATATTGTTTTATCTATATATATAAAATATTAAAAACATGAACCATCTGTTTATTAGGCTGAGGTTGTTGGGTGTAGGTTGAAATCTGTGGTTGGTATTGAGGAACCTGCCAGGGTGGGTCCTTGAACGCCAGCTGGGCCAGGTTCTCCCTTAGCACCGGGTCCTCCTTTGTCTCCTTGAGCACCAGGTTCACCATTGTTACCCTTAGGTCCAGGAGCACCACAGGCACCAGGGAAGCCAGGGACACGAGCAATACCAGTGGGGCCAGCTTGACCGGGAGAACCGGGTTCACCACGAGCACCTTGGGGTGAATCCCTGCTATCCATAAGTAAAACAGTGCTGAAGTTACCACCTCTACAAAAGTTAGATCCTTTGATCAAATCCTCTACCTCTGCCTCTAAAACTTTTCTGATTCAATCTCCTATCACCTCCCAAATGTCCTTGTCTCGTCTGCTTAAGATCACAATCCTTTGTGATCGATACAACATACTTTCCCCTCTTTCTTTATATCAAAACAACCTGCTGTATCTTTCTCAGGAATCTTCCCAAGAAATTCAGTTGGGGTCAATGAGGGCCAGTCACAGACCAACAGTTTAACCAAAGGTGAACAAGGAGGAAGCATGTTCCATATGCAGGTCGAGCTGACCTAACTCACACCCCCTCTTTGTGTACACCTCATTGTGTACCACACAGATATAATCTTAATAAGCTTTTGAAGATTTATTGTGTTTGTATAGCAAAGTTGTCTAGGGGTGTATATATAAACAGTGAAAGCAGAGTCTTCATTTAGGGTTTGCAATACTGACAGTCTGGGTCATAGGTGTAATGCAGACATGCGGTTAGGTACTTTTCCATTGTCAGAATACACTGAAAACACTAATATATTGCAAATATTAAAATCATATTGCAGCTGTTTCCTACACTTGCAAGCATATGGTTGTAATACTTCAATTGAGTTCAAATTGAGTATCAAAAATTCTAACCACAAAAACTAAATTTTATATGCTTATCAAAAATGAGTTTAATCCCTTAGCAATTTAATAGGGTGACCACTTCCCATAGTATGGTTCCTTTTATAATTATTATATTATTTATTCTCTTCTGGGTCTGCAAAATGCTTTACATATACCAAAACAAATATAATACAGTAGTTAAGAATTGCCTCAAAAGAAATTATCTGATCTCTATTAAAAATACCATTTCATCATTTTGATATAATCAATGAGGCATACTAGATGAATCTTAATCTTGGAAAAAACCTATCCTATACATCCATAATTTTTTCTTGTTATGTAACCATATAACATAAGAATTGTTTATGTTAAAGATAACACATTTTTCATTGTCTTAAATAATGCAATGCACTTTAAAAGTAGAGTTAACTCTAAATACTCCCCTAATAATACAGAGAGAGAGAGAAAGCCATTTAAAATTGGAAACGTGGCTCCACGATTTTGAAAAGCAGAGGATTTTTTTTCTTTTCTTTCCCAGGGGCCCCTTTCTTGTCGGCTGATCAGCGTTTTTTAATCTGTTGTAAAAAGACACTAAAGGCTTGCGTTAATGACATGCAAATATTCTTTAAATATTCTTCATACTCATTGTAATATCACACGTCATCTTATAACACAGAAAACAACGAATGTAGCAGATATCCAGCAGACATGCCAATACAAAAAGCATATTCATGGAGAGGCAATTAACTCAATCCAAAATAAATTAATAAATGTAATGTAGGTTCCCATGTTTGTGCATTATGCATGGCTGCAAACTATGCAAGCAGTACTGCTTTAAGATTAGATCAGAGCACCTGGCAACTGGACAGGAAAGTCTAATTTTGGCAAAAAGTCCATTATTGCAACAGAATTTGGGAAATAAGCTAAAACTTACAAAAACAGCCTCCCTCCTTTTTTTTTCTTTCTTAAGACTACAACTTATATTGCTCTTGGACTAGCATTCAATAATAAATCAGTTATTTAATAGATTATTATGCTGCCATTTCCATCTGTATCAATACTGAGACAAACTTATTCAAATATAATTTAAAATAACACAGCAAAATATCCATTAACATACATGACAATTAAACTACATACTTCAAAATTAGTAACCAAAACACATATTTAGCACAATCACCATTCACACAGAATAAACTTTTAACAGCTGTATTCAAAACATATTATTGTAAGGTACACCAAATTTTAGTTTGTATCAGTTTATTTAAGAGTTCTGGTACCAAAGGGTTTATTTTTTTTCTTTTACGGCCATATAACGCGTTTGACTTAAACATTTGTATAACACTTGTATTAACCAGTTGCAACATCTGTACCCTGTCAATAGAATTTCTCTCTTATGCGCTTATAGAACATTTGGACCAGATTACACAGACATGGTATCACCTGCATTTGTCAGAACTCTCAAAGACTCAAATCATGTTAGTTCTAGAATTTGTAGCCCCCCTTAAATAACCTCTTTTTTTTTCTTATTCATCATCACCTTTACATGTACTTTTTACATTCCCTCAATTAAGACTTTATGCTTAAAATCAGCTTTGCACATCATAAAATAGCACATAAATTAGCAAGCCGGAGTAATACCAAACATCCATCATACAGGGTTTAAACAATATTCCCTTTTAACCCCCCCCCCTTTTTTTTCCTCTAAACCATTTGATTCTACAAAACCCACATGTACATGACATCACATGACATGACAGCCTGTCAAAGGCTTGAAAATCTTTTTACCACCTGCCAAAGGTGAACCTCTACCAAAGAGGAATTCACAATTGTGCACGATACTGCCTGCCAAAGGCTTTCCTCCAACCCAAGGAGTAATAAAAGTCTAGCTAAGACTTAAAAAAAATCATATTTATAAAGACACTATGCAGGGGGCGTGGCTTGACCGGGAACCGAGCTGGACGTGCAAGCCTAGAGCTCCTCGCTGAACCCCTGTTCCAAACGCTTACAATCGCAAAAAACCACGGAAAACCTACCCATCCCGACTCCTAATCCACCATGGACAAGCGTCTGCCGAGAAAACCGGCCAAAAAACACGCAGACACGGCCGCCACAGTACCTGAACTTTTCGCGGCCTCCCGCACGCCGCGCCAGGACACACAAGATGGCGGCGGATACAGCCCACGAGCCCCTAGCTCACCAGCAAACTCGAGCCCTCCTCAGACCCAAGGCTCCAACGCATCAGAAACTGCCCACATACTGACTGAGCTGGCGGCGGTGAAAAGCTACCTCGCCCGGGAGATTGACCGGAGCTCTAAGGCAGTGATGTCGGAAATTCACAAGCAGGGGGAACGTACGGCCGACCTAGAGCAGCGCGTGGAAACGACCGCAGTGGCCCACAACACGGTGGCTGCGCATGTGAACACCCTCACCGCCAGACTGGAGGCCTCGGAGGCAGCGCTCGAAGACCTGGCAAATAGGTCGCGCCGCAACAACATCCGCGTGCGCGGCCTGCCAGAGCAACAGGACGAAGGCCCAATCGCCCCCATGCTCCTCGCACTCCTCAGACCTCTCTCACCAGAGATACCGGAAGAGCAGTGGCACATCGATCGGGCCCACAGGGCCTTACGCGCCCGGAGGGACGACAACGCAAGACCCAGGGACATTATAGTCCGTTTTCTCCACTTCCAGACAAAGGAAGCGGTCCTGAGGAAAGCTAGAGAAAGCCCCATAACGTACAAGAACGCTGAAATCTCCCTGTTCCAAGACTTGGCCCCCATCACCCTCCAACGCAGAAGGGAGTGGAAGCCAGTCACAGAGCTACTCAAAACCAACGCAATAAGGTACGCCTGGGGGCATCCCTTTAAATTACTGGTCTTTAAGCAGGGCAGATCCCATATTCTCACGCCAGGCACGGACCCCATACCCTTCCTCCGCGCATTGGGCATCACAGTTCCAGAGAACTTCCAGCTGCCCAACTCAGCTCTCCCGGCCCTACAACCCCTACCGCGCGATTGGTACATCGCCGTGGAGTAAACAGCCAGCAAACGGCCACCCACACCCATGGCAGACCCAACCTCCCGGGAACTAGTTCACCGGGCCTCAGCCACCAACACCATGACGCCCTACCCACCCTCAGCACCCACCAGAAACAGAACTCCAGATAACAGACCTACAAGGACTCTCAGCCCACTGAGCGGACTGAAACGGCAACGCCTGGTGAAGGTGCCCCTCACTACGATGGACTCCTGCTCCGAAATCACCCCTGCTGCATACACAGCTCAACGGACTCTTCCCCTTGACCACAACCAACACATGACTCAGGAGCACCAAGGACCTCCGCGGCATTCACGGCATCCTCCCCGCCAACAGCATCGAAGATAACCCACACTATGGACTTGTCCAGAGACTATTGCTAGCTTCTTGATATCACAGCAAGTACCAGTTCAAAGATACCGCAACTTAGACACTAAAGGGGAAAGTAAAGCACTTTTGGGACACTCACGTACAGTCACATAACAGTCACCCAAGGCGCACACACCACGCAAGTACAACTCACTAGTCTAGACACCAATTCGCTACACAACCTCACTACACAGAGACCAAGCTTCACGACAGGGACCACACCACGCGTAGAGAAAGCACACACACAGATGACATGGGTTCGTGGGCTGTGGTGGGGGGGCGGGTGGCGGGGAGCGGGGCACTGGCGCGGAGGGGGCACAGGGACCATCTAAAGTGGATGTTATAATAGCAAAGGTGGTGGATGTAACTGTGTTTTAGTGTCTCGGACTTGCATTGATATGTATTGCTATGTGTCGTCCTGCGCGGCCGCCCGGGCCGGCCCCTTCTCCTCCCCCCCCCCCCCCCCCGCCCTGCCTCTCTCCCCCCGCGTCCCCCCCTCCTCCTCCCCCTCCCCCGTACGGACGCCCACTTAATAGACTGGTGACTGTCTCTTGCAACCGGTCCCTCCCCTCCCCGCACCCTACTGACAGGGGTCACACCTGAAAAGCAGCAAAAGGGATTATAAAAATAAAAAAAAAAAATACAAAAATTATATGATATAGAAATAAAAGACTTGCCCCGGCACAATGGTGCCTACAAACAGGAGAACCATCGTAGGCCAGGAAAAGCTACCTAAACGGGTTACAACTGCCCATAACCCCCCCCCCCCCTGCCCTACCCCCCCCTCCTCCCCATTTCGTGGAAAACACCGCTAAGCGGCTACTCCCAAGAGCTCCCGGCTCCACTAAAGCACAAAAACAATACAAACCCCAAGAACCAGGGGCAGGGAAGTCGAATCGCCCAATAGACCATCAACTTGTATGCTGCACACTAAAGATGCAACAGACAAATGACATATGGCAACAGGGGACCACACCGGAAAATAGGTTCATGACCCAACACTCCCAGACTGATGCAGTCACGGGGAAGACCAGGGTACATGCACCCCCCAACGGTCTGGCACGGAATAAGACCAGACTAATACGGCAACGCCGTATCACATCCTTTCCAAAACTCCTTAGACCCTCACCCTCCCCCACCCACCTACCTCCCCCACACTCCCCACCTACCCTAGGCCCTCATAGGTCTTGGACGAAGATAGAGGCGCAACGGTTACACCCCCAACCACACACCCACTCAGCTACACAAAGGAACAGAGGTGGGAGTCGACCCCATACCCCGCTGCACAACCACACCACTCAAGCCGCAATGAACCACCACAGCCACCTGACCGTCCAGAAGGACAAAAAACGCTCACCGAAACCTCTAGATCATGGCTCTTAAGGTATCCTCGCTCAATGTTAAAGGCCTCAATGCTCCTCGCAAGAGGAGAACACTGTTCAAGGAGCTGAAAAGGTTAAATCCCGACATACAGGAGACTCACCTGTCTCGATCCGCCCAGGTCTCCCTCCGAGACAACACATACCGCTTAGCCGCAGAGGCTCGATCCTTCCGCAAACAGAACGGAGTGGCGATACTTACACATAAACGATGCCCAATTCACATAGCCCAGGTGACGTTAGACCCAGATGGTAGATATGTTCTAGTCACAGGCAGGATTCATTCCCAACCAATCCACTTACTCAACATCTATGCCCCCAACACACCTACACCCCAATTCTGGAACCAGATGTCAGACGTAGTCCTTGCGCTCCCCTCCGGGATAATCCTCCTGGGGGGAGACCTGAACGCAACCCCAGCTCCAGCAATAGATAGAAGCACTCGCCCAGGACTAATTAGGTCTCATGGCATGAGACAAGCTATTACGCCACTTTATCCGCAAGACAGGCCTCATAGACGCATGGAGGGCTCATCACCCCTCTGTTAAGGATTACACGTACTACTCGCCACCCCATGACACATACTCACGCATAGACATGTTCTTAACTAATCACGCAGGCTAAACAAAAACACAAAAAACGGAGACAGGAACCATCGCATGGTCAGACCATGCGGACGTCGCGATCCATCTCCAAGGCATCCAGTGCCCTACCCCATGGACATGGAGGCTAAACACATCCCTCCTTAAAGACCCCCAAGTAGTAGAGGACATACAGAAACAGCTAACTACATACTTCGCAGAAAACCTAACACCAGAACTCCCCATGACCAAAGTATGGGCGGCCCATAAAGCAGTGATTCGTGGCTCCCTTATCAAAATAGCAACCTACAAAAAGAAACAAAAAACGCAGAAACTCACCCAACAGTTAGAAACCCTCCGCACAGCGGAGCAATGCCACAAAACCGACCCAACCCCCCATACGTTACAACGCCTCCAAACCGCCCGCTACAATCTCAGACAACTGCTTATAGACGATATGGCACGAGCTCTCACTTGGACGAAA
This sequence comes from Pelobates cultripes, assembly GCA_933207985.1. Lineage (NCBI taxonomy): Eukaryota > Metazoa > Chordata > Amphibia > Anura > Pelobatidae > Pelobates > Pelobates cultripes. Next base: position 146,453,154 of record OW240913.1, read on the forward strand.
AGAACATACTATGACAAATCCAACAAAATGGACACACTATTAGCCCGCACACTACGACCCAGAACCCAACACCCACACATCACCAAGATAAGGGCCCCAGACGGCTCACTGAAAACATCCCCAACAGAAATAGCACAAGCTTTCTCAACCTTTTATTCAACACTATACAACCATTCCCCCCAAGACGACACGTCGATCACAGCGACGAAACAGAAAACAACCGACTTCCTCAACCAACTAAACTTACCAAAACTACACACTGCAGCCACAATGGAATTAGCAGCACCAATCTCTAAAGATGAAATAAACATAGCCATCTCCTCTCTTAAAAGCAATAAAGCCCCCGGCCCAGACGGTTTCGAAGGCAGCTACTACAAAACCTTTAGGGAAACACTCACCCCACATTTAGAATCCTTATTCCAAGAACTTATGACGGGAACCCCACCAGACAGGGACATGACACGGGCAAACATTATTTTGCTACCAAAGCCAGGTAAAGACCACACCCAACCAGAGGCATATCGACCTATCTCACTCATAAACCACGACAGCAAAATCTTCGCCAAAATCTTAGCAGGAAGACTAAACCCATACCTGACAAATCTAGTTCACGCCGACCAAGTAGGATTCATACCCGGACGACAACTATTCGAAAATACGAGACGCTACATAGACATAATATGGCTGCTAGCCAACAAAAAAACGCCATCCCTAGCACTTTCCCTGGATGCTGAGAAAGCATTTGACCGTGTGAAATGGCCCTACATGTTCACCCTCCTAGAACATCTAAACATACCCCCCCCATATATAACAGCTATTCGCGCACTATACACTTCCGTTTCGGCACAAATAAAGATAACCGGGACAAATAGCCCACCATTTAATATATCCAACGGTACCCGACAGGGATGCCCCCTATCCCCCTTACTCTTTGTGCTGACACTGGAACCACTCCTCCAAGCCATAAGGGAACACCCACAAATCAAAGGGGTCAAAATAGTTGACCAAGAATTTCTAGTCTCAGGATATGCAGATGACGTCTTGCTGACTTTAACGGAACCCATCTCCACGCTACAGGCATTGCTCCCACTCCTGACCAAATACGGTGAGATCTCAGGATACAAAGTTAACGTAGGTAAATCCAGCGCACTCCCAATACACCTCACACAGACGGACACGAATAAAATAACCTCAGATTACCACATACGAGTCACCCCAACCTCCCTCACATACCTGGGTATCAAATTACCGGCAGACATCGACGAGCTCCACAGGCTGAACTACACACCCATGATAGACAAACTTATTTCGGACTTGGAGACCTGGGCGGATAAACCCATATCCTGGATAGGGAGAATACACTCCATCAAGATGAACATCCTGCCCCAAATTCTGTTCCTCTTTCAGGCTATACCCATCCCTATCACAAAACACAATCTCATCCCCCTGCAGCGGGCGATAGACAGATTTATTTGGCAGGATAAAAGGCACAGAGTAGCCCGCAACATACTATACCGCCCCAGAACGAGAGGAGGCCTGGGTCTACCCCACCTACATTTCTACTACATAGCCGCGCAGATGGCACAAATAGCCCTATGGCATACCCTCCCAGAAACTAGAAGGTGGGTAGATCTAGAATCAGCATTAATGGGATCAGACCTCCCACAATTCTACATCTAGACACCAAAAGAGCATAGAGCACTACCGAGAACGGCGTGCCCAGCCATCACCAACTCAATCCAATTATGGGATACTTATGCCCTCAAATACGACCTAACCACTAAGACCTCCCCCCTCACCCCCATATACCGAAACAAGGCTTTCACTCCAGGTATGCGACCTTGGGAATTCAAAGGGCTAGAGTACGCTGGTCTTCAGAGAGCGTGCCACCTATACATGGGCGACACAATAGTCTCCTTTCCAGACCTACAATCTAGAGCAACCCTGAAACCAGCCGACTTTTTTCGGTATTTGCAACTAAAACACTACGCGGCCCAAACGACGGTAAAAACCGCCGCCAAAACCACTCCGACCTTCTTTGAGCGCATCTGCTTAGCGGAACAATACCATAAGGGCATGATCACCCAGCTCTACTCCCACCTCTGTTCCAACACACGGGACTGGGGAGACCTGCAATACACAGACAAATGGGAAGCAGACTTAGGGGAAACACTAGAGGGAATTGACTGGCAGGAAATATGGGAAGCCAATTCCAGAACCTCCATATGTGTCACGATGCAGGAACAGGCATATAAAACGATGCTACGCTGGTACGTCACACCGGTCCAACTATACCGCATGAAAAAAATACCCACGGACCTCTGTTGGCGTAACTGCGGAGAAAAAGGGACATACGCACATATGTGGTGGTACTGCCCCATAATTAAACTTTTCTGGGAAAACATCCAGAAACTAATAGCGCAAATCTTACATAGACCGATAGACACGAACCCATGGACATTCCTGCTGGCCAGACCCCTCGACGACCTACCCAGACCAGAACAACAATTGCTTAACAAGATAACATTAGCAGCTAGAAAAGCCCTAGCCCAAACATGGTTGCAGCCAAACCCCCCCCCCAATGACCGCAGTACTCAACAAGATCAAAGAGTGTCACCTCATGGACAAACTGACGGCCCAAATACGAGGCACCATGAAAGCTTTCACAAAGGTGTGGGAACCGTGGGACAACCACACAGATGACTAGCAAACCACTAGAAACGTCCAAGACCACCCCTCCCCCCTCTCCACCTCCCCCCCCCTCTTTTTAGGTTAATCTACCCCATCCCCAATACAAGGTCGGGCCTTCCGGTATCCCGACCTAGAAGCTCAACACGCCAATGCCGCTGCACCGCGACGGCAACTCAAAGGCCCTGTTAAGAGTACCTTCTTATGTTATAAATTGTAAGTTATCTAAATGTTGTTCTTACTATATTGTTGAAAAACGATGACAGACAGGTGTAAATTTCAAACGATGTAACTGAAATAACGTATAAACTGCCTGAAAGATATCGCGGCTTCTGCGCAAGCCACAAAATCGCATTGCCTAACTATATCTGTCATTGACAAAATAAAGAATTATAAAAAATAAAAAAAAAAAGACACTATGCAGTGAAAATCCCCTTTAAAAATGTAAATAGTGAAAAACCCCATTAAAACAAGAAATGCAATGTGCGGGAGGATGGCAGAAGCAAGTAAAGGTCCCCAACCCCTTAAGGACACACGACAGAAATATTCCGTCATGATTCCCTTTTATTCCAGAAGTTGTGTCCCCAAGGGGTTAAAGATCCTCTTACCTGTAATTTTCGTTCCCAATTGCACCCAAACTTCTGACACCAGTTTGTTGGTGATAAAATCAGCCCGGGCCCTTTGTGGATGATGGATATTTGCCAACTCATTCAGAGCTCTGGAAATTGGAAATGAATCGCAGAGACGTGTTCAATAATCAATTCAAATTGTATTCATATGTCAGTTATATTTATACCCCATTTTCATGTCGGTGGGGGCCATGAGCATTAGTGACATAGTTTGTTTTTCACAAGTTATAAACAGCTGTTTCTAGTTATAATTCTATGTTATATAATGTATGCATATTGGATAAAATACCGAAATCTTGGACAATTAAAAAGAACATCCCAAAATCCTTGTCCAAGAACATCTCAAAAATCCTTGTCCAAGAACATCTCAAAATCATTGTCCAAGGACATTTCCCGTAAATAGGATTTTAGATAAATTTTATTTCCGAGAATCGGAGATACAATTCCAAATGTATTCTTGGTTCAAATTAACCCTTATATGAACAGCTAGGATATTAAGCAAAATGGATATTCATATCCTACACACTCTGGGCAACAAAACTTGTTCATGTCAATGAAGTGATTATGGTGCATTGAGTCCACCAGCGAATTCTTATTTTTAATTGTTTAACTGTTTAGATTGGTTAAACACTTAAGTGGAGTCTTACACTTTTCTTTAGCATTACTTGCCATGTGTGGCAAGTGGTAGTCTGACATCTTCAGCTGTTAATTTACTGCTCCCCAAGCAAATGCTTCTGTATTTACGAGAACTGATAGCGAGGAATATGGACTTCTGCCTGGGGGACTCCACTTACTTTTAACACCTAAAAAGAAAGAAGCCCAGAGATGTTCTTTATCAATGATCATACCACACGTACTGTATGTTATAAATATATTTTAGGACAGCTCCTCATTTGAGTCTAGTTAGCAGTGAAGATAGTAACTTTGTTTGGGTATTCCCATCATCATTTTTCCTTTTTATTTGTTTAATTTTAAAGTTGATCACTTCATTATTATTTTATTATATATATATATATATATATATATATATATATATAATTAATAATTATACATGTCTGTGCTTCCAAAAGATAATGTTTACGTTAGACGGAACAATTAAAAACAGCACAGGAGCACAGGAACACATTGTAACTAGATTTGGAAGAGTTCCTACATTATTCAATTACTTGTTACTACACAATGGATGTGTAACATCAGTCCTTTTGGGATTAAGCCATCATAAATGTTTCCAAAACAGAGGAGATCAACAAAATGAATTAAATAGCCAGATGGTGGAGTGGGATACATTGGCAGTGTGATTCTGAATAAAACATGGTCAAAAGACATTAGCAAGTGTTTCAGACCAGCTCTAAAGCTGATACGTGACATTCACTGTAAGAAATTATATACCATAGTACATCAATGGAAGACGTGACTAGCTATTAATATTTTACACTTAGTTTGTTTTTCTTAGAAATCACTTATTTTTCTTAAAACAAACTTCTAGAAGCAATGGTAAATTAAAATAAACATTAAAGAAAACACACTCTTTCTTTGGTTTATCTGACTAGGGCACAAGTAACATAACAATAAAATATTGTCTAAGTCATATTAAAGGAAATGTAAGACTTATTGAAAAGCAAATAGCAATTAGAAGTAAAAGGCTGCTCACATATAAACACATTACATATATTTGTCCTCCGGGAGGCATAACCAACAAGCAAAGCTAGTGGGTATGCGGCAGCCTTCCGCAGTCAAATGCCAGAGCTGAAAACAATTGCGCTGTGCATCTGCACAGCAACAGCATTTCAGCCAATCAGGTAATCAGGAGAGCCGTGCTGAGCGCAGGAATCCTGATTGCCTCACATTTTTAAAATGGCATCATTGATGGAGGACTCTATTTCTGTGTCTGCCACAGATTTAGTGGATGCCTCTCTTTAAGGCAGCCCCATCAATGTTAGAAAGCTCCAAGAGAGGAGGATTTGGTCCCAGTTTTAAGCAAAAAGAATAAAGGAAGGTGACTGGTCTCTTCCGCCAGTTCCTCGTCTGAGGAAAACGTCTCTGCTCCTCCTTCCCCTCATACTCGTTTGAGTAAGTGTAAAATTAAGGGGACAGGACCCCAAAAAAGGAATAGCGTGTTTCCCTTGTTTGAGCACCAGAAACACCTTCCAGAGAAAAGGAACATCATGGTTGGGGTGCGTTTACAGCCCAGAATGCCATAAGAGGAATTTGGTCAGACCAAAAGAGTCACCTCCATATAAACATCTTGGAGTTAAGAGCTATAAAATGAGCTCTCCAGGGCCTAGTTCCTCTAAACCAGTCACAGACATCGGTAAAAGTCCAATCGGACAACAGGACAGCAGTGGCTTATGTAAACCACAGAGGGAGCACAAGATCAAGGGGTCTTCGTTTAGAGGCTCTAGATCTTTGGTCTTGGGCTTTAGCAAGGAATGTTCAGGTTTTCACAGGATACGTTCCGGGAGAGGCGAACAAGCTTGCAGACTCTCTCTCTCGCCAAAGTTTGTCCCTGGCAATGATTCAATTAAAGATTGCTCTATTCCAATGGATAGAAAGCATTTTTGGCCAGAGACAGGTAGATCTGTTTGCATCCCAAACATCTGCACAAACTCCCAGGTTCGTCTCCCGGACCTGGACAAAGGGAGCTTGGAAAATGGATGCAATGTCTTTCCAATGGACAGATGTTCCAGCCCCCTATGCTTTCCCCCCTTTACTGATGAAAGTGCTGGAGAAGATCCGCAGGGACAGGGTACAGAACTTAGTTCTTGTTTATCCATTATGCACCTCCAGACCCTGGTATCCCTTGATCCATCAGTTAGTCAAGGGAACCAAGATCCCATTGGGCATGACAGTAGACTGCTTTCAGGGAACCAGCGATCTTCTGCTCAAGCAGTCACAGCTGATGTGGATCACAGCCCTAGTAGGCTGTTAGCACACCCCCTTTTATCGGATCAGGTCTTGGATATTATTAACTCATCTTTAAGACGTAGAACTAGGGTAAGATATAGAAAGATGATCGAGGAATTCAAAGAATGGGAGGTTTCTTTTCTGTCTAACACACAGGGATCTGATACCGTTCCATTGGCTTTAGAATTTCTTACCCTTAAGTTCCTTTCTGGTTTATCTGTCAGTTCAATCAAGACCTATGGATCTGCTTTAAACTTCCTGATCCTCAACCTTACTCAGGATGCCCTGTATTTGAGATTACTAAAAGGGTTATTCATCTGCCGCCCATATACCCCACGCTACACATCTACTTGGGATGTAGACATGTTATTAAATTTCCTGAATTCTTTGGATAATGCTAAAATTGATTTCAGATGGACTGCTATTACGTTGGCTTCTCTGCTGTCCTTGGCCCTGGCAACTAGAGGAGCCGAGTTAACTCAAATCCATATTTCAGATCCTTGGTTGTCCAGGACCCCGGGAGGTTTCCATATTATACTAAAAGGCAGACTAAAAACATCCCATTTTTCTCCTGGTCCGGTAGAATTGGATTTGGGTCAAGATCCTTCCGAACCAGGCTTATGTTTAGTCAGTTTGTTACAATCGTATCTTCAACTTTCTGCTGTATTTAGAAATATCAGTCATTTATTCATTACATCAAGAAATCCCTTTCGTCCAGCCAAGGTTAATACAATTAGAGACTGGATACTTTCCGCCATGTCTTCGGCTGGTATTGATGTTTCCGTGTTCAAAAGCCATTCAATTAGGGGAGCCTCGGCTAGCTCCCTACTATCTTGAAAGTTGCTAGATTGTTGTCCAGTAAAACCTTTGTTAGATTTTACTGGAGGCCATCAGAAGTTGAACGCCTTCAGTTTCTTAGGACCACCACCATGTATGTGCTATTCTACCCATTAGCTTTGCTAGGTGGTTATGCCTCCCGGAGAACAAATCAGAGTTTGCAGGAATCTATGATCTGCAAACTTTCTTTGTCTTAGGGATGAGCATAACCACCTAGCAATAGCGCCCGTCCCACCCTCCTCTAAGTTAAGGGTTTTGCCTGCTGGTAGTAGTTTGTTTTTCTAAAACATAAGGTTATCTCGTGCTTATTCAGCCTATTTAAACTGTTCTCTCTATTTTTTTATTTTTTTTTACAGACTATAACCGTACTCCAAGACAAGATCAACAAACCAAGGATCCACTTAAGTAGAAGGATTGGATGCTAGTAGTATCGTCAGTATGATATTCTCATGGACTCCCTGCATAAGGAATCTGTTTGCTGGGACTTGTTACAACATTTCTTTTCTCTTTATTGAATTTATTTTGTTGCAATTTATGATGAATGGTTCCAGTGTTCATTTGATACTTTCCTTTGCTATACATTGTTGCCTTGTTTTCAGCTCAGCTGTTTGTTTTAAACAAAGTTTCAAGTCTATCTTAGATGTCTTCATGACTTATTAACATTTTTCTTGTTCCCCTGTACTATTGGCTACATTAAATTGTTTTATTTTGTGTTTAGATGTTTAATTATATTCCTATACACTTTGGGCAATATTTACCCTTAGTACTTCGTGGGATGTGCTGATCATCCGCAGTTTCCCAATTTTAAAAATCTGAGGCAATCAGGATTCCCGCGCTCAGCACTGCTCTCCTGATTACCTGATTGGCTTAAATGCTGTTGCTGTGCAGATGCACAGCGCAAGCGTTTTCAGCTCTGGCATTTGACTCTGGGAGGCTGAAGCATACCCACTAGCTTTGCTAGGTGGTTATGCTCATCCCTAAGACAAAGAAAGTTTGCAGATCATAGATTCCTGCAAACTCTGATATACATAATGTAAAAAGGGTCCACTTTTGTTGTGTTTTTTTCCTTTTGAAGTAAATTGAAGACTGACTACCATGAGCACCAGATGGAAATTGTGTGAGTATCAAAGAGGGAAATGACTAAAGTCACAAATCACCTATTTAAAGAGATATTTACAAAAATCATCATTTTGGAAGCTTTTGTATTTCTATCTATCTTTCTAGCTATTTTCTGCCTGTCTTTACCTCTATAACTCGTATTTGCTTCCTGTGATCCATCCAATTTTCATTCCATTTTCATTTTAGCCTCCCACTTCTGAAACAAACTGAAGACAGAAGGGCTTTAATCATTAGGTAAATATGACTGATATTCCTTGGTTCCCTATCTTCAATAATAGCTTTAAATCTGTTGCCTCATTTTCCCTGCAAATAAAATATGGACTTGGGGAGTGAAGCCTACAACAATACATTTTTTCTAAATATAAATGTGATCAGGGGCACACAGTTTAGTAAAATCATTTTCTCTTTTTTTACATCCAGATAGTTCTGTGTATTAATATAAATGGTCACTATTTAACTCGCCAATGTTATCTGTTTGTCTGTCTACCAGATAAGAGATATGTTCCCTTGACTTAAAAAGAACACCTAATCTAAATAGTTATGGTGGCTGCATGCCTGGAACCTTCTTAAGTTCAGGGGTTAAACCATCTTAAAAAGTTGGTGCTCTGGTGTCTGACACCACACCCCTAATGTCCTTCCTCTTTGTCCTGCTGTATGAGGAAGATTAGTCAGTGACTGATGCCTCAGCCTATTACCGACCTTCCATTGAGAAAAATACCATGTATTATATCTCTCCATGGGAGAAATGAGAAATGTAGATGCTGCATTGTTGTCATTTTTTTCAATCATTCTGCCCCTTGTCTTATTCATATGCAAGGTGGGGTGCCAGGGAGAGTCTTTCACTCCTTACTACCACAATTGACATGTGATGCTGTGCTATAGAGATTGAGGTATCTCAATTCATTGTGTTATATTGCACTATGAATTATGCTTACTCTGTATCGCACACTGTGAAAATAGGCAGATTAAAAAAAAAAAAAGTTATTTTTAGGGTTTTTAAATTAGTAAATTATCTTATAGCCTCCATACAAACTCTCTAACTGCAACAATCTGAAAATTGATGAATAAAGAAGTAAAAGTTGTGTTGCTGAAGGTTTATGATATCGATATCTGAGTCTCATTTACTGAAAATGAAAACATTCCTCATGACATCTTTAGTTTGCAAAAAAAAAAAGTTTAAATATCTCCTTAAAATTAATGTAGTTTATATTTAATATATTCAGTTCTGTACAGAACTAAAATGAATTATAAATAGTTTCCCAATGCAGGGCAGTTAACTACAGGATCCAATATTTTAAAATATTAATTGCTGTTATAAAATTATTAGTTGAAATGTTTTCTCTGTGCATGATAATACCTAGCGTTGTTTCCTATTTAACAAATGTGGTTGAACTAATGCTTTATAAATTGGCACTTAACACTCCTGCCTCCTATCTACTTGTGCAATTATTTAACCAGACATAGCAAGTTAGCTGCACTCAGCACTTTTTATTATCTTCAAAGCCCCACATTCCACTTCTGAAACATTTAATTCATGATTGTTTGTACGGAAACCACAGCATATTTTATTGTTGTGCAACAGGGTTATAATTAATTTAAGTCTGATTTTGCTAAATGACTGGTTTGCATTCCTCTAGCACTGTATAAATGCATAATTTAAAAGTATTTTCTGAAATATTATAAAATACAACACAATTGTATGAGTTAGATTTATTTATGAGTCATCTGCATTTCTGGTTGATTGGAATGCTAAGAAGAAATTTTAACATCAGTCGAAGCCTTATCTTCTTTTCAATACAGTAAGATGCGCTGTTAATGTTGGATAACGCAAAAACCGCTCCAAGGAGTCATGGATAGCATTTGATTTTCAGTATGTACTCTTTTTGCTAATTTTTTTTTATACATCTCTATGGCTGTGTGTGACCTGACTTTTAGAAAGTTTAAACTGGCTATACATGAAATGCGCATATTAAATAAATGAACACATCAATAATGAAAGGGGCACTCAAAGAACCATGGTTACTATATACCTAATTTAGTGGTTAAGGTAAAAAGAGTCCAAGAGTGCTGCCCCCCGGTTTACGTCAAGCCTTTATTTGAGTGATTTTACAAAACCTCTGCTTGCACCTAATGCCAATTTTCTCTGCTGTGACTTGGCTAATGTGGAATTGCCCACCTTCTATGCTTTACTTAAAATTCACAATTATTTGTAAATGCTGCTGTGAACCCTGTAGGTTTAACAAAGTTGAAAACATATTGACTCAGAAGACTTAATTTGTGTGGTCTTTTACTATTCTTAGTAGTTGCTGAAAATCAAACATGTAGGCATTGTTGGTTTTGATATGGAAGTTATTTACTTAAGTAATCCAATTATTGTGGGGATTGAAGCAGTTACTGAAAGGTATATGAAATAAAAATGATTCTGAATATAATAGGCAATTCTACATTAATTCAGCCATAGTTGAAAAAATGTTTGCCATTATTCTTATTTATTTTCTGCTTCAGTTCCTGCCCATTTTTGGTCATGGTGTCTTCTTCTTGCTTCCTGACGTCTGGCTTCCCTTTTATACTGCATTTCTTCAGGCCTGTTATACCTCTTTGGATTTAACCTGATGTAACAGACTGCTATATTTTACTGTTTTGCTTTAAGTTTTGAGATATTGAACTTTGCCCTTTGCCCTGTCATGTGAAGAGGAAGGGCTAGGATAGCAGGAAGAAGAGGACAGGAGAGAAGCCATGTTCTCTGAGTTAGCTTAAAGAAAGTGTGCTCCTACCTTTTCAGATCTCCCCTCAGCCAGAGAAGAAAGGATAATTTAAATGTTTTAGCTGTAGGAAAGTAGGACATGTTTTGAGCAAATGTCTCTTGAAAGATTCTCTCATTTCAGAGGGCTTAGTTGTTGATCCAGGCACTACATGTGGCAGACCCAGGAAGAAGAAGCAGTTTTGGAAAGGAAGAAAGAAGTTCTCTGATGACAGCTTGGCTGGAAATTCTAGAGTAGGACCAAACTCCCTTGTATCTCTTGGGATTGAAGGCATCCATTCATCTGCCCTCCTAGACACTGGGTCTCAAGTAATTATAGTCTTTCAGTCTTTTTATGAGGAGGATCTAAGCCATTTACCAATGTTACCAGCATATGATGTGAAATTGTGGGGGCTGGGTTCTCAGAATTACCCAGTTGAGGGAGTTATTAAAGTACAGATTGTGATCCCTCAATTGGGCACTGGGAAAGAATGCCCTGTGAATGTGGAGGCTTTGGTGTGCCCAAATCTAAATCGTCCCGGAGTTCCCATTATATTGGGGACTAATACTCAGGTGGTGAGAAATGTGTTTCGAGGTTACTTGAAAGAAATGGACAATGCCTGCTTAAACAAATTGAATGAACTAGAACCAGCTCTGAGGCAAGAATGTCACACACTAGCCCTTGAAGCCAGAAAAGGTCAGTTTCATTACTGGGGGCCAACGCCTGTCGACCTTCAACCAGAGGAAATTAAATCCATTACTTCTGTTGTAGTTTTACGTGAAGGAATGCTATCTGGAGAGTGTCAGTTTGGCCTAGAGTCTCTTCCTGAAGAGGATTCAATTAAAGGCTGGACTATCATGCCCAAGGTAAAAGATTGGCGAAGTAAGAAAATTGACGTGTTTGCAGTAACCATTCACAATCAATCGCCAATTGATGTACGCATAGAACATTGCCAGAAGCTGGGAGTGATCCATCTCTTGGAAGAAGTAAGGCTCATTTCATCCTTGCCAGTTGGATTGAACCACCATCCTGTTCAAGAGTTGAAATTGAATTTAGAAGGTACCAGACTACCTGCAGAATGGAAAGATAGATTACAAAAGGCCCTTCAAGCTAGAGAAGAAGTTTTCTCTAAAGGGGATATGGATGTAGGCTGTGCTCAGCATGCCATTTGGCTAAATGATTCTACTACATTTAGAGAGAGATCTTGAAGGATAGCTCCTCGAGACATTGAAGATGTAAGGGATATCCTTCATGAGATGGAGGAAGCAGGAATTATTCAAAAATCAAGAAGAAGAATTGCGTTAATTCTTGGGAATTTGCTGCTACTACCGTCGTTTTGTAGAAGGCTATTCAAAGTTAGCCCGAAGCCTGCATGACCTCCTGAAAGGGGACTCTAGGAAGGTTCGGACTGGCCACTCTAAGGAACCTATAGGAGAGAAATGGACTCTCCTATAGGAGTTAATCAATCCTCTGCCATTTAGGAGTTAAATCCCTTTGTTTATGAACCCTAGTCACACCTCCCTGCATGTGACTTGCACAGCCTTCCATAAACACTTTCTGTAAAGAGAGCCCTATTTAGGCTTTCTTTATTGCAAGTTCTGTTTAATTAAGATTTTCTTATCCCCTGCTATGTTAATAGCTTGCTAGACCTTGCAAGAGCCTCCTGTATGTGATTAAAGTTCAATTTAGAGATTGAGATACAATTATTTAAGGTAAATTACATCTGTTTGAAAGTGAAACCAGTTTTTTTTCATGCAGGCTCTGTCAATCATAGCCAGGGGAGGTGTGGCTAGGGCTGCATAAACAGAAACAAAGTGATTTAACTCCTAAATGACAGTGAATTGAGTAGTGAAATTGCAGGGAAATGATCTATACACTAAAACAGCTTTATTTAGCTAAAGTAATTTAGGTGACTATAGTGTTCCTTTAAGGACCGCGGACATACCTGATACGTCCACGGCTAATTAGAGCACTGGAAGCGATCATGCATCGTGCAATACCCCTTCTGACTGCCGGGCTCCCGAGTGATCGCTCCCCCTGGAGCGATCACTTCTGGGTTGCTCCATGTGGAGCCTGACAGTGAGGCAGAGCATCGGAAGCCATCAGGCAGGCTTCTGATGCTCTGCCTGTGTGCTGAGTGCCTTGAGGGGTCGAGGTACTCAGTGAAGAGTAAATTAAGAAAGAAAAATAAAATATATATTTTTTTTTAAATTAACCCCCTCCCTCTCCCATGTACTTACCCAATCGCCGCCGTCCCCCCGTTGGCGATCTGTGTTCTTCCTCTATGGGGGGACTGTCTGACAGAGGGATCACATGGCCGCAATAGGTGTCCATAGTGCTGCCAGCTAGGGGACTGCCTGAACTGACAGGCAGTCCCTTTGCTGGTGATAAAAAGTAAAAAAAAAGTTTAAAATAAAAAAAATTTTTAATAAATTATATATATCATATATAACGTCATGCTAAGTGTATTTTTTATTAATATATACTTATATTAATATAAAAATACACTTAGAGTAAAATTACACATGTATAGATATATTATATATAATAACTATATATATTTACAATTTAAAAAAATAAATAATAATTCATTAAAAATTAATTTAAAAATGTAAAAATAATTACAAAAAATTAAAACAATTATATATATAAATATATAGAATTTTATTCTAACTGTATTTTCATATTAATATATATATATATATATATATATATATATATATCTCAAAATATTATATATATATATATATATATAAATATATAAATAAAAATAATACAAAATATGGATATATATTTACATAAATAATTTCATAAATATTCACGTAGACTTAAAATATCTAAATATGTATATATATTTAAATTTTTTGTGCATATTTATGTAATATTTTTACATAATTAAGTAATTTTATTGATTGACAACCCAGGCCGAAAGTCCAGAGAATTTAATTTGCTAGCAATGTATTTAACCCTGTAACTTTCAATGACACCCTAAAACCTGTACATTGGGGGTACTGTTTTACTCAGAAGACTTAACTGAAACAAATATTAGTGTTACAAAACAGTAAAACATATCACAGAGATGATATTGTCAGTGAAAGTGATATTTTTTGCATTTTTCACATATAAACGACCCTTTCACTGAGGAAATCATTGTTGTGATAAGTTTTACTCTTTTGAAACACTAATATTTGTGTTCAGCGAAGTCTCCTGAGTATAACAGTACCCCCCCACACCCCCACAGGTTTTATAGTGTTACAGGGTCAAATATAAGGCCATTTTTTCACATAGAAATTTGCCAGATTGGTTATGTTGCCTTTGAGAGCGTATGGTAGCCCAGGAATGAGAATTACCCCCATGATGGCATACCATTTGCAAAAATATGATAATCAAAGGTATTGCAAATGGGGAATGTTCAGTCTTATTAAGTAGCCACTTAGTCACAAAAGTTAACATTCATATTTTTGGCCAAAGTTAACATTCAGATTTTTTTTTTTTTGCATTTTTAACACAAACTACTGTTTGTGACTATGTGGCTACTAAAAAAGACTGGACACATGACATATTGAAACCCCTGGGTTGTCTACATTTCAAAAATATATTGATGGAGTTTGATGGGGGTAAATTACATTGGCTGGCTCAAAAAATGTCCCAAATAGCACATTGGTGCATGATGACGAGCTGTGGTAATTCTAAGTTGGAAAACTGGAATGTGCACCCTCCACATAAGGTCTTTTAGACCCCAGAGAACCCAACACAGCGATACATGGGTGGTATCACTGTACTTAGGAGATGTTGCTGAACACATATTGGGGTGTTCTTTGGCAGTAACACTTAAAGTTCTCAGTACATGTATTCTTAAATTGCTTTGTGTCAAAAAAAATCACCAATAACTATTATAATTTTTTTTTTTAATTTGGCATAGAATGTTTGTAAAATGGCTGCATGAAAATAGTAAAAATACCTTAGTTGTCTTCTTTTAAAAAATATATATACATGTGAAGGGTTATTCAGGGATTCCTGACAGATATCAGTGTTACAATGTAACTTTTGTTAATTTAAAAAAATAAAATAGTTTGGAAATAGCAAAGTGCTACTTGTACTTATCGCCCTATAACTTTCCAAAAAAGAACATGTTAACATTGGGTATTTCTAAACTCAGGACAAAAATTAGAAATGATTTAGCACAGGTGTTTTTTGGCGGTTGTAGATGCGTATCAAATTTTGGGGGTCAAAGTTTAAAAAAGTGTGGGTTTTTTTAAATTTTTTCATCATATTTTATAATTTATTTATAGTAAATTATATGATGTGAAAAAACTAACGGTATCTTTAGAAAGACCATTTAATGGCGAGAAAAATGGTGTATAATATGTGTGAGTACATTAAATGAATAAGAAGAAAATTACAGCTAAACACAAACACTGCAGAAATTTAAAAACAGCCCTGGTCCCAAATGGTAAGAAAATTGGAAAGCGGTCAGGTCACTAAGGGATTAAATAGGACCAGATCCTTGAGTCATAGTTTAATTTTTAATAATTTCTGCACAAGCACCCTGTGTTGGGAGCGTTACCAAGAAAAAATGATTTAAAAGATGCAATTGTTACGGCTTTTAGCACTATAGTTTTTATAAAGGTCAGAATGATGTGACCTTCTAAAAATGACTTGTCAAAATGGTTGAGATGAGGGTTGAATTGGTGTATATGCAAAATTTATATGCAAAATGTACAGTCTGCAATTTTATGTCACCAATATTTTTCTAACTCTTTTTTTGTATACTGATTGTTTTGTACTGTTTTGGTAACTTAGTTTTGCTATTATTATATCACTTTTGGGCATATAGATTTTTTTTTGTCAATCATATAAGGAATTAATTTATTCTTTCTACTCCAGTTTTTCAGTTTTTCACAAATTTTCATAAAATGTTACTGATTAAATTCATCAACATATTTTTTTTTTAATTTCACCCTCAAACGAAGGAGCATTTTTTATGCAAGAAAAACAAACAACAAAACAATAGTAAAATGTTCAATATTTTGCCAAAAATAAGATGTTTGGAAACACATGAATGTATTTCCTGGGAAAAATAGGTTTAATTTGCAGTTCTTTACCTGCCTCAGGCATTCCATGTTCTAATTCTGATCTCTGTTGTGGTCAAAAAAACTCAACAAACTGTGCAGTCAGGAAATAACTATGAAGATCCACTTTTGAATCTTCTTAGAGAAGTGAGAAAATATAACTTGTTTTTCTTATATGCTTCATTGAGACTTTCAATTAATTAGATAGCCACGTCTGCACACATTATTTCTGAAAGGGTAGGCAATAAGTTGATGTAATTATTGCAGCATATCAGTTTGCAGTCTGAATACCATTCTTCTGTTATCACTATTTTTGACTACTATTCCCAAGATGATATCACGACCCGCTTTGTGTTCCCCTTTTTGATTTTCAAGGCATATCTTGATGGCTTTTGAATAGGCACTGTGCAACCTTCTAGTAAGGGCTTCACAAATAAACACTAGTTTATGAAAAATTATAAAATATTAATATTAAAAATGATTAATTTTAATATAAAATATTTTATGTCAAAATTGCAAACACAGTTTATTAGAAAAAAATAAAAATAAAACTTATGTATGTGATAGTGAACAAATGAATAGAACATTTACCACGCATGTCATTATTTAGTAAGGTACTAATTTACTAAATAATACTAAAATAGAGTGAAGGCCCACATAATGAATGATTGTATAACAGGGTTAACTTAAAGACAATATAGCCAAATACAAACAATTGTTGTAAAGTATTATACACTTATCTAAGGGTTTTGAGTCAAATACAATCTACTTACAGGTGTCTTTGACTCCATTAGCTTTGCATAAGCTCTTCTCTTCATTCAGAGAAATTAAGCCATGTATTCACTAAAGGAGATCCTTCCTCATCTCTGTCCTAGCATGGAGTGTCCTGTCCCAAGTTTGTAATTGTCCCTGTTGTTCTTCTGTAAGTGTATTTCAAACTACAGCAGTCGGTAAACATGTAGCTTTTCCCAAGAAGGAGAGTAGTCAGCTCTTCCCACATCTTGTTATATCTGATAACTAATTCATACTTATATACATGAAATGCACTAATTAACTAAAAAAAATAACTTCTGCTACAAATATGAATAAGCAGTAGACTTAGGCTAGTCAAGTTTTGAAATTTGTGGCATTTTGGTCAATGTTTGACCGTGCAGCCATTTTGATAAAAATGATTTAGACAAACCAAAAGGGAACGGAAATAGGCGAATGAGTGTACTGCAAAATATATACTTAATATAAGTGTATGTATATATTTTGCAGCACACTGATAGGAGCATTTTCCGTCTGTTTGATTGACAGTTCAAGTAATAAATAATCAATAGAGGGGGAAAGGAGGAGCAGTTAAAATCTATATTCCGTCGTATATATTAATTTACTGATCTTCCTTTTTCCCTGCTCTTGGTCTATTCTCACTTGGTCTGTTAATAAATTCAACATTTAGTAGCTGGCACTTTACCATGAATCATCTCTTTTTATCCCACCATGGTCAGAACTTCAAATCACGAATCGTATGACACTGTTTGATGGAATGTGATTATTTGTATGTGTTTTAATATGTTAGTAAATGAACCCCTAGAATAATTTTCAAAGTTTTAGCATAATAAGCTTTTTGTTGTTTACAAGTTTGAACTTTATACCTTCTTTCCTATCTCCTACACCAGGGATAGGCAACATTCGGCACTCCAGATGTTGTGGACTATATCCCCCATAATGCTCTTACACTCATAATGCTGGCTAAGGATCATGGGGTGTGTAGTCCAAAACATCTGGAGTGCCGAAGGTTGCCTTTGTCTGTTACACCCTTACTGCTGATCTGCCTCGTAACAGCAGGGAAGTCCATACTCTTCACTCCTCTTTTACTACCGTCTCTATACATTAAGACCAGTTCTAACAATCTGCACAACCCCTTGTTAAAGAACACAATATAACCCGTGATATGCAATTACATCTTTGGAGAAGTTACTGTAAACAACTTGTGCCTGTGTCAGTTCATGGCGGCCTCTTCCCAGTGCTGGAAAGAAATTGCAGGACAAACAAGAGTTTGCTAAATAACATAGAGTTCTTGGCAAAGAAGTCATCAGTTAATTAAAGAGGTCTCATTTTATTCTTACACTGTTAATCTCTGGTCTGTTTATTTTGTTTTGCTCTTCATCCATATGGTAATTTGGAGTTATAAAATTTGGAGAATCCTCTAAAAAACAGAATAAATGCAATTAGTTTAAAGGTGAATGTGCAAGTTTAATAAGCACTACTCAGAGCAGGGCTGTGTACTTCCACTTACCTACAAAACGTAAGGATGTTTGGTTTACACAATATTACACAATTTTTAAATTTAAAACCAGAAATGACAGATATTATAAATGGTAAAGTGCAAACTATTAATTGGTATATTTTTTATCTTACAACGTTTATTAGAATTTTGTGAAATATACAGAATGTGTAAAAGATTACGTGACAGAAATAAAGCAAAGAATGTTTTTCAGTCCTACCAATGGAACATTTAAAGAACCCTTCAAGCTAATTGTGATACACTGCCTACAGGAAAGCATTAATCACTTTATTAAAAGTGGCACCTCCCTCTTGTATTTATAGCATACACAGTATATATTCATTAATTAGTAGTTTCCCATTAGAGGGATTTAGAATTTGAGTTGAACCCCTTAACGCCGTTACGGCGTTCTATGCCGTCCCACATTAAAAGGGCTTTAAAGCCGTTGTGGCGGCATAGAACACCGTAACGGCTTTCTATCCCTGGAGGTCCGGTGGACTTACCTCTGCCGCGATCCTCTTCTGGAGGGCTGCCTGACAGCCCAGGCAGGCCTCCGCCGGCAAATGAGGCTCCCGGGGGCCATGTGATTGCTCTCAAAGAGCGATCAAATGGCCCCCTATAGCTGGCTGTGGATCTGCCAGCAGGGGAATTGTCTGGAGTGTCAGACAGTCCCCCTGCTGGTGGGAAGAATAAAAATTTTTTTTAGACAAGTTTAAAATTAAAATAGAAATGTATATATATAATATATGTATATATATATATATAATATATGTATATATATAATATATGTATATATAATATATATACATATTATATATATGTAACGTCATACAAAGTGTATTTTAATATTAATATAAGTACATAGATTAGTATTAAAATACACTTAGAATGACGTTACATATATATAATATGTATATATATTATATATTTAATAGATATATACACATATATTATATATATACACGTATAATTACAATAATAAATAAAATAATAAAATCATAAAATATTGAAACAAAATTTAATATAAATTATATATTCATATGTAATTTCATTCTAACTGTATTTTGTTATTTATATATATATATAAATATATATATATATATATATATATATATGTAACAAAATACACTTAGAATGACATTCTATATATATATATATCTATATATAAAATACAAATAACCACAAATATATATATATATATATAGATAAATACATATAATTACATAAAAGATTACATTAGTATACACGTAGACTTTAAATACCTATAAATGCATATATATTAAAATTCTACGTGTATATTTAAGTAATCTTTTAACGTAATTATGTGATTTGATTAATTAAAATTTGATTGACATGCCTGACAACACAGGGAGAAAGTGCAGAGAATTTAATTCGCAAGCACTATATTTGACCCTATAACTCTCCAAGACACCATAAAACCTGTACATAGGGGGTACTGTTTTACTCGGGAGACTTCGCTGAACTCAAATATTAGTGTTTAAAACTGGTAAATTGTATTACAATGATGATATTTTAAGTAAAAGTGAAGTTTTTTGCATTTTTTACAAACAAACGGCACTTTTATGGACTATATTATTGTTGTAATATGTTTTACTGTTTTAAAACACTAATATTTGTGTTTAGTGAAGTCTCCCAAGAATAACAGTACCCCCATGTACAGGTTTTATGGTGTTTTGGAAAGTTAGAGAGTCACATATAAGGCTTGCATTTCATTTTTTGACATTGAAATTTGCCAGATTGGTTATGTTGCCTTTGAGAGCGTATGGTAGCCCAGGAATGAGAATTACCCCCATGATGGCATACCATTTGCAAAAGTAGACAACCCAAGGTATTGCAAATGGGGTATGTCCAGTCATTTTTAGTAGCCACTTAGTCACAAACACTGGCCAAATCTTATTTTTTTGCTTTTTTCACACAAAAACAAATATGAACGCTAACTTTGGCCAGTGTTTGTGACTAAGTGGCTACTAAAAAAGACTAAACATACCCCACTTTCAATACTGTGGGTTGTCTACTTTTTCAAATGGTATGCCATTATGGGGGTAATTCTCATTCCTGGGCTACCACGCCGTCTCAAAGATAACATTACTAATCTGGCAAATTTCAATTTGAAAATGGAACGTTCTATATTTGACCCTGTAATTTTCCAAAACAACATAAAACCTGTTAATAAGGGGTACTGTTGCACTCGTGAGACATTGCTGATTACAAATATGTGTGTTTTTTTGCAGTAAAACCTAACAGTGTTATGACATTCACAGCTAAAATGTTAGATGGAAATACAAATTTAAAAAAAAAATCTTATTTTCTCACATTTTTTAAAATTTTATTCATAATAAATTATGTTCCATATATGAATAGTTAATGATGAACTAAAGCCCTGTTTCTCCTGAACAAAATGATATATAATAAGTGTGGGTGCACTTAATGTGACAGCGGTGAATTACGGTTGAACAGACATATAGCGCAAATTTCAGTTTTTGTTTACGTTTTGTTTTGATCAGAACGTGCACTATTGACTCCGTCCTGAAGGGGTTAAAGAAATTGGAAAAGATATTTAGATATTGATGATGTAGTAAATATGAGCAAATGTACTGTCAAGTAAACAATTGAAAATGGCAGATTGTAGACCAGAGGGTAAGCTAGCATTTCCAAAATGGAAAATACACTTGGAAGAAACAGAAGGTAAAGTGAAACTGTCACTTTAGGGGTTTGTGGAGTTGTTTTTAAACGCAATGTTACATGTCTCCTTCAATGACAACACTTAACGGGACACTGTGGAAAAGTAGATCTACCTTCCTCCATTTCTGTCTTTCTTCTTGGAAATGGCCTGTTTAGTAATGTCTTGTAAGAAAGTGGGATCACACAAAGATGACCTTTGCACACACATTAACCCCTTAATGTGTGACATGTCATAATTCCCTTTTCCAGAAGTTTGGTCCTTAAGGGGTTAAGATTCTGTAAGTATCTCTTGCACATCTCTTGCAAATATCTGTTTTAATGTAAACCCACCTACTATGAGCAAGAGAACAACAAACAAAAATTACCTAGCGACGTCAGAAAGTAAATCAAGATGCAGAGTAGATAACCCACCTGTAGCTGCAAAATGGAATCATTCTGAAAGTATAAGTCTTTAAATAGAACACAGTATTTTATTACTTCCACAGTTTGTGCAGTCAAAATAATACTTACGGTACTTTTTCAATACTGTCTATTAGTGATGTCCAGAATGGTTCGCGAACGGTTCGCCACGATCGGTTCGCCACGATCGGTTCGCCACGATTTCGCCGCGAACGGTTTGCCAAACGGTTTGCCAAACGGTTCGCCGCGGACTTATCATTCCAGCCAATCAGCAGCAGACCCTCCCTCCCAGACCCTCCCATCTCCTGGACAGCTCACTAAGAATGCAGCTTCAAAATGGATGCTGTCCAGGAGGTGGAAGGGTCTGGGAGGAAGGGTCTGCTGCTGATTGGCTGGAATGATGAGTCCGTGGCGAACCGTTCGTGGCGAACCGTTTGCGAACCATTCGGGACATCACTACTGTCTATGCATTCACTGCTACACATCCTAAGTTTAAAATATAGATTATACTACATTTTGGTGAAAATAACTAGGTAGTGAAGGGTTTGCAGTATTCTACGACATTTTGGATACGTATTTTCTCTCTCTAGACCAGGGTTATAGCAGGTTGTTTAGTGCCACTGGAACCATCTTTTAACATGTTCACTGTGAGACCTTTACAGGTCTAAACTGTACAATTTGTTATTCTTTATTTTAAAGTAAAGGATTGTTATACCTTGAATTTCAGGATATTGTCACGGCACCCAATCAACAAGAATATTAGATGCATGTACATGGGCGTCCGCAGGAATTTTTCCGGGTGGGGGGGAGCATAATTGTAATGACATCCATGCTTGGTTCCTTTTTGAAAGTGTCATGAAAGGGAAGGATCATTATCACATAAAGCCAGGGTGAATAGCGATTTCACAACTATGGTGTCAGGAATACATGTTTGTATTCCTGACACTATATAGTGTTCCTTTAAGCAAATTAAAGGAACATACTGGTCACCATAACAACTTCATCTAAATGAAAATGCTATGATGCCAGGGAGCCCCTGGATGCTCTTTCCTTTAAGGGGTAAAACCGCTCTCAAATGGTTTAACCCCAAAGGCTTCCTTCAGCTCCAGGTTGCTCAGTGGTATTCGACTTCTGAAACGGAGTGTCAGGAAGTGCAGATTGATGTCAGGCATGGGTGCTGCAGATTGGCTAGAGTGGTCAGTTGACGCTCTAAGCCAATCGCTAGTTCCCGGTTCATAAAAATGTTTAACTTTTTTATGAATGGTGAGCTACTGATTGGCTTAGAGTGCCAGCTGACTGCTCTAGCCAATCAGCGACACCCCTACCCAGTGGCACTCTGTGCTTCCTGACACTCATTAAATAAAAGTGAACACATTAACACTATTTTTGTTTTACCTGGGGAGATGAGTAGGTCCAAAGTTTCCCTGCCACGCCCAGTTACCAAAGCCTTATGATGTGGTGTCCAGAATAAAGTGGAGGGTTCACTTCACTTGTCCTTCCTGATCCAATCTCCTTTTCTTCTCCTTCATTTGACACAGTCTTCTTTTTCTTCTAACACGGTCTTCTCTCCTCCTTGGCTTCTTCTGCCCCTTTACCTTTCTGCTTATTTTGCATCCTTCTGCTCCTTTCTCTTTCTGATCCCTTTCTGCTCCTTGCAGACCCTTTCTGCTCCTTCTCCTACTTTACCTTTGTCCTCCTTCTGATTCTTTCTGTTCATTTACCTTTGTGCTCCTTCTGTCCCTTTCTTCTGCTTGCTGCCCCTTCCTGCTCCTTGCTGCCCCTTCTCTTTCTTTAACTTCAGGCTCCTTGCTGGCCCTTCCTGTAGGTTGCCGCCCCCCATGCCTCACTACCCTGATCTATAGGCTATCTCTTCCCCCCCATGCCTCACTACCCTGATCTATAGGCTAACTCTCCCCCCATGCCTCACTACCCTGATCTATAGGCTATCTCTTCCCCCATGCCTCACTACCTGATCTATAGGCTATCTCTCCCCATGCCTCACTACCCTGATCTATATAGGCTATCTCTTCCCCCATGCCTCACTACCCTGATCTATAGGCTATCCTCCCCATGCCTCACTCACACCCTGATCTATAGGCTATCTCTTCCCCATGCCTCACTACCCCTGATCTATAGGCTATCTCTTCCCATGCCTCTCACTACCCTGATCTATAGGCTATCTCTTCCCCATGCCTCACTTACCTGATCTATAGGCTATCTCCCCCCCCCATGCCTCACTACCCTGATCTATAGGCTATCTCTTCCCCCCCATGCCTCACTACCCTGATCTATAGGCTAACTCTCCCCCCATGCCTCACTACCCTGATCTATAGGCTATCTCTTTCCCCCCATGCTTCACTTCCCTGATCTATAGGCTATCTCTCCCCCCCCCATGCCTCACTTCCCTAATCTGTAGGCTGTCTCTGCTGGCTGTATGTGTTGCTCCTCTGCGGATTCAGTCAGAGAGAAGCAGGGATATGATGTAGCTTCCTATCCCTGTCTCTCTCCATACACAGCGCCACCTACTGGCCGGTGCCGGTATTGCACTGTATTTTCAATCTCACACGAAAAATAGCAGAACAAGCTGAAAAATTTAGGGGGGTGCAAGTGCCCCTCCTTCCCCCCTATGCGGATGCCCATGTGCATGTCTGATATTCAGGTCTAGTTTAGTTTAACTGTTAACCTAGTGGTTCCCAAACCTTTTAGGTTCAAGGCACCCATTAATATTTCAATATTTTTCCAAGGCAACCCAAAACTAAACAATTTTCAAGGTTGCATATATGTACAGCACTGCGGCATATACTGGGCCCCTAATCTTGGGAATGGCACTGGTAGATTACTTAAAGAAACAATCCAGGTACAATAACCACTACATTACGCTGTAGTGGTTATGAGGCCAGTAGTGCCATAGTGCCATCCCAGGTTAAGTAGTCAAACTGTTTAAGAACAGTTTGACAACTTACCTGGGGTCTGCCAGGATAGGGGCTGTGTTGTGTGTGTGTGTGAGTGTGTGAGGGTTGCAGTGTGTGTGTATGGGGGTGTTATTGTATGGTGTGGGATCTGTGCAGGTAGGAGGGCAAATTAATAAATATATACTTTTTTAAAATTAAAATAATATCCCCCCTCCCTGCTTATGTTTGCCTGGGAGAGGAGACAATTCCTGTAATCACTGGTGGTCCAGTGGGGAAGCCCTGGTGGTCCAAGGGGTGAGAGTGAACTCTAGCAGCCTCAGCAGCTGCTAAAGTTCACTCTTGCAAGATTTATAGCGTTGTTGTGGTAACAAAAGAACAAAACAAAGAACAAGGCTGTGGTAACGAACAATGAACAAGGTCGGAGCTGCAGGTTAGAGTTTCCCCGGGTACTCTCTCCCTCCCTCCCCTACCAGCTGTCAGCAAAGTGCTAGAGGGCCGGAGAGGGAGATCTCTGATTTCCCCTCCAGTCCTGCAGAGCTGTTAGTTCCCAGTGCTATGATCATAGGTCTTGGGTCTTTGAACATCCTGGCAGATATTTGCTGATTAAATTGATGCTTTCTGTTAGATCAATGTTTTTGCAGTAATACAAAACTGGTAGCAATATAAAAAAATAATAAGTACTTAATAGTTCACAGGAAAGTAGTCTTTTCATGGTCTAGGAAGAGAAGGCTTAACATGCAGAGTTCCTCTTGTATGTAGCATCCAAACAAATTCCAACTGTAGCCACTAACCTACACACATCCACTTAAAAATACATCCACTTAAAAATTGGAGCCATTTTTGGATTGGAGTGGAGATTTTGAAGAGAATATCCAGAAATCTCACATGTAAGGTATGTGACAATTATATGACATTACTCATTTAAATTCTTCACAGGTCGCCTAAAACGGTAAGTAACTGAAGACACAATAGAAAACCAAGATTTTTAGAATGTTTCTCTCACCATCATGTACACATCATCTCAATTTATTTTGGATTTCATGATTCCACTGGTTCTTTGATTATATGTGTTAACTAATAGTATACATTTTAACATGTCCATCAAGGAGGTAAAGGCATGCTGGTCACTAGAAGCATTCCATAAATCTGTGGTAAGGGGGGCGGAGCTAATCATGAGACTTTGTCTTCTACAGGAGACAATGGGGAAACACTCCAGAAAATCCCGAGGCTCAGGGGGAGAGTATACCCGAGAAATCGGGCTTCTACTTACACAATCAGGTAGGCCCAAGATGGACGACCTGCTGCCTGACTTGCCTCATGGCTCCCCATCAGTGTCCAAGGATGAAGTAGGGGACCCTGTAGAGCTCTGGTCACAGTCTTGTGTCTGCAAAGTCCTATCTAAACAACAACCACCACCTCAGTAGGCTACTAAAGCAGACATCACAAAGATGACTACCAACCTCAAAGCCTTCTTCTCCTCCGAAATATAGGTGCTCAAAGCAGACTTGACCACACTGTTGGACAGAATAAAAGCCACGGAGGACAACATCCAGATCCTGGGAATCCAGTAGAACACTGCTGCCACTCAGATCCACAAGGTCTCGAATGCATACACAGCGCTCACTATTAAGGTGGGACAGCTTGAAGACAGTTCACGCCAAGGCAATCTGAAAATCGGGGGATCCCTTACACTGTTGACGCTGGCAAATTGCCACAATTCATAAGACGGCTACTGTTGACCACTCTATCTCCCAAGCTGGCCAAGAACACACTGCTGGAAGGAATCTACTGCCTGCCTGGGAACCCCCACAATAAAACTGCTGGCCGACGTTGTTATATGACTTATGTGCCCCCCAGGGGTCACATGAATATTATGAGCTTCCTAGCTTAAATATATGCGACTACCTAGGCAGCTTTTCTGCAATGCACTCCCTCTCCCAAGCTCTGGAGATATGGAGCTTACTAATCCTACCCGAAGGTTGGCCCACTTAGCTATAGACACTACAGCTGTTACCACACCCAACTTAGGTCACTTATAAGCTCAAAATGCAGATACCTCCTAATTATTTTTCTTGTTACCCACATAGGGAACTACCACTGTATCGTATTGTCTTGTTATCTTGTATTCCAAAAAAAAAAAAGTTTTTTTTTTCATGTATTACACTGCGACATGGATCATTCTTCTTAACGTAAATCACAATACCTGTAATCTACCAAATGCACGACAAAATAAAGAATAAAAAAATTCAATTAAAAAATCTATGGTAAAGTGCACCCACTGACCTAGTCAGCTGCTCCTTCACTTGTAGTATGCAGGAACGGTACACCCATGTTCCTGCTAAATGTGAATTGCAAGGCATGTTAATATTGTTGAGCAAGGGCCTGCATCAGCTGCTTAAAGAGCTCTCCTTCTATCATGGGGAAATAAGCTCCCCTTACTGCAAACAGCTGGGCAATCGGGTGGGTGATTTTGTTAGCCTGCTGGTTTTACATGCCCCTGGAATGAAATATAAAAAATATTCAAAAGGGGGCAGGTGGCCATGTCTCTGGGATAATATAGTTTGGGAGCCAAATACTCTATAGGTCGATAGTCTCCAAATTGCAGTTCGGTCAGAAAATAATCTCCAAGTCTATCAAGCAGTGAACTCACTTATGCCAAAAAAAGTGTTGGACACACATAGTAATTAGAGGCTAGACTTGGATTAAATACAAGTTTAGTAGGCGCACACAACATAGGTGTGCGCACGGGGTGTGCCGGGTGCGCCTAGGCACACCCTAATCCCTGCGGCCCGCAATGTGTGCCTCCACAGGCAGGGAGGGAGGCAGGAGAGGACCAGGGGAGCTCTTGCCAGTAGCTCCGCAGAGTTACTCTTGCGAGGTCGGAGCTCTAGCCATGCAGCTAAGAAGGGAGGGGGACTATTAACTAATATGTTCCCCTACCCCCACACACAATCCCTCCAAACAAGTTCACACAGCCCACACACATCACCCTCACACCCAGCACCCTTACATACACACACAGCACCCTTACATACACACACACAGCACCCTCACACATGCACACACAGCACCCTCACACACAGCACACTAACAGCACCCTCACACACACAGCATCCTTACACACACAGCACCCTCACACACACAAACACACACATACACACAGCACCCTCAAACACACAGCACCCACACTCACACACAGCAGTGTATGTACGTATGTGTGTGTATATATATATATATATATATATATATATATATATATATACACAAACATATACACACAACATGTGTGTTTGTGCTTCAGGGTGCACACCCTTATGAATTAAGCTGCGCATGCCTATGGCACACAATGAGTCACTTTGGATTGTGATCATGGTTTGTACATTCTTTTTAGGTTATTGCATATTAATGGTGAGTTTTAACAATATTCTTCTACATATATATATATATATATATATATATATATATATATTTAACTGTGTTATATTTGTATTATGATTTGTATTTAGCATTTTGTTGCTATTCTTTTATCATACACCACATACATTGGGAAAGTGTAAGTGTAACGGACTGTTTTGCTCACCAGAGGTTAAAAAACGTTTAGGCGATATTCCCCTTTCTCAGCTACACCGACAGCTACTGTAAGCACCAAACTGGAAACACTTGAACACTGGAAATATCCGAACAGGAAAACCATACAAAAGGGTTACACTCCTGGCAGTCAGCATACAATCCAATTCCCCCAATAACGAGACGACACTTCGTTTTGAGGGTTAAGCAGAATCTCAAGATTTATTCACACAACCTCCTTTTAAGACATTCTCCCATGCAAGGGAGGGATCCACAACAATTAGTACCCCAGCCAATAATGTACCAGTTACCTCCCACACATCTCCTCCCTTTAGTGTGACACATAATTCCAATAGTCCAGACACAAATTCCCTGGGATACTGGATGTACCCCTAAACATAGGGATACACCTTTAAATCCCTATGTTACATCCCCTGTTAGCCCTGATCTGGGTGAGACACATATCCAAAAATCACCCAGATCGGACCAGGGGTTTGGGAATTATGGAGGGTTAAAGTTTTGACCGACTGCATGGCAAAAGTATCCAAAAATAGTTCCATGTATTTTGGCCCTGCAGTCGGTCACAGAAAAGGGAATGAAACACACGAATTTCCTGGGTTACAGAGCCTGGGGAGGGTTTAAACGAATTCCCTTGTTCATGGGGTTCTTTCTACCGAACGGCGGGTCATTCGATAGTTTCCACACGAATTCATGGAAGTCTGGAGGTCTCAGCGGTGTTTGCCTCGTCGAGTGTCCGATTTTAGTTCCAGACACTCGACGGCAAAACACCGCTGTTCGGGAGTTTAAGATGGCTGCTGCCACGTGTTCATTTCCCGAATGGCGGCCACCCAGAGGACAAAGAACACATTACATAGATTGCCAATTACCCGTTTGCAACATTGTTGCAAACGGTAATTGGAGGCACACTTACTCCAGGGTGGTCTGGTTGTTCGGTAGTTTCACTCAATATAATGAATGGAGTGATTCTACCGAACAATCAGGGGAATGCTGCATACACATAACACCGTTTACTGAACACATAATATTAAAGACAGCTTGAATGCAACCTGCTACACAGTCTTAAAGGGCATTGTTCCTAACAGTCATAATATGTCCACGGATGGCCCTTAAAGGGCCAATAGCAGCAATATAAAATACCACATGCCCAAATATTGCATTCAAAAGTACAAATTCACAAGGGGCCATAGTCAGCAGGTAGGAGGCGGGCAGCCAGGCCTCTCCAATGTCCAGTGGCGAGGCAGCTTTCGCCACAGTAAGTGTACAATGTAAACACTCATACTATTCATTCATTGTATATTCTTTCTCTTATATGAAAGTAAATAAATAGATACATTATATATATAACTAAATAAATGTACATTCCTACTGGGTACTGGGTACCTTTGGGTTGATGTATGAATGTTTTAAACAGAAAACATATTTTATGGAAAATTGAACATCACCTTCATATACAATAGCATTTTTGCTCTCAGATGATAAAGGCCACTGA
The DNA here is from genome assembly GCA_933207985.1 of Pelobates cultripes. NCBI lineage: Eukaryota > Metazoa > Chordata > Amphibia > Anura > Pelobatidae > Pelobates > Pelobates cultripes. The sequence continues at coordinate 146,482,504 of OW240913.1, forward strand.
AACTATATAAATGTTTTTGATAAACAGTCATGTGTTTCATGTCATATTTTCACATTTCTTGTATTTGTAAGTTTTCTCCGATGACCTTTATTTATTTATTTTGTAACTATATATCTTCATATATATAGCTCATAAAAACCTTGATGTATAATTTTTTTATAAACCGGTTTATTTTACATATCTCTTTCTACATTACTTTAACACGTGACGTGAGTTCTTATATTAGTCATTTTATTCACTTAATAAACGTTTTTTTCTGAATGGCAATAATGAGAACCATTATAAACTACACTTGCAAAGTACTTGTTCATTGTTACATATATTTGTTGTTATGGTGATATTCTTACCCTCCAAAATTGCATGAATTTTCAATCACTTGACTAATTCCGCATGCTGTTTAAGATTTCTGATTAGCTGTGTATTCAGGCTTAAAATAGACCTTTTAGATGTAAAACCTTGCCTTCTCTATTAAATCACAAAGTCAGTGACATTATACTGCTGTTGTTACTACATAGAGTGACACGGTGGTCACCTTGACCCTTTGTATACCTTTCTCACTGGCTGAGGGAAAATTTACTTATTCAATGCTTAGTACAATTAGATACATTTGGGTTTATTCAAGAAAGAAAAAACAGTTAGAAATTCACCAGAGCATTTCAAATATTAGGCTATAACAGTTGATTTGTAAGCAATCTCCAAATCAGCTCTCTTTTGCAACATTATTCTAAAGTTTGCAATTAATTTATGACTATATCCAAAATTCCCAGATTAGAGTATTTGTTTTACCCCTTCACTAAAAGCACTTTGTGATTGAAAAAAATATTAGCAAAGCATTTATTTGAAACAATGAATGCAAAGCTAGCATATAAATATATGATAACAGCAATTTTGTATATGGTTTGCTTTGCAGAGAAACTTAAAAATGTAAATTATATAAATGTATACAATTTTTATTTTCTACTTATTCATTCATCCTTTATACAAATATTGGGAAATAAAAAGCTTTAAATAGTATAAAGTGTCAGTTATCTTGCAAATGTTAGTCTGAACATTTAATATACAAACAAAACTGCTATTTTCTCATATATAGTAGTTGTGACATAAAAAAAGAGAAAAATACGCATGACCAAATAACTTGCTTATAGGTATTTGCCAGGATTCTGAAAACATTACTGTGACGGACCACCTGGCACCCTGACCGGGTACCTCTGTCAATCGCTGCTTCTTAATACTTGCAAGCACCATAAGCACTGCACTGGAACGCCATAACCACTGTAAATCCCACAAACCGCCGCAGCTTGGTTGGGGATCTCGCCGTTCTCCACCCACCCTGGACCCAAGACCAGGATCCAGCTTCCAATGGGTGAACTTCTCTTACTCCAGAGAGTATAGCAGGAACAGCTCTTATAAGACCTAGCCAAGACTTCATGAAGGGGTAAAATGAATATCACTTTAATGGTAGCCACACTGGCCTTTTTTTTTTTACAAGTCCCCATGCAAGGGGTACTCCCACATGGACCTTGTGGGGAACTACAAGATAAAGTTACAGACCAATGACAAAGGTGTTTCAATGCTCGACACTCCCATATACAACATACAGTCCCTCCCCTCTGCCTGGGAGATAATTGAGTCAGATACAGTATTTAACTCAATTATCTCCAGGTAGAAAAAACACATATTTTATAAAACCCCAAAAGTACCCCCAAAAAACAGAAAACATCCACAAATGTTACACCTTCTGAAAGCCCTGATCTGGGTGACCAACATATCCAAAAATCACCCAGATCAGTTCAGAGGTTCAGGAATCCTATGGAAGTCACATTTTGACTGACCGCACACATGGTCTAGAGAATCAGGCTGTGTGGGCGGTCTATTTGGGGAATACATAAAACAGTTCAAATACCGAATATGAGCGTTCGTATGGCACTTAGTCTAAGTTTCTGGTTCGGGAGCTTATTCCCACCGAACGTCGTTCGTCTCCTATTTGAATAGCCGAACCTCCATCGAGTGTCCGATTTGAGTTCCATGTACTCGACGATCAAACACCGCTCATTATGTTTGCGGCTTAAGATGGCTGCTGCCACGTGTTCGAAGTGCCGCTTCGAACCGCTTTAACCGTTCGAAGTGCTGCTTTAAACCGCTTCAGGAGTTCGAAGTGTAATGAGAACTCTAATGAGGATACCATATTAATGGAAGTATGAATATATCATATAAGCATCAATGTGAGAGGCAAACCTACCTTAGCCCCTGATATCTGCAAAGCAAATGAATAGAAAGGGTGGGCAGCGAAGCGGGGGGGGGGAATACTCGCCTCCTGTCATTATTAAAATTAAGATTATTAGTACACTAAAGCTAGCATAATCTTCAATTTTACCACATGACAGGAGGCTTCGTATTTTGCATTTTTAACGCTGATAAAAGAGTATAGAACTAAATAAGAGTCCTACAGTGTGCCGAGAGACCTAGTATTCAGTGTTGTAGGGAGGTCTTCCCTGTTAAGGCGCCCACGTATACACCATCTAACGGGATATTATACAAGACCAAGTCTTACCGTTTGTCAGCAGGATGCATAGTCCCATAGAGTGAAAGGAGAACGACCTCCACAACTCATAAGCTGGAGAGGTATGACATTGGGTAGTTGGTATCCTAGAGGATCCTAGTCCCTTGGGCGTCCTCAGGTAGTCATACGGGCTGCAGTTCCTTCTCCATCCTCACATAAGGGATCAAGATGCAGGACCGAACCACACAGGCTGGGAATGTCCAGATATAGGGGTAGGGTAGTCACATCCCTGGGTTCCCAGATTCCCGAGAGGTCCCCGGAACCCTGCGATCATCTGCTGACCTGCCAAGAAACCCCCAAAGCGGGTCCAGGTCCCCAGGTAGCCAACCCTCCTGGGATAGAAGATGTGAGTACCCTACAGCTGTTCCGTGATGAATTGTCGGTCATGAATGTAGCAGGAGAAGATCCTCACCTGCTCGAGAATTCTGTAGACCTTGTAAGCAGAAACATAAGTCCTTCGGGGAGTTCCAGTCGGACGGAGCACGATCACCATCATGCCTCGACTTATACTGTGACGAGTGGTAATATCCTAATCAGTCGGCCCCTATGAGATGTGTCTCCCCCGGTAGACGGGTTGATCTTCTGTGAAGAAGACGGGGATCGAAGGAACCTACATGTTGTCTGATAAACGGGAGTTGGTCCATCCCGGTGGATGTAAAACCTGACCGCCTAATTGTGGTTACCTGCAGTAGGGTGCAGCCGATCTAGTACTTCTTTATCAATCCATGAATTGTGAAGTATAGGACCGAGAAGTCTAGGTATACAACGTACAGGTCTTCCCTGTCTTCCCTGCCTGTATACATTACTTCTTTTGGTAGTTTATCAGGGCCTACCAGGCTCCGAGCTACTGGATCGGGAAGGAGAGGATGTCCCCTGAAAACTGGATAAGGTGGTTGAGCGGGAAGGAAGAAGACTGTCCTGACGTGTCTTTAGGTCCTGAACGCAAGTCGGTTGACTACGTGAAAGTGGTCTTCCCCAGGATTGAGTGCCTTTCACCTAGATGTGGTGAAATCCTCTGTGGATGTAGTAGGAGGTATATCTATGCATACTGTGTTCTCTGTCCGCTTATCTGGAGCACCATTGGTTGACTCTCGCTCTATATGGGTAATGGAGATAGCGGTAGCGGATCTTGGGTCAGATGTCCCGAAGTGGTCGACGACCGGCTCTCTTGCCAACCAGTTGCAAAGAATCCTTTGTAAAGGTAATCGCATAACACCTCCCTCCTAGGGGTTTTGGCCCTTATGAAAGCCATGGCACCCATGCGTGTCTAATAAGTTCCCTTCAGAACTTTGTGCCTTGTGCCTGGGGTTCCCACTATCTTGGCGCCTAGTACCGCCAACTATCCATCAGTGCGGAGGAGTACTTCTATGAGCATCCTATGGGAGAGGCCAACACTGGGGTTTCCTGCGAGGAGCAGAAACTGTTTTTTTGAGTCCATATACCCAAGTTGTATGCCCGCTCCCGAACGATGTATGGCGGCGTCCAGCATCACCCATGGTAAGGTCATGAATCCTGAAAGAACTCCTCCGTTGTTCACTATAGTCGTCTGAGCCATTCTGACCGGCATGGAAGGGCATGGGTTTGTCCAACCGTCAGCGGATATGGACATTCTAAGCAAGAGGCTGCAAAGCCACGAGTGCATAACGTTGTCAGGTAGGTTTATCGTAGTAAGAGATACCACTGTGTACGGCACAAACCAGTATTTAGGCACAGGTTGCAGGGCAAACAGATCAGTCTACTATGACAGTAGGCAGTGTTCACGGAAACCCTTGTGGGTCTTATTCCTAATCGTGGCCAAATAAAACAGACTGGGGCTCACCCAGTACATAGAGGTTGCAATAGCATTGCCTCTGCTCAGCAGCACCGTGCAGCACACGTATAGTGGGGGCTCACTCAGGGTGCACAGGTTATGAACCCTTAAGTGCTGGCCATCATGTAAGTCACCTCTTCGATTATTAAATTCACCTCAAGGGGAATATATATCGTTAAGTAGGCGGCTCGGAACTCCTGTTCAGCGGTTGTAACCGCATGCCTCTGTTCAGCATTTTAGTGCAGTGCACGCCTAGCCGGGCCTGGTGCATAGGGCGTGGGTCTTTAACTGCAGACTGCAGAATAGGTACAGGGCATAAACCTGTACCGTATCGTGATTCATTATCAATGGAGGTATTCTTTCAGTTGTAGGTAGAGGCTGTTGCCGTAAGACTTCCTTCGGTTGGGTAGTGTTACTCCCCCACCATAGGGGTCTCACCCCAAGAACCTGTAACCTGTCTGAACCTGTAAGTGGCGGTCCCAGACCTGAAGTTCGGGTTTTCAACCCTCAAGCTCGCTGTTGAAGGGGTAGGAGTAGAAGCAGCAGTGCTGTAGGGGGCTCACCCCGGTTGCACAGGGTATGAACCCATCAGTTCTGGCCATCAGCCTGATAGAGAGTGTCCTACAGCTCTTCCAATAATTAATGCACCGCCATGGGGGATATTCTGTGCTTAAGCTTTTGACTCTTTCCCCTTTTTAGCCGAATAGATTGGCTTATACCTAGTCATCTCAGGTGCGCGGGGTATGTACCCATCAAGCGTAGGTCGCGGCCAAATAAAACAGACTGGATGAGAGCACAATCCGTTTCATTGTGTGCAATGCACCATGCAGACCCCAGCAGGGTGTAGTAATGTGCAATTTATTGTCTGAAAGTACCAAAACAACCCCAGCAGGGTGTGTGATATGGGGTACCTCAGCAGGGTATCTGTTGTAGTGTAAATAATGCCAGTGGACCCCAGCAGGGTCTGTATAAATGACAGTAAGGTGTAATAACCCCAGCAGGGTATTCTGTATCTGTCACTTAGTGTTGTCAGATTGTCCCAGCAGGGCAAACCACAATATTGGGATTTGTATAACTGGGCCTCACCCAGGATCACAGAGGTGGCCACAGGGCGACCTCCAAAAAGCAGCACGGTAATAGGGGCAGCACCCCAGGCAGGCACAGGGTAATAAGCCATTTAGTGCCTAATATGGTAGTAATGAGACAAAAGTGACTGACCTCTGAGGAATAATAGGATATAGCACTAGCTCTAAGCTCCGTCGTCTGTCGTGTTCTGACAGGTAGTCTAAGTGATAGGAGTCATCCCTTTGAGCATCCATTACCAGACATAGAGTCTTCCTGAACTCTGATCCAGGTGATATCCCTTCAAATCTCCCATCACTGATATATACTTATACAGTACCATTTTGATAGTTTGTGTCCAAGGGTGCTATCCCTTTAAGGAATTCAAGGGTGATATCCATTTAAGGATTTGGTATCCCTTTTAAGTAGTTTCAGGGTGGTATCCCTTTAAGGAGTTCCCTCTAAGGGTCCAAGAATGGTATCTTTAAGGAATTTGAGGGTGCTATCCCTTTAAGGGATTTTTGGGGGTGATATTCCTTAAGGTTCCAGCACCTCGAACCACTATACATGAGTACAATTCAAATCTGTAAATAATAGGCCAGTTAGAATACTTACTTTTGCCTGGATTGCCTGGGTCCAACGTCCATGTCAGAGCATCGTGAGCCACGAAAGCAGCCGAAATCGTGGTGGGCGAGAGTAGCAAAATGTCCGCCCATAATCTCGTGAGACGCGAGATTAAAGATGGCCACCGAGAGTAAAGGAGGGGGAACATGGTCCCTGGAGTCTCGGTAGACGCGGGATCAAAGATGGCCACTGCGTCATTCTCGTGCTACCTCGTGGTCGCCCCACAGACTGCCCTGTACCAAGGTAGTGGATGTTGGAAAGCATCCAGCACATTACTGGGTGTACGGTGTGGGGCAGCCTGAGAGAGTGAGTGCAGTGAGTCCGGCCATCCCCCTGAGGGTTGTAGGAGGAAGGGGTCGAACGGATAGGCCGGAAGAAGGGGTTAATGCCCTGGAGCCAGCGGGAGCCGATGGGAACCACAGTAGGGAAGGGGTTAAGCCCCAGCCAGACCCAGAATCCCCATGAGACCCTGGGGAGAAGGAGGAAAACGAGGAGAGAGGGTCCCCAGATGCCCCAGGTATAGAAGGCCAGGAAAATCGCCAGAAAAGTCATGATACATATGGTATAAATTACATCTACCATAACTATACATAAAACCTATTAAGTCAATAATAAAATTTACACCTAACACCTATTAAATCCATGTCATAAAATACGTATGACATCTATTAAATACATATAAAGTACATATAATACTTATCAAAACAAAGGATGAAATGCCTATAAAACTGATAAATTACAAGTGATATTAATCACAACTAAAGGTTATGAAATAAGGATAACGTTAAATCTATAAGAAGAGAAAACAATGACTACAGGGTTGGAGACAATCCACTCCTGGAGTCACAGAAGGACTGAATGGGCAACAGGAAAGGGGATAACCCAACAAAAATAGCAATGAAAAAATCCCAAGAGTAGGGGTGTGTAGAGAGGAGAACAGAAGTTTAACTCTCACAACACCCTCAGCTCTGGGTGTGCCCACTGGGGGGGTATATAGAATCCCCTAGTGTACTAAAATAAAATGAAATAAATAAAAATAAAAAATACTTTATTGAAACATATATAGAGACTAAATAAAGCTGCATAAAGTCCAGGGTAGGGGGATGGCTCAAAGTCCGTGAGGCTATAATAGTACAGTCGGAGGCCAACCAATAGATACACAAGAAGGTTACTCTATGGCAATATTGTAAATCAGTAGGTGCCTAGGAGCATGTATACTAGGCATAGTATGTCATAGTAGGATATCTATATATTCCAGGAAAGTCCTTTGTAAACCAAAATGTCCGCATAGGGTATAAACAAACTGCTATTATGGGAATACTACCCAGTGAATGAGGTGTAATTCCCTGAAGTTTGAAACAAGCTGAGAGCCCATTACATAGATGGTAAGTAAATAGGGCAAAACAAATGCTGGCTATACTAGTGAGATAACCTGGGAACAAACAATACACTCAAAATAAAGAGAAATAGAATTAAAAATAAATTCCTCTTGTGTATAAAGATACTCAGGTCACTCAATTCCTCTAGATAATAGTCAGCCCCACAATTCAAAAGTGGTGAAATGCTTGCAAATGCAGAACAGATGGCAGTATTACTAGTATATTGTTAAATTGTTATCAGGTCTTAACAGAAATTCCCTGGAGTAGTTTGCTTCAAAGAAAATACAATGTTGCACTAAAGATCAACTAATTGTATATAAAAAGCTCCGAGGTGTACCCCTGCCTCCTAAATAAAAAGAAAAACCCTCTCAGCCGACAAGCACATCACCCCCAGCCTTATGCAGTTACAAAAATAGTAATAAAAAAATATGTCCAGCTAAATAAAGTTGCTAGCTCAAGTAGTGAATTAGAGAAGTCCGCCCAGGTCTAAATCAATCATAGGGAACAAAGTGAAAATAGACTAACTAGGCTAGACTACTAAATAAATCGGATAGCATAGCTAACTATATGAAGCTTCCAACTTCTAATGCTAAAGTGAAAAGATCGCCTAGGTCAATAATTGAGCGTAGTGAATGCGGTACGAGAATAAACTGACTAGGCTGATCCTCTAGCTAACTAAAATCGACGCGCGTTTCGGCGCTATGTGGCGCCTTTTTCAAGAGTGACGAGGGAGTCCCCTCGCCGCCAGGGTTTATAAAGGGCTAGTGCCCGCCTCTCCCGTGACGTCATGGCCAGACCCATGAGGCCGCGTCACGGGAGGGGGAGGAGCTAAGAAGAGCTCCGGACCGGCAAAACTGCCGATCAAAAAGCAGTTTTGATAGCAAAATAGAGCATCAGTATCCAAAGATCATAATAGTAATAGATCATTAAGAGGTATAGTCTCAGGACTCAGGCTTCCTGTAAGAGATATAAAGTATATCAAAAGTTTAATGTAATTGCAAAATACAAATACAGCGAAGGCAATATCAGCTTTCAAAACTCTCAGGGCTGCCTATCATCCTAAAAGTAATAAGAGGAGAAAATGATAGTAGTAATAATAGAAAATAAATAAATATAAATCATCAGGGATTGAAAATTATATTGAAGACTGTATCAAGTCACAAGTATTCTTATTGTTGAGACACTTAAAACACACACATTAAAGCAGGCAGGATTATAAATAGTGTATATGTCAGTTATAAAAAGGGGGAAAAAGAGAACCCCTCATTCAGACCATTGGGACTCAGGGTCTTCAATCGATAGATCCAGAAGCATTCTCTTTGTCTGAGGAATCAGTCATAGTCACCTCGTCTAGAGTTCTTTTCATTTTATTTTAGTACACTAGGGGATTCTATATACCCCCCCAGTGGGCACACCCAGAGCTGAGGGTGTTGTGAGAGTTAAACTTCTGTTCTCCTCTCTACACACCCTTACTCTTGGGATTTTTTTATTGCTAACGTTAAATCTACATAATATCTGTGAAATAAAAGAAAAAACACAGCTGCACATAGTACAGAAGCACAGCAAGAACATACATCAAAGTATATAAAAAATATAATACAGAAACAACCTCAAAAAGGCACTATAAACATAAAGTAATGGAGAAGAGTAATACTCTGACCTGTCTGCTTGATGAAACAGTAAAGAAAGAGGAAATGATGAGGTCACATTGCCTTATGTACATCCTGCTCTCCTGTGATTGGTTCTTTTTTCTATACTGCTGTATGGAGTTAGTAAAGAGAGATCCTGCCTGACAGTAGGAATAATATCATCTATTGAAACTTTCTGTACGGTTTGAAATCACGGATTGAGCTTTACATTTTCAGCATTTTTTTTCAGGCTTTATATCAGTACCTAGTGGCTTTTGGCAGAAAAATCTTTACCTCTACAGGCTGGTAATCATAAATAGAATATAAACGAGGGTGAGTGAATCTTTATGGACTAGATTTTAATATGCAAAATACATAAAAATGTTTATACTTGATTTTAGTATTAAAGGGGTTAATATATATTATTCCATCATATGTGATCACTAAGACATGAAGGTCCTTAGCAACAAATTTTAACCAAAGGACAATTCTGGGCACTATGATATTGGTTTGTATGGTGTCTGGACGTCCTAGGTGCCTTCTCACATTAAGGGGCTAAAACGTTTAGGAATGGATTAACCCCAAAGTGCTCTTGGCAGCACCTATACTCCTGACCCCTTTCGCTCTCTCTCCCGCTTCAGTTTCAATGCAGAAGCCTAATGAAAACATTTCACACTGAAGCACGGGTTGGGGGATGGGGAGTGATCAGGAGGATGGGCACCATATAGAAAACTTTATGGTTAAACTGTTCAAAAATATTATAATGCCTTAAGGTAAGTTAGCGCATAGGACCGCCAACCAGGTATGTCGTGAAGAAAATGCATCCATGCTACTTCTAAATTTAAAGATTTGGTAAATTACAGTTCTGCATTGTTTCAGTCAGTGGCCAACTGCCAATAATTTTATAACATGACAGGAGGCTTCGTATTTGCTTTAGTCTCTCTTTACTAGAACTCCACAGCAGCACAGAAAAACAACCAATCAGAAAAAAGTTAGGTACTATAAAACCCCCTTCCCATTGCATCATTTCCTCTTTCTTTGCTGCTCCGCAGTCAGTACAGGTCAGAGTACCACTGCCTCCTGCTTATAGTGGGTGGCTTTGGGATTTAGTGTGATTTATTTATGATTGTTATTAATTATGCTTGCTTGTGAGATTTATGTGCCTTTCTGGCTCTTTTCTTTGGGGAATGTTTACTTTACATTACTGATAATTTTTCCATGTGTTTATTTATACAGATTACTGGTAGTTTTTCCATGTGTTTATTCATAGAGATTACTGTTAGTTTTCCATGTGTTTATTTATACAGATTACTGTTATCTTTCCATGTGTTTATTTATACAGATTACTGGTAGTTTGCCATGTGTTTATTTATACAGATTACTGTTAGCTTCCCATGTGTTTATTTATACAGATTACTGGTAGTTTGCCATGTGTTTATTTATACAGATTACTGTTAGCTTATCCATGTGTTTATTTGTACAGATTACTGATAGTTTTGCCATGTGTTTATTTATACAGATTACTGTTAGCTTTCCATGTGTTTATTTATACAGATTACTGGTAGTTTGCCATGTGTTTATTTATACAGATTACTGGTAGTTTTGCCATGTGTTTATTTATACAGATTACTGGTAGTTTTGCCATGTGTTTATTTACACAGATTACTGGTAGTTTTGCCATGTGTTTATTTACACAGATTACTGGTAGTTTTGCCATGTGTTTATTTATACAGATTACTGGTAGTTTTGCCATGTGTTTATTTACACAGATTACTGGTAGTTTTGCCATGTGTTTATTTATACAGATTACTGGTAGTTTTGCCATGTGTTTATTTATACAGATTAGTGGTAGTTTTGCCATGTGTTTATTTACACAGATTACTGGTAGTTTTGCCATGTGTTTATTTATACAGATTACTGGTAGTTTTGCCATGTGTTTATTTATACAGATTAGTGGTAGTTTGCCATGTGTTTATTTATACAGATTACTGGTAGTTTACCAGGTGTTTATTTATGCAGATTACTGGTAGTTTGCTATGTGTATATGTCACAGATTACTGTGAGTTTCCATATGTAGATATATCACAGATTGCTGTGAATTTCCAGGTCTAAATATCACAGATTTCTCGGATTACTGTGAGTTCCCATGTGTATATATATATATCGCGGATTTCTGTGAGTCCTTGGGCAGTATATACTTATATCACGGATTCTGTGAGTTCTAGGACAGTGTATACATAAATCACAGATTTCTGTTAGTTCTATGTCAGTGTATATGGCACGGCTTGCTGTGAGTCTTAGTGCTATAGATATCATGGATTGCTGTGAGTTTCACTGACGGTAGATGTCAGTCCTGTCTATGCCGATACTATTCTATCTTATCAGGCTTCTTGGGAAGATTCATTGCATTGGCAATTGTTCTTGCCCTACTCCTGAAGAGACCATGAGTACAATACCCTTCAGGCGGTACGATGATGACCTACAATAAAGATAAGATATCTCATACGGATCTGTACATACAGGTGCATTACAATTTGCACTTAAAAGAAGGTATTGCTCAGCTGAGCTTGATTTTATGGACACTCACTGGAACATGTCCATCTCAAACCCAATACAACTGGTTTTACCTCTATGTTGCCTGCTGGGCACTTAGGGACCGCCAGTCCCGATTACGGTTTATTCACTCAGTAGTACGCTGTCTAAGATTAGTGTCTAAGGGTACTAGGTCATAGGATGCCTGGAGGATTTACAGATATTTAGGGGACTCTGTCAAACTCAGAGGTCCCCATTACTCATTTAATATGAAACATAAGATTGGCCTGCTATGTCTGTGCCCATAAGATTGGCCTGCTATGTCTGTGCCCATAAGATTGGCCTGTTACGTCTGTGCCCATAAGACTGGCCTGCTACGTCTGTGCCCATAAGATTGGCCTGCTATGTCTGTGCCCATAAGATTGGCCTGCTACGTCTGTGCCCATAAGATTGGCCTGCTATGTCTGTGCCCATGAGATTGGCCTGCTACGTCTGTGCCCATGAGCTTGGCCTGCTACGCCTGTGCCCATGAGATTGACCTGCTACGCCTGTGCCCATAAGATTGGCCTGCTACGCCTGTGCCCATAAGATTGGCCTGCTCTACCTGTGCCCGAACCCCCCTTTGGACCACAACCTGGGGGAATATCACTGAAGTAAGCTCAGTACCCTCTAGGTAGGTGTCCGGACAGGCACTGCTGCCAGATTATCCAAGAGGACACCAGGATATGGACATCTAATTGTGATTGGAAGGGTGAAGACCCTACACCTCATGCCCCGAAGGGCAAAGTTTTTATGAGAATTCGCGGGCACGCAATTACGGGTTATACCCAACGACGACACATCTCCAAAGGGAATTTCGTGCAAGCAGGGAACAGTGCTCAGACGCCGTATTAGGTATTGGTAGTGTTTTTCTATGTCATGTTTAGCTCTTGACCTTTTCAACTGGATTCACTTGATTCGTTTTTTTTCCAGTCTGCTATCCGACCTGCTTTCTGAGGTACGTATTTTCCATTTTCTACTTCATTGGTCGTTTCTTTGTTTTTCGTGCCTTCTATTGTCCTATCGCTCGGGTCGTCGGGAGGCCTGACTTGACCTCCTCCGATCTCCCGGGCACTTGTGGATTGCGGAGAACGTCTCCAGCTTTCCTCAGACTACCGACGGTCATCCTGGAGCCCGCGCGCACGCACGGGATCCGGGCGGTCCGTTGATAGTTATCATCTTCGGCTCCGAAACTTATTTTTCTCATCACCCTTTTCTCTTAAGGTTGGAAACGGCCCGAGGTTGTATACTTTGCTTATATTAAATAAGGGTGTAACCCCACGTTTGGTCACCCTGAGTCTCTACTGGACTCTGGTTTGGATTACAGAGGGTGCGAGACTGATATTTTTTATTTTCAAGAGTAGAGGGCGTGGCCCTCCCTCAACCTCGGCCCGATACTGAGCTGGATATAGAGGATATGCTCCGAGTGACTCATTCTCATAGAAGGAACCGGACTCAGAGGTAGACTCTAAGTTTGACTTCTAACGGGTGCGGTCCGCTCATACCACCAACCGTGCGCGGACTCAGAGTGCGATCACATTTTACAGAGTGCAACTCTCTCATACACTCAACGCACTATGGTACCGTCCATTTGTTCCTCACACAGGCTTGTACCTGTACAGGTCAACTATGACTGCATAGAGGGGCGTCCCTCCTACATCCAATTTAAATATGATGACCACGCTACTGATTTCGTTCTAGAGGGCTACCTGATCGGGCAAGGTATACATAGTTTGACTGGATCCATCTTGTATCCACATGAGAAATGCCCTCAGAGGTATTAGTGGGGGAGGTTTCCCATTTATGTACACACATTCCAGAAGAGAGTACGACTAAGGAGGAGCCTCAGTTCTTAAAAGAGTACAGGTTTTGGTATAACCTGTGCTATATCAAACAGACATTGCACTCTGTTTCAGATATTCATTGTGTACAAACTGTGCAGACTATTCTCCCGTGTCAGGGTGACATGATGCCCTGAGACCTGCATAGGGCAAACGGGCACTGCCTTGCTTGAGTAACAAGACTGGAAAATTCACATAAACTGTCTTCAGGTGCACCGTATGCATGGATCGCATGGAGAAACCGAAATCCTCAGGACTTGGCTCCCTGGTCCTTACAATCTTGAGATAAAGTTGGCAGAACTACTCCTACAACTCTGAACACACCTTGAGAACAGTGTTCGGATTCTATATCCATCACGGGAACCATCTTGGTTTGGGTTCTCACTAGCCTTCCTATTCAACTACCATCAAGGAAACATACACTGGGAGTTACATGCTTGGACAGTCTGAGACAGGAACCTAGGGGTCTCACTAGATTATTCCCTATCTTGTAGGTGGCGTGCAGGCCAGGAACCCCTACAAGAATATTGACAGGTCGGGCATGGAACAGGATTGTACAAATGGTAATCAGAGTATCTCAAACTCTCACTGCAACACGCAAGGGCTCTTCTGTGTTATACGGGTCCTAAACTCTATTGGATCCGGACATCTTAGCACTCTTAGAGGATGATGTATTTGGATGGAAATCTCAACCCCAGTTTCCGGTCCCATCCTTTTGAGCTTTCCAGGATCCACAATTCTCAGAATAGTTGACCACCGTTTACAACACAAGTTCAGTTTGAGACCTTGATTGGACACCCTTTGGATGTCTTTTCTAGACCGCAGCCGTGGATTACGCAGTCCACTTGGTAGACTGTAGTCTCTTAGGATACGGCTAGTATTGTCCACTATTATCTGTATATGACTTTATTTCGGAGGAGACAATTCACCAGGTAGGTCATATAGGAACGAATAGACACTATTCGGCTCTATTCGAGTATTGACGGTGGACTTAGGCGCAGGCCTGAGGTTGGAGTTTGTCTGCAAGGCCACATCGCCTGGTGAACCTGACACGATCGGAGGAATCACCTCCCACATCAAGAGTCGAGACACGGTGGAAGTCTCTTCTCGCGACTCCTCGGCACTTTACACCTACAGGACTATGGCTAATAGGTCAACTTGGCAGCCCATGGACCGACAGCTAGGGAACAGGTTGTAACCCCACGTACAATGGATCTATCAATGGAGGTCACTTCTCGCAGTTGGAAGGTCCATTTAGGATTGCTCTAATATTCTCGGAATGGGTACCAGCAAAACAAGCAGCATTGGATTTGTTGGCTGAGCGTTAAAACAGCAAATACGAAACCTCCTGTCATGTTATAAAATTGTAGATTATGCTAGCTTTAGTGTACCTATAATCTTAATTTTATTAATGACAGGAGGCGAGTATTTCCCACCCATTCTTATCCCTCCCTTGTTTTGTTTTTTTAGAGTTTGGATTTATCAGGTACGTATACAACTCTGCTTGTTGTTTCTGCTACCTGTCACCTGTCCTTATGTCTGTTTTTTATAAGTAAGGTTGGGATATCTACATATTAGGTAATTTTGTTTGCTACATTGGGTATCTACAAGTTTATTCAAAATACATTTCATTGGATAATCAACCTGTTCGATTCTGTTTTTCTCTCGTTTCAGTTTCCAGTCCATCAACACTATCTGGCGTGGCACTTCTTCGTTGATGGTGGGCATTGACTTATTTTCAGTCTATCAACACTATCCGGTTGACAGTTCTTCTCAGACGTTGGACATTGCTGTATTCATCGCATCTGGACTTCGTTGCTTCCCATTATTTTTTCTGCCTTTGTTCTGTTTTGTCGCAGCTTAAAAGAGGAAATGATGCAATGGGAAGGGGGTTTTATAGTACCTAACTTTTTTCTGATTGGTTGTTTTTCTGTGCTGCTGTGGAGTTCTAGTAAAGAGAGACTAAAGCAAATACTCGCCTCCTGTCAGTAATAAAATTAAGATTATAGGTACACTAAAGCTAGCATAATCTACAATTTTTTTTTTATCAATCAGTTAACTACTTGATTGACCATCATTGCTTCACTATGCATGAATAGATAAAAACAATTCTCTTTACATGTTGTAAAACAGAAATGTGCCAGTTTGATATTCATGTGCAGTTCATGAAGATGTAAAAAAAAAAAATTGTGCGTGTAACCTAGTTCACATCAATTTCCATTCACAAGTAATGTTTCTGCTAAAATATAAACAGATCATTCATATTTCAGCTACTATAAATTTATTTTTATATATTATATGGATTAAAGATGCAAAAATTCCTTTAAGAATTTTCAATTAAACTACTTTTGTTTTCACCAAAGACAAAACATTTTTATGTGATTATCCCTAATTTATTGGTAACTAAAAAAATCTTTTTTTTTTATTCTCAGCTTTATTTTATTTTAAAAATAGACACTATACCATATTATAATATATTTTACATTTTAAATAAGATAAATATACTTACATTGATTTAGGATGTGCAATGTTGCTTAGCATCCTTGTTTGTTTGAAAATTGAACACAGTCTAGCAGTAGAACCTGTAAGCAATCCATGTGACGAGCAGTACACATACAATTATAATTATTTTATTTTATTTTTCATAGGAAATTAATTGAAATAATAACACATTCTACTTAAAATGTTATTCTTGTTATGCAAGAATAAAAAACTATCATATGCATGATAAATTAAAATGTTACATTAATTACAGGGAGATTTATTTGGAATTTCCTACATTTGTGTTTATATTAAAGGAGTTATTTTCTGTATGTAGGTATTTTTCTATATTCAAATGCAATCTTTGGAAATACATGCACTGGTATAATGTGGCAATGTTATGTGACTGCAAAATGCTGGATGTAATATGAAAATGCTCATAAAATTGCATTTTATTTAAGTGTGTATTGAAGATTTTTTAAATTGTGAATCGTTTAATAATTCAGATTTGCAACATGAAATGTAGTTTTGTATATTTGCCTACATTTGTTAGAGTGCACTTTTAATCATTACTAATGCAGTGGAGTGCAATTTCTTTTATATACAGATTTATGTAAACCATCTACATTAGGATGTGTAAAAGATTGAATTTATGGAATTAGGTCTTTTTTAACCCCTTAAGGACCAAACTTCTGGAATTAAAGGGAATCATGACATGTCACACATGTCATGTGTCCTTAAGGGGTTAATCAATGTTATTATAACTATCAGGGTTAGTAATAAGTTACTGAAATTTAAACTTTGTACCAAAATAGCCTACTTGAACTGAAGTGTTTTCTTGTTTGGCTATGTTGTCTTGAAAATGTAAATTATCTGGTGATATCCTGATAATTCTCTGTTTATAAAATAGTCCTGTAAATGTTATAAATGGAACCGGGAATTTTCCAGGTAATTCAGCATTTTGGGCCAAAATAGCATTGCTGAAAAAATCAGATGAGAAGGAAACTTTTCCGCATCTATCTGTTTTTGATGTCCCTTGTATAGAGATTAAAACAGGCAAGATTTGGAAAATCTCAAGCCAAAATATTTGCATATGAGCTATATGCACTTCCCAGGTGCATTCACAATAATTAATGGTTTAGTGAATTCATGGTTTACCCCCTCAAAAAACATTTTTTAATAGTTTGAAGGCCTGATATTGCATCTGCAGTCAATGCCTCCAAACTTTTCAAGTCTCTCAAACAATGATATACAATTGATGTCACATGCACAGTGCCGTCTGTGTCGGCATAGAGAATCACTGTGAGTTCTGTGCATGCTCCTACAATCCTCAATGCTCCAAGATGACATCAGATGAGGAGAAGGTAGCAGCAATGCAGAGGGGGGCTCAGCACTGGAGAAATGGTATGTTTTCATTTATTTTCCTTTTTTTGGTTTCTGTTACCAACACTGGGAGGGTTGGAACTAAGTAGGTATATTGAGTATATCCATAGGTGGGATTGCACTGCCAAGATGCAATCAAGCTAATTTTTAACTCCATAAAATTGTAAGTGCAATTCTTTTATTTAATCTCACCAAACTACAACCTTACCACACTAAATTCCATATCCTTTCCTCTATTTTTTGTTACATATTGGCCCACTCTGACCTGGACTAGAGGATAACCCTCTGGTTTAGGTTCCCTGAGCTACCTACCTGAATTTCTAACAAGTGCTAGAAATCATACAGTTTGTACTACATCAGGGCTGCAACATTATGAATACTGATATGTATTCCGTATGCTACAGTGTTCCTTTAACCACCTTAACCCCTTCAGGACGGAGTCAATAGTACAGGTTCTGATCAAAACAAAACGTAAACAAAAACTGGAATTTGCGCTATATGTCTGTTAAACCGTTATTCACCTCTTTCATATTAAATGCACCCACACTTATTATATATCATTTTGTTCAGGAGAAACAGGGCTTTCATTTCATATAAAAAATTTAGCTATGAAACATAATTTATTATGAATAAAATTTAAAAAACTGTGAGAAAGTAAAAATTTTTTTAAAAAATTGTAGTTCCGCCTCACATTTTAGCTGTAAATGTCATAATACTGTTAGGTTTTACTGCAAAAGAATGCACATATTTGTAATTAGCGATGTCTCACGCGTACAACAGTACCCCTTATTAACAGCTTTTATGGTGTTTTGGAAAGTTACAGGGTCAAATATAGAACGTTCCATTTTCAAATTGAAATTTTCCAGATTAGTAATGTTACCTTTGAGACGGTGTGGTAGCCCAGGAATAAGAATTACCCCCATAATGACATACCATTTGAAAAAGTAGACAAGCCAAGGTATTGAATGTGGGGTATGTTTAGTCTTTTTTAATAGCCAGTTAGTCACAAAAATGTTTAATTTTTTTTTTACACATTCCACCAGCAGGGGGACTGTCTGATATTTCAGACAGTCCCCCTGTTGGCAGATCCACAGCCAGCTATAGGGGGCCATGTGTTCGCTCTTTCAGAACGATCACATGGCCCCCAGGGGCTCATTTGCCAGGGGAGGGCTGCCTGGACTGTCAGGCAGCCCTCCCGAAGAGGATCGCGGCGGAGGAAAGTAAATCTTACCTCCCCTGGGCTTAAGCCGTTATGGCATTGTATGCCGCCGCAACGGCTTTAAAGCCCTTTAAAGCCGCGACGGCATAGAAGCCGTAACGGCGTTAAGGATGTTAGGATGTGCCATTATGTCCTAGCTATAATGGCTTTAATATCTTTAGGGCATTATGAAACATCCTGCAGATTTTGTGTGAGCAAGTTTTAATCCCTGCTAAAACTAGAGTGTCCCAGTTATTAATGTATATCTTGGGCTCCATTCTTTCACCTGGGGCCATTCTAGTGAAACATCTCAAATTTTAACTGTAAGTCTTTTATGATGCTTCACAGGATAGAGGCAAAGGCATAAATTGTACTCAGAAGATATAACTAAACACATGATGGGGTTTTACACAGTAGTAGTGCACAACAGATTTATGAAATACACATTAAAAAAAACTTGTAATATGTGTGTTAGTTAAAAATCTGATAAGAAGCAGTTGTTTACTACAAAATATTTAGCAAAGATTGGCTGTTAAATTCCTACATAATTGTTTTCAAAATACCCTTAGGTAAATAATCTGTGCTGTCTACTATATATAAATATATAATTGTGTGTGGCAAATGTCAAGACAAACATATCAAATTCTTAAATTGCTACACAATTTTTTTTGTTTAATTAGGTTTTTATTCATATTTTCGAAATTACATTACAGGACATAATTATCACTAATAATTGGTGATAATTGCTACATAACGATTGAATACATACGTAGATTAAGAACATTAAATGTCAAGATGAACAGCACTTTTTTTTCATGTAAAATAAGAGTAATCAAGCTAGGCAAACATACATGTTGATATTGTGTGTGGATTAACATTCTTAGAACAATACTTGTTGATCAAGCGGTAGGTCTCAAGCTAAGCTGCCATGTCAGAATGTGGGTCGATAGCCAAACTGTGGTAACATGAGTGGCTTGTGCTCAACAGCAAACTGGGAAAACAGAGTTGTTGCTTAATATAATCTGGTTATGCAGTTATAAGATAAACTCTTGACATGGAGATGACTAAAAGGTAAATATTAGGTGAGTGTCATAAGAGTATTTTTCTACTCCTTCCTGCACTTGCTAAATCACATATTGATATTCACACATATTGATGGATGAGAATAGTAATACAAATAAGAAGAATGAAGGAATGAGCATAATAATTAAAATAGTAAGTGAAACCAAACTCAGAACAGTGTGAATAGCCCTAGAAACTATAAGTCGCATGTTGAGTTTTGCATATTATATGGTATCCGTCTGTTATGAGTGTGTTCTCAGGCCGCAGACTGGCATCGAGTTCAGCCAATTCTGATGGGATTCAGGGTGTTGTCGAGAGAGTCCGGGTGAGTAACCGCAGGGCCCTCCAGTATCCTTTTAATGTCCTTAACTATTTCTCTTGGGTTTGGCCAGTCACATGTCCCCCATGTTTAACTTTAGCCTCCACTGGATGGCCAACCGGTGGGGCTTTTTACACTTTTTAAAACTGATTTCTATAGTGCACATTTTAGTGCTTTACATTTGAATTGATAACAGGTGAAACATACAATGCAAACGGTATTTGTAAGGGTGGATATTATTATTGAGAGCTGCAAGCCATTGGACAGGACCTAAGTAGAGACTATATATCACATCTATTAGAAAGTACAGTGGGACCTCGGTTTACAAATTTAAAGCATTCTGCAGGACGTTTCTTATTGCGAAAAATTTGTAAACCAAAACGCGGTTTCCCATAGGAATGCATTGAAAACCAATTAATCTGTTCTGGAGGTCAGAAAAAAGTCAAAATGAGCTGGCATGGAAACCAACCTACAATGCAGAACACACACAAAAAAAGGCATGCAAAGTTCAGCTCCCTACCTTTCCACAGCTTAAGAAATGCACCAAAAAGTCCCAAAACAACTGCAAACAATTTCCAGAATGGCTCCAAAACCCGATGCAAAAGCCACTCCAACACCTCCACACTCAATGCCTCATGCTACCCACAGGCTCCGGCATGCAGAGGACAGCTCTATAAACCTCCCAGATGCAATGCATGCTGGGGAAACGTGCTTTATATTTCAAATTTTTTTTATAAAACCGAGGCATTATTTTCAATAGATTTTCATTTGTAAACTGAAAGTTATGTTAACCGAGTCGTTTGTGAGGTCCCACTGTATATTTTACCATGGGATTTGATATTGTTTAAAATGAAACATAAATCGCTTTCTTATTGTTAACATTTCACTTCGTAGGTTGTTTATTATGATGTCCATAAGTATTGAAAAGATAACTTAACTTTAGAAGATCAGCAACTCTTTCATCTAATTGAACTTTCTCTATCTGTATACATATTTTTTTAGCAACTATATAACAAGCAACTGTTACAATGACTAGGTACAGAGTGATTGGCACATCCCTTCAGCCCCCATATTCTGAAAATGCCCATAAACCTAGTTTCTACTCTTCCTTCCCATCTTACCTACATACAGCCTGCTACATCTGCAGATAAATAAATATACAACATGGGTAGAAGTAAAGGAAATAGACCCCTTTATTTTTAAATGTTCTCTTGTATGTTAACTACTAAAAAAAGTGTTTCTCTTCGGAAGGTTTTTACAGCGCTTACAATTACTACAGATGTAAAAAAACCCTCTCTCTTGCATAGAGTTTCTCGATCACCTCCAAATACTCGTACCAGTTCACTTTTTAGATTTCTAGCTCTCCTAAAAATAATTGTGGGTTCTCGAGATAATTGTGTATATAAATATTCATCTTCCAACAAAAGAGGTCAATATGTTTTTTTTTTTATTATTCTTGTACAAGGTTATTCACTAAACACTGGACAAAATCGAGTTAAAATGACTTTGAGAAAAGTGAGACTTGGCTGTTAGAGTGCTCTGTAATAGCTTTGCAATATATGTCAATGAATAGAAAAGCCAATATAAGGGCTTTCTCTGATATGAGCACTCATTCTTCAGCAAGACCTCCATCCGTGAAGATTATTTGAAAGGGTTGTTTTTTGTTGCGGTGTGTTTGTGTTTTATTTTTTTCTGTGTGTTTTTTTTTGTGATCTGGACTTTTTTAATTGTAATCATTGTAGTTATTGATTTTGCATGGCTTTTTGGGGGGCTGAAGAATAGATGAGGAAAAAAGACTTCTGATAGTAAGTATATATTTTTTATAACAGGTTTTAGATTTATTGGCCCCCTCCTCACTACTATTAGGGTGAGAGGGTAAATCGGGACTTTATTTTAGGGGTGTGTCTAGGGGGTTGGGGACCTATATAAGGGCTTTCCCTGTTATGAGCACTCATTCTTCAGCAAGACCTCCATCAGTGAAGATTATGTGAAAGGATTATTAGTGTGTCTAGGGGGTTTTGGACCACTAGCCATCTGGGAGGATATAATATTATTTAGAGCCCATACCTGCTGCCCACAATAGGTCCCCCCCTTTATTATTAACACTGTCTCTCGGTAAGGCCCAGGGGAGGTTACAAAAAGTATTGTTAATATTAGGGCCCCCACCTGCCGCCAATGGGTGGGGGACAGGGGTGTGGACAATACATCCCACCCCCCTTAATATTAAAAGTACTGCATACCAAATGCCCATGGGTTTAGACACAAAGGGTCCCCCGTGTTATTTCACAAGCACCATCACCATGGGATGGGGCCTTTTCTAGTGACAATGCAGCAATGGATGCCTGTGGTTTGGTTTAGATATTTAATAGATATTTTGCAAGCTCCATTATAGTATGGGGTCTATGTAGCATAGTGATATACTATATACTAATATAGAATACCACCATATAGAAATATGGGGGTATAATATGGAGGTCTTATTGGCCTCTTCTATGTAAATTGACAAGTCTAGGAAACCTATGCTTGTCTTGTCAAATGTATCTATGCCAGAGCACCAAGTTTGTACCAAAAATATTATTATTCAATATATAAGATCTCTCCCAATAATTCATAATGTTACCAAAGCTCGGTGCAAACTTGATGTACATGGACATTCTCTTTTCCATTTGATAAACCATTGGGATTTTCCTTTTAATTATGATGGTTTACAGTGATGTATCTATACAATTACACAGCAGAGGAGAAAAGTACATTAAAATATTTTCTCCTTAATTTTTATATTTTTAAAAAAATGTTTTTATATATTTTTTATATTTAAATAGGAAATATTCTGTGTCATGATACTGAGTTTTTGTGGCCAAGTGAGGGCAATGATTATATCACTAAAATGTAAAATAAATGTATTTAATTTTTATTTTAAATTGAATTTACTATTTTTATATGTGTGGAATTGACATTTTCAGGCAGAGCATATGATTAAAAATGATTAAGGTGGGCTATGGACCATAAAGAGAGAACCTTTCAGTATTTTAAACAGGTGGGGATGATCTACCTTTATAAAAGCATTAAAGTGTTGTGCCTTATCAGCGAATGAACGTTAGAAAGTACATATTTGGCCGATCCTAAACGGAAGGAAAAACCAACAGGGAACAACTAATGAGCGAGTAGAAGGAGATATATTTGAAGGTAGTCGTACTGGAAGCACTCTTCCAGCTGGAGAAGCTGGGAAGATGAAAAACATTTTGAAGTGTGGTATTTTATATTTGTTTGTTCCAATTATTTTTTATCATTTTTTTACATATGTCTTAATCCAATAAACAGAGATACCACTGGTAAAGGCACAAGTGCATAGTATCTTATCTGGAATACAGTGCTTACTGTGCCATACATAGTGTTGAGCCTGCTCCACTTGACTCCATTCAATCTGGTATTTCCAATAATACCTACATTTATTTTCATTTGAGTGGACTTATGCTATGTAACTCCTTTTTTTATTACTGTGGGATGAAGTCCTGTTTGTAAATAGAAGAAGGTTGATAAACTTTTTCTAAACGTATACGTTCTCCCACTTTAGCTTTATTTAGCAAAGATTTTAAATCATTATTATGCCCCTTATTTAGATTTTGTGAAAGTCTCTTATAGTTGTCCTCATCATTTAATACCCTATTTGCTTCTTCTAATCAATATTCAGTAGACATGAGTGCCATGTTTCTGCCTTTATCTGCACTTTTTATAACAAAATGATCTCTCTTTTTTTCTTAAAGGTTTTATTTCATCTCTTCTCAAATTAAAATTATTTTTTCTTACTCATTAGCTGTTCTATTTCCTTATTGACAATTTTAGCAAATGTTTTTATCTGGCTTCCCTTTTCATTTGGAACAAATGTCGATTTTGGTCTACATTTAGATATTATCTCATCATAAATTAATAAAGGCTCTGTAATGGATATTTAATATGAATACAAAACATCAATAAAGTGTACCTTTAAGTAGGGAGAGGACAAATGTAAGCCTAGGCTTCTAACATAGGAGATTCAAGATAAAGGCTCATCTAAAAGGACCACAGGGTCCAAAAACAAAAAAAACAAGTTTATTAGATATCAATAACATCAAAAGAATAGGTGTTCAAAATGAACACAACAAAAGAAGCAAAGTAAAAATAAATTGCCAATATATACATTAGGATCAATTCTGATGTCTAAAATAATATATGTAAACTCAGCTATAGCGCATGTCTGCGCAGTATGGGGAAGACATATAGGTGCTACTGATAATGAATGATAGGATAAGATACTGTATTGTGTACTACAGAGATGGTTATACAGCCTGTGTAACCTATCATTGATATGATCAAAATTCTGAGCAGCGTGTTGAGAGTGTAAGTCTCTGAATGCTAAGTATATGCCCCTGAAGATATATAATTGAGTCAGAGGCTTGCCAACAAAAAAATCAAATTGCGGTGAACTAGAACTGACTGGAAAGAGAAAATAAAGAAAATAAATCCAATGAATATTGGATAATCAGCTGATATGCCTAATTATATAGAATATTGGGTAATCGGCTAAAGTGCCTGATAAGATTGGAACTGTACAGAAAATAGCAAAATAGTAGTCCAGATAAAAAAATCAAAAGAGAAATGGAATAGTATAGGAAAAGGTCCTATAGATAACTGTGCTAGCAACACGCTGGAAATCTGCACTAGATATTATGAATCTATACTGTGCTACCTATTGTATGGAGATAGATGGAAGAAGCTAACCCTCCGGCTGACACTCCACCCCCGTGCCTTCGAGGGCACCTATGTCTCACACCACTAAAATGAGAGTAGCAAAAAATCATCAGAAAGAAAATCGCCTATTATGATAATGAATTGCGGCATGTATAAAGCCCTAAAGCCCCTGACGCGCGCGTTTCTCCCACTTAGCTCGTCAGAGGGGAACCGGTCAAAGGAAAAAGCCGGGTTTAAATAAGAAAGAGAGGTAACTGATTGGTTGAAATCGATCGTTCTAATTGGATGCCTAATCGTGATGTCATAAAGGGGTGTATCTAACCCGGCCGCAGAAAAACTTAACCCTTTAGATAACTGATGAGTTATTGAAGGATAAAAGCAAAATATGTAGAGAGAACTTGTAATTGACAGTGTGTGAATACACAGAGACTAAAAGTGATACTTAGTCAGAAAGAAACCATGTAAGTAAATATGTAAAAAAAGAAACATGTATGTATGAAAAAAGAAACATATTTCTCCTCAAATTGGAGTAGAAGGAATATATATTGTAACATAAACTAAGAATGTAAATGATGGTAATACGTTCACACAGATGATATGAACACACAGATAGTGTGAAGCCGTAATATTGGCTGGACATAACTCAATAATTCTAAATAAAATAGGAAATGGACACGTAATAGTGAATTTCTCATGTGACAGACTGAAAATATAATTACTAGATGGCAAATGAGTATCACACGAGAATAAGAGCGGTAAGTGTTGATGGTCTTTAATGTAGAAGCCCAGACAGTATTAATTCCTGTTACAGATGTTGTTGGGGTACGTTGCTTAAGGCACATTGCATTATCGTGATACCACATGTTATGTTATCTGAGTGAGTATAACAGTTGTCAAAAGCAGAAGTTGGTTATCTGATGATAAAATAATCTCGGAATTGACAAAATTATTTATGGATAAACTGAGTAAAATTGAACTCCTCATTTAGACCATTGGGAGCCAAGGTTTTAAAATGATAAATCCATCTGGATTCTTTCATTAGCAGCATTTTATTAAAGTTGCCCTTCCGAGAGTTCATAGTTATTTTTTCAATAGCCTGAAACGTCAGATGACTTGAGTCACCCCCATGATGAAGCCTCACATGAGTAGACAGTGGAGTGGAGACGTTCAGGTTTGAAATTGAGCATATGTGTTGAAGAATCCTTCTTTTAAATTGTTGGTAGGTTTTATCGATATATTGAATTTTACAGCTGCAGGTTATAAGATAGATCACTTTTGTGGAATTACAGTTGATAAATTGTTTAATTCTGTATTCCTTCTTTGTATTTGTACTTGAAACAGTTTTTGAGGGTTTAATATGTTTGCAGGCCTTGCAGTGACCACACTGGTACAAATCTGAAACAGGGGTTAACCAGGTTGGATTGTGGTTGGGTTCTAAGTGACTATGTACAAGGTGGTCGCGAAGATTCTTAGTCCTGCGCGCAGTAATATTGGGAAACTTGCTGATGTTGTCCCTGAGGTCTTTGTCGTAATTGAGGATTGGCCAATTCTGAGACATGATATGTAAAACTGGTTCCCAATATTGATCAAATGTCCCAATGCAGTGAATGATATGGGAGTCTGAAATTTGTCGATTAGTATGTAGACTCTCACTTCTATTCTTGGCCTTTGCTTGTTGATACGCTCTTTTCAATAGGCTATTAGGATAGCCTTTCTGTTTAAACATTGTTCGCAGCTTTTGTGCTTCAAGATGGAAAGTTATGTCGTTAGAGCAATTTCGTCTAGCCCTCAGGTATTGTCCATACGGGATGCCTGATTTCAGTTTGGTTGGGTGATGACTAACTCAGTTCAACAGGCTATTAGTGGCTGTTGGTTTACGGTAAAGCTCCGTTTCAATTGTACCATCGGGTAAAATCTTAATATTAAGATCGAGAAAAACCAGATGTTCAGTATCTATGACATGGGTTAATTGAAGACCAATGGAATTCTTATTGAGAAGTTCAACTAATTCTTCAAATTGTTTGACAGAGCCCAACCAAAATACCAAGACATCATCTATGTACCTGTGCCAGCTATAGATGCATGTTTGATAATTAGTTCTGATGATCGGATCCAAAATAGTTTCTTCCCACCAGCCCAGGTAAAGATTGGCATAACTAGGGGCACAAGCCATGCCCATCACTGTGCCCCTGAGCTGGAGGTAATATGTACCGTTGAATACAAAAAAAGTTATGTGTTAGTACATATTCCAAAAGTTGGATAATAAAGTTGATCTGAGTTGAGGAAAATTTGTTAGATTTTGAAAGAAAGTATCTGATTGCAGTTAGACCTATATGATGAGGTATATTATTGTAGAGAGCCACGACATCTAAACTCCCCAAAAGGCAATAAGGTGGTACAGTGAGATTTTCTAATAGAATAAGAGTTTGCTTAGTATCTTGGAGATAAGACTAGCGGATGCAGCAATTTTTGGAGACAATGACTAGCGGATGCAGCAATTTTTCTAAATATATACTGCTTCGCTCGGTGATAGAGCCATTGCCAGATACTATTGGTCTACCAGGTGGTTTGTTGGTATTTTCTGTGTACCTTGGGAAGACAGTACAGGGTGGCAATGGTCGGAGTGAGATGTGGTAATATGAATTTGTATTCATTTTGTGTTATGATTTTATTGTCTAATGCCGGTATTAGGATAGACTTGAGTTCTTCAAGATACTGAGAAGTAGGGTCCTTAGTAAGTTTGTGATAGGCTAGTGGATCATTTAGATGTTCCATACACATCTCTAGATATTGAGCTTTGTCCATCAGGACAACATTGCCACCTTTGTCCGAAGGTTTAATTACAAGGTCTGCTGCTGTACTCAATTCTTTAAGAGCCCGCCTTTGGGGTATAGTGAGATTGTCGTGTCTGATCTTAGGAATGGTGAGTGATTCACTAGCAGATGTAGTCATTTTTGTAAATAGATCAACACTTGACACTTCACTTAAGTTAGGAGTAAACCAACTCTCTGGTTTCGA
This sequence comes from Pelobates cultripes, assembly GCA_933207985.1. NCBI lineage: Eukaryota > Metazoa > Chordata > Amphibia > Anura > Pelobatidae > Pelobates > Pelobates cultripes. Next base: position 146,510,168 of record OW240913.1, read on the forward strand.
ATCAGTAAGTGGAAGTGAGAGTCTACATACTAATAGACAAATTTCAGCCTCCCATATCATCCACTGCATTGGGACGTTTGATCAATATTGGGAACCAGTTTTACATATCATGTCTCAGAATTGGCCAATCCTCAATTACGACAAAGACCTCAGGGACAACATCAGCAAGTTTCCCAATATTACTGCGCGCAGGACTAAGAATCTTCGCGACCACCTTGTACATTGTCACTTAGAACCCAACCACAATCCAACCTGGTTAACCCCTGTTTCAGGTGTGTACCAGTGTGGTCACTGCAAGGCCTGCAAACATATTAAACCCTAAAAAACTGTTTCAAGTACAAATACAAAGAAGGAATACAGAATTAAACAATTTATCAACTGTAATTCCACAAAAGTGATCTATCTTATAACCTGCAGCTGTAAAATTCAATATATCGGTAAAACCTACCAACAATTTAAAAGAAGGATTCTTCAACTCATATGCTCAATTTGAAACCTGAACGTCTCCACTCCACTGTCTAATCATGTGAGGCTTCATCATGGGGGTGACTCAAGTCATCTGACGTTTCAGGCTATTGAAAAATAACTGTAACGGAGCTCCCTGTACTCCGACCGAGTACCGTCCGTTGATGGATGCTCCTAGCGCTTCCTGAGGACTCCAAACACTGCAGCAGACACCACAACCACCGCAAACTCCACAACCGCCGTAGCTTAACTGGAGTCTAGCCGTCTTCCTTCCACCCTGGATCAGCTTCTGTCCTCCAGGACCGTGTGGGGAAGACCTCTCCTCCAGGAGAACGTAACAGAAACAGCTCTTAAAAGAGCTAAGTGATTAAAAGCTCAGGGGAATATGCAGAGCATAGCAATCCCCAGTGTGATATAGCAGTTCCCTCCAATAACGAGACAAGGCTACGTATTGAGGGTCCAGAAGATCTGTTTACTTGGCACCAAAGGGCCTTCTTTTATGCAGGTTTCCCTGAGATAGGACCACCCACAGGGGTTTACAGAATAACCAATCATAAACTTACATGACAGAAAACACTCCCAGCAATTACATCCATAAATCCTCCACTCTGCCTGTGATCTAATTATGTTACACAATGCTTAACATAATTATCACAAGCAGGAAAAATACAGTTTTTATACATGTATTATAACTTTAAAACTACACATCCAATCTTAATAATTACATATTTGGAATCAGCACACTTTAAACATAAACATAACCAAAAATCAGCCAAATCCATCCAGGGGTTAAAAGGTTACCTGGAGGTCCCTTTATGACCAACCGCAAGCACATTTTCCTGCCCAAAACAGTTCCATAGATTTGGGCTGTGCGGTCGGTCTATTTCAGGCTAAAAAAACGACTAAGTCCCATCGCCAATTGGGACTTAGTCTCTGCAGCTGAAATCAGGCTGAAAAACGGCTGAAAAAACGACTAAGTCCCATCGCCGAATGGGACTTAGTCTCTGCAGCTGTAAAATCAGTATGGGAGAAGGTAGTGCTCAGCGGTGTTCGCGGAAATGTGTAGCCAATTTTAGTTCCATGAATTTGGCTACACATACCGCTGACCTCATTCGCATTAACAAAGATGGCCGCCGCCACGTGTTCGGCAAATGAACAAAGGCCACCCAGCGTTCGGCAATTAAGCTGCGGTTAACCGCAGCTTCTTGGAGGTAAATTGCCTGCACACTTCCACTTCTGGGTGCTCCGCCTGTGTGGTACTTGGTTCAGTAAGCCCCATTTACTGAACCAAGTGGGAAATAGCCCAGCACAAAGGGTTTTAACCAGGTCTGGGGACACAGGGGACACCGTCTAAAAGGGGCAGTGTCCCAAACAAGTCTGGGGACACGGTCTTAAAGGGGCAGTGTCCCAATCTTCCTGATGTCCCAAAAAGGTAGTTAAAGGGCCAGCACCAGTCCCATAAAGAGTCCATAAGCCCCAATATGCCCACCGACAGTCTTAAAGGGCCATACACACCAAATAAAAGTGTATACATTTTCACAGTCTCCCAGGGGCCATAGTCATGTGGAAGGAGGCTGGCAAATAAGCTTCTCCACAACCCAGGGAAGCAGGGCAATTTGCCATTTAAAGGGCCAGTTACAAATAGCAGTTTGTAACAATAACTATGAACTCTCGGAAGTGCAACTTTAATAAAATGCTGCTAATGAAAGAATCCAGATGGATTTATCATTTTAAAACCTTGGCTCCCAATGGTCTAAATGAGGAGTTCAATTTTACTCAGTTTATCCATAAATAATTTTGTCAATTCCGAGATTATTTTATCATCAGATAACCAACTTCTGCTTTTGACAACTGTTATACTCACTCAGATAACATAACATGTGGTATCACGATAATGCAATGTGCCTTAAGCAACGTACCCCAACGACATCTGTAACAGGAATTAATACTGTCTGGGCTTCTACATTAAAGACCATCAACACTTGTGCTGTGTGCTTGGCCTAATATAACTTTAATATGATTATACCTTCATGCTAATGTTTTTTACCATATATGTATTTCCTTGGGGACGTTATAGTCCTTTTGTGGTACTGCATACAGCAACTAGCTCTTTTCTGAATGTTGTAACTCTACGATTTCTTAAAGTAATCACACAGACCAATTATAAATAATTCTGCTCACTCTGATAGTGTTCTGTTACCAGATCACCAACTTTTGTCTTTGTCAATTGTTCTATTTATTTAGATTATATAGCATGTGGCACTATTATTTAGATTATACAGCATGTGGCACTATGTCAATTGCTCTATTTATTTAGATTATATATCATGTGGCACTACGCTAAGCAATGCGACCTAAGCGATGTGCCTTAATAATATTCACAATAGCACTTAATATTGTTTGTGCTTCTGTAGCATGATCTACCATTATTTGTGATGGTAATTTGGTTTAATATAATTTTAAATACTATCATTATGCCTCAATTTCAACGTTCTGTATCATATATGTATATCCCTTGGGACGTCATGGTACTGCATGCAATAATAAGTTGTCTTCTGAAAATTGAAACCTTACGACCGTTTAAAATAACACACAGATCAACATCCCGTTCCAAAATACCATCACCAACTCAGGTATATTTCACGTACAAGATTGTTTTTATGACACCTTTCAGTAAGACTAAATTAATTTTAATCTTCACATTCTTCTTAGATCGTTACACATATCGCTCTTATTCTCGTGTGATACTCATTTGCCATCTAGTAATTATATTTTCAGTCTGTCACATGAGAAATTCACTATTACGTGTCTATTTCCTATTTTATTTAGAATTATTGAGTTATGTCCAGTCACTATTACGGCTTCACACTATCTGTGTGTTCATATCATCTGTGTGAACGTATTACCATCATTTACGTTCTTAGTTTATGTTACAATATATATTCCTTTTACTCCAATTTGAGGAGAAATATGTTTCTTTTTTTCATACATACATATTTTTTTTTTACATATTTACTTACATGGTTTCTTTCTAAGTATCATTTTTAGTCTCTGTGTATTCACACATTGTCAGTTACAAGTTCTCTCTACATATTTTGCTTTTATCCCTCAATAACTCATCAGTTATCTAAAGGGTTACGTTTTTTTGCGGCCGGGTTAGATACACCCCTTTATGACGTCACGATTAGGCATCCAATTAGAAAGATCGATTTCAACCAATCAGTTACCTCTCTTTCTTATTTAAACTCGGCTTTTTCCTTTGACCGGTTCCCCTCTGACGAGCTAAGTGGGCAAAACGCGCGCGTCAGGGGCTTTAGGGCTTTATACATGCCGCAATTCATTATCATAATAGGCGATTTTCTTTCTGATGATTTTTTGCTACTCTCATTTTAGTGGGGTGAGACATAGGTGCCCTCGAAGGCACGGGGGTGGAGTGTTAGCCGGAGGGTTAGCTTCTTCCATCTATCTCCATACAATAGGTAGCACAGTATAGATTCATAATATCTAGTGCAGATTTCCAGCGTGTTGCTAGCACAGTTATCTATAGGACCTTTTCCTATACTATTCCATTTTTCTTTTGATTTTTTATCTGGACTACTATTTTGCTATTTTCTGTACAGTTCCAATCTTATCAGGCACTTTAGCCGATTACCCAATATTCTATATAATTAGGCATATCAGCTGATTATCCAATATTCATTGGATTTATTTTCTTTATTTTCTCTTTCCAGTCAGTTCTAGTTCACCGCAATTTGATTTTTTTGTCGGCAAGCCTCTGACTCAATTATATATCTTCAGGGGCATGTACTTAGCATTCAGAGACTTACACTCTCAACACGCTGCTCAGAATTTTGATCATATCAATGATAGGTTACACAGGCTGTATAACCATCTCTGTAGTACACAATACAGTATCTTATCCTATCATTCATTATCAGTAGCACCTATATGTCTTCCCCATACTGCGCAGACATGCGCTATAGCTGAGTTTACATATATTATTTTAGACATCAGAATTGATCCTAATGTATATATTGGCAATTTATTTTTAATTTGCTTCTTTTGTTGTGTTCATTTTGAACACCTATTCTTTTGACGTTATTGATATCTAATAAACTTGTTTTTTGTTTTTTGGACCCTGTGGTCATTTTAGATGAGCCTTTATCTTGAATCTCCTATGTTAGAAGCCTAGGCTTACATTTGTCCTCTCCCTACTTATAGGTACACTTTATTGTTGTTTTGTATTTATTTCCACTAGGGGTTACACCCCTGTTCTGAGTGTACCTTGGCTGTATTAGACAACTAGGGGCAAAATGTAAGTCCCCTACTGAGAGCATTTATTTGTTAAAATGGTAGAGATATATGAGAAGTTTTGAAAAATCTATTAGGCGTTAAGCTCTTGATTTACATATGGGTAGAAGATGATAAGAAACTTTTAACTTTTAAGAAATGTAATTTCCTAGCAGTCGACTTTATGTCAATAAAGACATGACTAACAAAACGAACAAAATCAGTTTGCATTTTTGCTTCTATTAAAAAGAGTAATGCTATAAAAAATGATAACAATACAGTGGATCTTAAAAATGTAGATTAAGTGGGAAGTATTTAGTGTCTCATTTTTGTATTACATTTGTCACCATTTTGCACTACATTAAAATTTCAATCTTATCTCTTATTTTCATTTTTCCTCTAAACCACTTTCTGCTCAATTGACCAGATAATACAATGCAAGGGAGCTGAAGAAGAAATGAATATATACTTGTCACTAAATATACTACTTTGTCTCTGCTTATTTTCTTACTATGCATTTTAAAAACCCAATAGAATTTTTTTGTATTAGATCTTTTCCTTTAGCTTGGTTAAAATACATTTTATGAAAAAAGTATTTTTCCCATCATTCGAAGTAATAGCAGAATGAATAATTGATGACAATTTTCATAAAGGAGAAGAAATTGCCAATGCATGCTAGTTAGATTTTATTTATAATTTTGTTTCACAGCAGAATGAAGAAAAAAAATCCTTTGATATGCTGACATCCAGCAATATCTAAAAATAGGAGTATTGGGTACATTTTTGAAGGATATTTAACACTGTAAACGGTCTGAAATCTACTACTGAACACCGTTAAATCAATTTACATATAGTTCAGATAGCAGCGTGTCTGCTAGCTCATTCCACATTATTTCTAAATGGGGGAGCAAGAGACTTACAAATGCTGAACAACAACTAGATAATGACAGGATAATTTGGAAAGTACCCTGGTATATTAGGAAAGATGCTGAGCGAGTCAAAGAACATAACATGTTTAAAGCTGAATTGTCACTTTTCAGGACATTTAAGATGGAGTTTACTTATCTTTTATACTCAATAGACTTTGAGATTTTGGGACAAACTGCAACTTGGCTGAAATTGGGCCAATCAGGTGAATTGCTGAAACTAAGATTTCAGGGAATCTAAATGATGCAGATAAAATAAATGGAGAAGAAGCTATCTTTTTGGTTGGGGAAAATAAGCAGTGTAGTTTGCCACGATGGACAAGAGGTCTATCCAATCACATGGACTGAATGCTCTGTCCAATCACGAGGTATCAAAAAATGCTTGATGGTCAGGAGGCAGCAACTAAATGTTGATTTTATTCACAAATAGTCATTAGTTCTAGTGTGAGACTAGACTTACCTTGCTGCTGTTCACAGCTAGAGGTGTGTATAAATGTGCCTGGGTGTGTGTCTGTATGTCTGCATGTGTGTTTCTATGTGTGTCTCTACATGTGTCTGTATGTGCATATGTGTGTCTGCATGTGTGTCTGTATAAGTTCATGAGTGTCTGTATGTGTGTCTGTGTACCTGCATGTGTCTATGTATCTATGTGTCTGTATGTGTATATGAGTGTCTGCATGTGTGCCTATATGTGTATCTGTGTGCCTGTATGTGTATCTGTGTGCCTGTATGTGAATATGTATGTCTGTATGTAAATATGTGTGCCTGTATGTGCATCTGTGTGTCTGTAGGTGAATATGTATGTCTGTATGTAAATGTCTGTCTGTATGTGTATAAGTGTGCCTGTATGTGTATCTGTGTGTCTGCATGTTAATATGTGTGTATGTGTGCCTTTGTGTGTGTCTGTTTATCTGCATGTGCCTGTATGTGTGTCTGTGTATCTGTTTGTATATCTGTGTGTCTATTTATCTGAATGTGTATATTTGTGTGTCTATTATGTTTGCCTATAAGTGCATCTTTGTGTCTGCATATGGATCTGTAAGTGTATCTGTGTGTCTGTATGTGTATCCATGTGTCTGTGTATCGTTTTGTGTGTCAGTGTATCTGCATGTGTCTGTGTATCTGTCTGTCTATGTGTGTACCTGTTTGTATGTATATCTGTGTGTCTGTATATATATTTGATTGTCTGTATGTGTATATCTGTGTATATGTGTATCTTTATGTGTTTCTGCATGTTATTTGTGTGTCTGTGTATCTGCATATGTGTACATGTGTGCATCTGTGTATCGGTGTGTGCCAATGTTTGTGTCCGTATGAGTGTCACTCTGTGTTTTTTTGGGGGGGGGGAGTGGGAGGGCACATTGGTGTAAAGGATTGCATGTCATGGAGTGGAGGAGCAGGGTCCAACGTGCCCAAGCAATAGACTTTCCCAGGGTCCAATCAATATTAAAGACGGCCCTACCAACATGTCATTTTGATAAAGTTCTTTGCAAGAAATGCAAAGAAAAGACATGTAAGAACACCACTTTAAATGATCATAAATCAACAACCATATTGGTAAAAGGTTGTCCAAAAAGAATATGCCCCAAATAGAATCAGCATGAAGCAAAGTGGAAAATAACTTGTGCTGAAAGAGAATGCTACTCTAAATAAAAGGCATCGAAAAAGTTCTAACCACGTAACAAACAGTCATGCGCCCCAAACCTCTTTTCTAAAACCAAATGGAAATCTACTTCATCTCCTACTTAATGATGTCCCGAACGGTTCGCTGGCGAATAGTTCCTGGCGAACATAGCGTGTTCGCGTTCGCCACGGATGGCGAACATATGCGATGTTCGTTCCGCCCCCTATTAATTTACTAATACTAAGTAAAAATTACTTAGTATTAGTAAATTGTGCCCCTACTCGCAATACCGCGAGTAGGGGCATGTCTATTAAACAGTGAGCAGCCTGTGGCTGCTCACTGTTTTAAAAAAAAGGGTCCCCCCCCGGTGGGGGCCCTAAATACTAATAGTGGGGGGACCTATTGTCCTCCCCCCGGCCCCCACTCCTGAGCGGTGGGTGGAGGCCCTAAAAATAACAATAAGGGGGGGACCTATTTCCCCCCCCTGGCCCCCACCCCTGAGCGGTGGGTGGGGGCGCTAAAATGAACAATAAGGGGGGCCATATTGATAATGAGGGGGGGACCTACTGCCCCCCCGGCCCCCACCCCTGCGCGGCGGGTGGGGGCCATATTGATAATGAGGGGGGGACCTACTGTCCACCCCCCTCTGGCACCCACCCCTGGGTGGTGGGTGGGGGCCATAAAGATAATGAGGGGGGGGACCTACTGTCCTCCCCCCCCAGCCCCCACCCCTGGGCTGCGGGTGGGGGCCCTAAGTAAATTCCCCCCCCCAGGTGACTAGGGGTCCCCAAGCCCCTAGTCACCCACCCCACCCCCCCAAATAAAAAGTCCCTTCCTACCCCCCTCACCCTAAAAAATTGTGAGGGGGGAATAAAATAACTAACCTGTAAAATAAAATTAAACTTACCTTTCAACGTCTTCTTTTTTCTCAAATCTTCATTTTTCAGCCCCAAAAAAGGCCAAATAAAAAACCAACATAACCGTCGAACTAAAAAAAAAAGAAAAAACCCGAGCGCAAAAAAAGAATCCATCTTCACCCATGGAGGGCTCCGCGCAGACTTTACTTCCGCTGACAGTGTATTTTCAGTGGTTACTTTTATTTGACATTCTTTTTCTTTTTAATGTTTTGTGTAAAAAAAACCCTATGGGATGTATAAAATTTTTGATGTTTTACATCAGGATTTCGGTATCTTCAATTATGCAAATTGTATTTTTGCACAAGTAATTTTAATTTTGAATTGAAAGGCATTTTGAATATGGTGAAAGAGGGTGGCAATATCTCCAAGGGAAATTATGATTTTTTGCTTTTTAAATCACCAGTTATTCCAGTATTTTATTTTTTACCAAAAATACACTAAAACTTATTTTATAAGTGGGATTAACTCCATTACAGCTAATCTACCAGTTTATATTGATGTACTTCTACAAAAATATGCTCAAGGAGCAACTTCATACATCAAAGACATAACATCAATTTTACAAACTTTGGACCTCATTTATTGGAAAAAGGATTATAGTTGGGCGACCCTGGATGTCACGTCACTTTATACAGTAATACATCATGATTTGGGTTTGGCAGCTGTCACCACTTATATTGATCAGGATAACTCCATAAACATCACTTAATTTTTTTTAAATTTTGGCCGCACTTTATTTTAGAGCATAATTATTTTTTCTTTGATGGGGACCAAGTTTGCCCCAGCTATCCTTATATTTACATGAGGAAATGGGAAGATCTTTTTGTGTGACCAAGGCTGAAGGGAAAACTTGGTCCTATGGCGGAGATTTATAGATTACATTATAAACATTTGGAAAGGTTCTGGGGATTCCTTTGGAGATTTTGTCGCCTATCTAAATTTAGAACACATTTAACCTCAAATTTACACCTGAGTGGAATAAGAACACCATTAACTTCCTGTATGTAAGCCTCTTTATAAAAAAAAAGGTAAAATACTAAGCAAATGTTTCTTCAAAAAAATGGATGGTAATAGTTACGTACATCAAAAGAGTAGCAAATTAGGCACCTTGACTTAAAGGGATAGCTAGCAACCAGATGACAAGGATTATAAGAAATTGCTCAGATACAAAAGGTTTTAAAACACAGACAGGCATTGTTAAAAATAAACTAATTCAAAAAGGATACAACAAGAATAACATTGAAAAGGAGATCAGGCTAGCGGAAAGGAAAAATAGAACAAATAGAACTGAGAAGACCTCAAATGATACATTCAGGTTTCTTTTTTTCTTACCAGCTATAATAAAAATTATAAACAGATTAAAAATAGTGTCAATAAGTTTTGGTCAATTTTACGCCAAGACCTCTGTTTGGGAAAACAATTACCAGAAAGACCCCCAGTTATATATAGGACAGCACAAAAGCTAAAAAGTCTGTTAGCACCCAGTTACTTTAACCCCTTAAGAACTGTGGACGTATGAGGTACATCTGCCAGAAAATGGTCCTTAAGAACATGGACGTACCTCATACGTCCACGGTAAATTTGAGCGCTGGAAATGATCATGATCGCTTCCAGCTGCTCTAAGGGGTATTACATGATGCCTCAATTGCACCCCAGAGCAATCACTTCCAGGTTGCCGCACGTGGTGCCCCGCAGTGTGAAGCAGAGCATCGGAGGCCTTCAGGGGTTGAGGCACTTTTTTTTTTTAAATTAACCCGCTCCTTGGAAAATTTAGGCTCCACTCCCCCTATCGGGTTGGCAAGCTTAGGAGCCAATCGGCATGGAGGGCGGGATATTTAAATGACCGCTAAACCTAGACCCGGTTCCCTTGGAAGAGCTGACATTCGGCGAAATGTGCATCAGGACGATACCAGCAGAGGTTGGTGGGGTTTGACAGGGGATATGCTGCAGCTGTTACTTTCCTCCTGTTTGAGCCACCCTGCTTTATTATACAATTGATATTTAGACTTTGCTGGGGGCCATATTATACAATAAACAATACACAAGATCCAGCACACTCTCCTATCTACTAAACAGTAACTTCAATGCTGACAGATTTTATTAGTTTTTTAAAACGTTTTTCCAAATGTTTTTTTTTTTTTTTTTTTAAACACCTAATCTAGGCAAAAAATTATGGTTACAAATCTAGTTACATTATATGATCATACATTGCATAAGCCTGCCACAATGTCAATGTACCCCATCTTTGGCAGGTCCTACTCTCATTGTCTAATGTCTACTCTTCTGTGAATAACTTACTTGGGGAAAAAATTCCATCTGGGGCTCTCTGCAGTACAAAGCTAAATAGGGACCTGAGATGAGGCACCTGTAACAGGGAGGGGTGCAAAACCAAGGAGTTGGCTAGACTCCAAAATATATATATATATATATGAAACATGGGGGGGGGAGTGATTGCACTCACCTGAACATGCTTAAATGGGGTGCTGCTGGGGGCCATATTATACAATAAACAATACACAAGATCCTGCGCACTCTCCTATCTACTAAACAGCAACTTCAATGTTGACAGATTTTATTAGTTTTTTTTAAAAGTTTTTTTGCGCTGGATCTTGTGTATTGTTTATTGTATAATATGGCCCCCAGCAGCACCCCATTTAAGCATGTTCAGGTGAGTGCAACCACTCTCCCATGTTTCATATATATATATATATATATATATATATTTGGGAGTCTAGCCAACTCCTTGGTTTTGGGTAGTCAAAACAGTAAAACAGTAACAGTAATTCTACTGTTGGTAAAATTAGTGCATGGAAAGTATTAAAATACCACCATTTGAAATACCCTAGGGTCTGCTTTTAAAAAAAATATGATATGATGGGGGTAAATTACATTGGCGAGCTTCAAAAATGTCCCAAATAAGAGATGGGTGCTGGATGACCAGCTGTGAAAATTCCAAATTGGAGAACTGGAATGTGCACCCTCCAAATAAGGTCTTTTATCCCCCACAGAACCTGACATACCTATACATGGGTGGTATCACTGTATTCAGGAGATGTTGCTAAAAACATATTGGGTTTTTTTTTGGCAGTAACCCTTAAAGTTCTCCGTACATGTATTCTTAAATTTCTATGTGTGTCAAAAAAGTCACCAATTATTATTATTATTTTTTTAATTTGATGTGTGCTAAAATGGTTGCATAAAGAGAGTTAAAATACCCCAAGTTTAATACCTTAGGATGTCTTCTTTTGAAAAATATATACATGTGAAGGGTTATTCAGGAACTCCTGACAGATATCAGTGTTACAATGTTAATTTTGAAAAAAAAATGGTTTGGAAATAGCAAAGTGCTACTTGTACTTATAGCCCTATAACTTTCCAAAAAAGCTAAGAACATGTTAACATTGGGCATTTTTAAACTTAGGACAAAATTTATAAACTATTTAGCATAGGTGTTTTTGGCGTTTGTAGATGCATAACAGATTTTGGAGGTCAAAGTTTAAAAAAAGTGAGTTTTTTAAAAAAAGTTTAATCATTTTTTATAATTCTTTTTATAGTAAATTATATGATATAATGAAAATACTGGTATCTTTAGAAAGACCATTTAATGGCAAGAAAAATGGTACATAATATGTGTGGGTACAGTAAATGAACAAAAGGAAAATTACAACCAAACACAAACACAGCAGAAATGTAAAAAGAGCCATGGTCCTTAACGGTAAGAAAATTGAAAAATGGTCTGGTCACTAAGGGGTTAAAGGAGGAAAAAAGTTGGAAACTAAGATATCTAGACATTTCTATAATGGCTATAGAGGATGTTCTGAATGCAAAGCACGTAGAACAATCAAAAAGAGTGTATCCACAAGCTTCAAAAGCATATTAACTGGGGAATACTTCCTAATCAAATCTGCTGTAGATTGCTGCACAGACTTTGTGGTATATTTGCTGCAGTGTCTGTTTGGAAAACAATATATAGGAAGTACTAAAAGAATTTTGAAGGTGAGGATATTGGAGGATATTGGAGAAAGGCCTGTTAACCCACTTTGTTCCCGACGCACTGTAGTCTGTGCCCTTTCTTCAACTGGAAAGAATTCACATGCATTGGTTTGGAAACCATGCAGGCCAGTTGGAAGGCTAGAGTAAATCCCACAGAGAGACATTTTGGATACACAGACTCGGCACGCTGGGGCTGGGTGAATTGAATATAGATATAGATTTAACATGTTTTTTATAATATTGTTTTAAATTGTACGAATAGTCTTCATGGAAGTGTAACTTTGGACTGGATTGATATATTGTTCAGTTTCTTTTAAATACATTTTTTCCAAAATAATTTTTTCCGTGAAGGGTTTTTTGGAGAAAGACCATCATAGTATAATCTTTACAATGATTTTCACAATCATTTTCATATATACTTTTTATAATTTTTAATTGTATTTTTTACACTTTTTTAATTTTAATTGTTATATTAACTTTTTTCATATATAACATTTACCCTCATTTATTATAATTTATTTTAATTTATTCTATTTTGTTTTGTTTATTTTTCATTTTTATTTAAGATTATAAATTTTTAATTTTTTCAGTTTTTTAATATTTTTTCACTCTTATTTTTATTTGTATATTTTTCATACTTATAAACCCTTTTTTCTTTGGATTTTTAGTATTTGTTGAATAATAAGATGATTCCCAAGGCATATGAGAATATATATTACATATGGGTATACCACATATAGGTTTTTTACAATGTGCAATGGCCCACCTTATTGAAGAGATTTTTATGTTTGTGCATGCCTAAATCTTCAATCCCCATTGACGAAATGTGGACGGTAACATCAGTCTTTTCCTAGAACCTCTCACAACTCTGATTGCTGTTAATAAAGCTGGGTTGTGTCCCAGCATGAAACGCATGAACAGGCGGAACCACCTAAACAAGTGACTGCGAATTAAATCAAGTGGTGGAACGCAAACAAAATGGCGCCGGAACGCAAGATGTTCCAGAACATCATACTTGGCAAATGCAAAGAGGAATCAGCTATGATTGAGGTGGGAACTCAAGCGACACCGAAATTGGAGAAATATCACCCTATCAGGAGCAAGTAAAGGGCTCATGAACCATAAATGACTGAAAGGGATTAGCCCTATTTAATGGACTTGGGGAAAGGGGATATTAGGCAGCTTGACACTTGATGGGTGTTTTGTTCATTGTAATTTTTACTATTGTTAACCCTGAAGAAGTCCAGATAAGTGGAAGAAACGCGTAGGACAGAATTTTTAAGTATCTTTTTATTGCTTTTAAATCAATTTGTACTTAATAAATAATTTTTAAGCATGGAGAAGGGCATCTTCGTCTTCTGATTTGTTTTGGATCCTACCCGCAACAGGAGGAACAAAAAGGAGGCGATAACCCCCCAGCCTTAACCAAGGGAGGCACCCTAAGGCGCAGTTTCTCATTTACACTGTGAGTGCATTCTAAGAAGCACATTTCTTGTTGTACCATACTATACTTCATTATGTTTGGTTTATTTTTTTCCTTTTAGATGCTTAGTGAATTCCCAAATATTGTTGTTATATTGTGCTATAGAAGAAATCATGGCTGATCCATAACCATGCTCACTGTCTCAGAGAGCTCAGTTGATGCTTTCAGCCAATGAGGGCAGTCCTGTATATAACTTGCCTGCTGGAAAATAACAAAAACAGGGGATGCAGCCACGGGTGCCCAATGGGACCCAAGTATGCTGTCAGTACTAATAAAGTTTTGCTACATCCTGTGGGATGGCGCCGGGGCACTCTTGGCACCATATCTGTTACAGCAGGTCGTACAAACAAAAATAAAAAAACTAAATTGCTACATATTTTCACAGAGTGTCTGAAAGAGTAGTGGAGGGAAGGTGAATCTCTTTCCACTCAACTCTCCCTAATTAATTAATAAGCAGCAGGTAAATTCTCAGGCTGCTCCTAGACTCCTTGAGAGAAGTGTGCTTTATTTAAACTGCTGAGGGCAGCAGTGGGCAGTGAAAATTATCAGAGAAAACTGTTATTTTGTTAGGTTGTTCTACCTGGAATAGCTAGGCTTTGTTTATAGTAGATTTGAATCACATGTGAATGTGATTTAAAGCCAAGTGGGGTATTTATTTATTAAATAAAACTACTAATTTTTCCAATTTTAAATCTATGGCTGTACATACCCTAGAGAAGACCATGTTGCTTTGGCTGGAAACAGGTATCCTAAAACTAACCATAAAAAACCTTCTAGAATAAAAAACAAAACAAACAAAAAAACATTTTCTGTGAATTACAAAGCACTGTTTATTGTAAAAAAAAAAAAAATGAAAATGATCTTAGTGGAGAGAAAGAAAGCTTACATGAGTTGCAAGCGCAATATTATGCAGTTTGTTTTTCTATCTATTTAAATCTTAAGTCTATCTTTGTAGGCAGCCATTTGTTTATTTTATTTACATTTCAAATTATACACTTTTATTTAGAGCACAGAACTGCATGCACACAAACTGTCAAAATCTGCTGTGTGTAGGGATTTTATATAAATGCTTTGGACAGAGGAATGGAAGTTATTTTGCATTTGTTTGCTTTTTGCTTCTTACTGATATCCCTGTTCTCTTCCACTACATTAGTCCAATGTTTCCCATGCTTTTCTTAACATCACAACTGTCTCTTCTAATCTAGTTTATACAAAACTGTATGCTATGTTCCCAAGCTTTCTATTTATCTCAATGTTATATGTGCAATTTCGACATGAACAACAACCACTGAATGATTGTAAACAACAATAGAATCACTATTGCCAGCATGACCTAAGTGTTTAATTTGATGTTAACCCATTTCACATGTTTTATTCTATTGACTACTGCATGAGAAACTGTTTGTCTACCATTAACCTCTTCAATTATATATTTACTGGCTTATAATTTATAGCTGTATTACAGCTGTAAATCAAGTCTCATCATGCATGTTATCAATTTTCAGATATTTTGTAACTATGTTTGCATGATAATTGTAGATTATGCTAGCGTTAGTCTACTTATAATTTTAATAATCACATGAGGCAAATATTTTGCTTAATTCACTCTTTACTAAACTCGTTGCAGCACCAAACAAAACTGTTATATGACTTAATATAAGACGATAACATAACAGGCTTCTCCTCTTTCTTTGGTGTGAGAGTAACAACCATGAGTGCAAATGGACTTCAGGATGGATGTACCCCCCAAAACAGTGTCCAATTAAGAACCAAAAGGAGGATTACACAGAAATTGAAAAAGAAATATGTGATTCATACCGGAGCAGTAACTAGTGAAACACAACCACAATATTCACGAAAAATATGTCTTATCTGATTAATGATTCATATAAAATAAACATATAAGAGTAGAACTTAAACAATCGAGATTCAGTTAAGAGACATTAACCCCTTAAGGACGGAGTCAGTTGTACGCGTTTTGATCAAAACAAAACATAAACAAAACGTAAACAAAACGTAGAATTTGCAATAAATGTCTGTTCAACAATAATTCAACTATTTCATATTAAGTACACCTACACGTATTATATATAATTTTGTTCAGGAGAAACATGGCTTTAATTTCATATCAAATATTTATATCTGAAACAGAATTTAATACGAATAAAATTTTAACAAATTTGAGAAATTAAGTAATTTTGTTATTTTTTTTAAGTGCTACATGGCATTTTAACTGTTACTATCATAATATTGTTAGCTTTTAATGCAGTAAATCACACATATTTGTATTCAGCGATGTCTCACAAGTACAAAAGTACCCACTACGTACAGGTTTTTGTTTTTTTTGGAGAGTTACAGGGTCAAATATAGGGCTTACCCCTTTTTCATTTTTACACATTGAAATTTGCCAGGTAGGTTTGCTGGGCCTATGCTGCCATTGGGACTGTATGGCAGTCAGGGAATGAAGATTAGCCCCAGCACTGCATACTATTTGTGAAAGTAGACAACCCAGGGTATTCAAAATGGGGTATTTCCAGTCTTTTGTAGTAGCCACTTGGTCACAAACCCTGGCCAAGGTTATTGTTCATATTAGTTTTTTGCATTTTTCACACACATAATGCACTTTCATTGATTATATCATTGTTATTTTACATTTTACTGCTATAAAACTCATTTGTGTTCAGCGGTGTCTCATGAGTAAAACAGTATCCTACATGTACAGGTTTTAAGTAGTTTTGGAAAGTTACAGTGTCAAAAATAGAGCTTGCCCATTTAATTTTTTACACATTCAAATTTGCCAGATTGGTTATGGTGCCTTTGAAACTGTATGGCAGCCCAGGAATGAGGTTTACCCCCAACATGGCATAACATTTGCCAAAGTAGACAACCCAGGGTATTCAAAATGGGTCTTTTTAAGTAGCCACTCAGTCACAATACCCTTTCACTGATGATATCATTGTCATTCTAAGTTTTACTGCTCTAAAACACTAATATTTGTGCTGAGCGATGTCTCATGAATAAAACAGTACCCCCCATTTATCTCAATTTTGGAAGGTTACAGAGGCAAATATAGGGCTTTCCCATTTTAGTTTGCCAGATTGGTTTACTGAGCCTATATTGCCATTGAGACTGCATATGGCAGCTAAGGAATGAAAATTACCCCCATCATGGCATACCATTCACAAAAGTAGACAACCCAGGGTATTTAGAATTGGGTAAGTCCAGTCTTTTGTAGTAGCCACTTTCAAGTCATTACAAGTCATTACAAGTTATAGTGTTATAGTATTTAAAACACTCATATTTATGTTCAGCTAAGTCTCAGGAGTACAACAGTACCCCACATGTACATGTTTCATGGTGTTATGGAAAGTTACAGGGTTAAATATAAGGCTTGTAAATTAATTCAATAAACTTTTTGCCTGGGTTGTCAGGCAGATCCCTTGAATTATAATTAATACAATTAATTATATAAATAGAGTAGATAAATATACACATTAAATACATTATATATATATATAGTTAATACAATGTTAAACAAAAATCTGCACACCAGTCAAGCCATAAGACTTGCGTTTCTCACAGAAATCACAAATCTGCAGTGATGTTACTACCACAAAGGATTCTGGGTGGGCATATGCAAATTTGTTTAACAAAGAATCACATTTTTGCCTCATTCCATTTTAAACATGGATTCCTTTGAGTCTGTGTTTGATGTATACAACAGCTTTGAAACACAACTTGGGAAAAGATGCAAAACCAGTGAACCCCTGTACTAATAACCTTCTGCATGGTAATATACTGTAATGGAATTTCTGTGAAATGTAAATGTAGTATGCCGAGATTTCCACGTGGCATATGTGTATGTTGTATCAGTTAGTTAGTTACACGTAGTTAAGATACTGTCATCAATGTACTGAGCATGTACTGGAATGCAGGAACTGAAATTACACTCCTTTCTCCTTTGTTTTGGATGAGCCATGTGGTCTGCCCATATGAGGAAATCCAAATCCTGTCCACTGATTGGTTAAGGGTATGTGCGGGTGGAGCTACTAATGGGAGGAGTTATAGTTCTATAAAAAGCATGTACTCCATGTGTTCGCCCCTCAGACCTGTTTTGGAACAGGTTCATCTGAGGCCCGATCAGTATGTTAGTAAAGACCTCTTACTTCCTGAAAACCTGCATCCATCTCTCTGTGTTTCCTGAAAACCTGCATCCATCTCTCTGGTTTGATTTATAGTTACAGAGATAAGTATCTAGTGTTTGGTAAATCTTTGTGAGTGAGACGTCGTGATATCACTGTATGTACGAGAATTCTCTGCGTGTTTTCGTATGTGTGTGTTTGGCCTAGCAACTGTACCACGTGGTGCTGTTGCCAGGGAAACTAGTGTGATCGTTGGAAGTGTGTTTGGGGTATTGTATTTCTTTGTATTAGACGCTCCGTTGCCAGTATGCGTGTGTCTGACTCAAAGATTGTTGATCCCTTGTCGTGTATGTTGAAAAACATTGCAAAGGAATATAAAGTTTGTGATTTTGTGGTGAAATTATCCCCAAAGCGTTTGACTACATTATGTAGTAGAGAGTGGCCTATCTTGGTGACCGCATGGCCTCCACGTGGTAGTCTTGATCTAACTCTAGTACAACGTGTGCACGCGGTTGTATCTAGTAGGCCTGAATTCTATGATCAGTTTCCGTATATTGATTGTTGGAAACAGATTGTGGAAGAATTGCCTAAATGGATTAAGGTATGCCACGAGGAGCAATGTCGCCTCATGGTGGCCAGGACTCGCCTGTCCATCAGGGCCGCAACCCCGCTCATTTTAGACTCTCCCTCTGAGTCTGAACTTCCCTCCCCACCCCATTATTCCTACTCTAAGGTTAGAGGAGGTGCTGCTGGTGTTGCCACTCCCCCTTTCCCATTGTCCCTGCCCACTCATTCATCTAGTTTAGAGCCCAGCCCACTTGCCTTGAGTCCTCCCCTTCCGGTACCTACCTCCACTAGTTCTATATATCCGCAATTAACGTCACTTCTGGTTCCTGGTCAGGCTCCTCCCAGCCCGGCCCGCAACATCCTGTTGACTGAACTTCCGCCTGGTAAAATTAACCCGCCTCATTCTCCTTATCTTACTACCCCTAGACCGGAACTTACTATAAAACAGCCTCGCCGAAGTCCTATATTAACTCGACAGATGACTGGTATCCTTCAACCCCGACATTACCAAATGCCCCTCCGACTTACACCGGGCCCAACACACGTTGACGAAAATGGCCAAATACAACGGGCAGATCCAGTGTTTGTCTATGTCCCCTTCACCACAACTGATCTATTTAATTGGAAGACTATTGATACCGACCGGGCTCCATCCCCCTTGGCCGAGCGGAGCCTATGGTCGATGTAGCAATAGGGGGAAAGAGAAGTTCTTTCATGATTGACCCTGGTGCTGAAACTGAAACTCCGCCTTCAGGAAATACTATAACTGTGATAGGAGCTACTGGGAGAAGCACAGCTAGACCGGTTCTTAAAAGTTGCACTTGCATTCTGGGACGCCATTTGGTGAAGCAACAGTTCCTATATATGCCAGAGTGTCCGATTCAACTTCTAGGACGAGATCTATTATCGAAGCTTTAAGCCCATATAACTTTTCTACCCAATGGATCAACGTCTCTGAGGTTTAATGGATTACCAGGCATAATGGCGGTATCGGTGCCAAGGGAAGAAGAATGGCACTTCTACTCCATAATGACAAGTGTAAACCCTAAGAGTGATGAACCTTTATTTGACATTCCAGGAGTATGGGCATAGAATAATCCACCTGGGTTTGCTCGTAACATACCACCTATACATATTGAACTAAAGCTTAGGGCCTATCTTGTGAGCCTACGTCAGTATCATATATCTCAAAAGGCTAAGAAAAACATACAGACATACTTGGATAAGTTCGTAAGGTATGTCATCTTAAAATTCTGTACTTCTCCCTGGAACACTCCATTATTACCTGTTCAGAAACCAGGATCAGATGAATATCATCCTGTACAAGATTTGAGAGCAGTTAATGATGCAGTAGTCAATATACACCCAGTTGTACCCAACCCTTATAATCTGCTTGCTTTAATACCAGGTGGGGCAACCTACTTCACAGTACTAGACCTTATGGATGCTTTCTTTTGCCTTCGGATTGCTGCTGAGAGTCAGTGTATCTTTGCTTTCCAATGGGAAGATGCTGTTACAGGTTCAAAGCGTCAGATGACCTGGACCAGACTACCTCAATGGTTCAATAATTCACTTACCTTATTTGGATCTGCATTAAGTCAGGATTTTCAAGATTTCAAGGAGAATGTGTATTGCTTCAATACGTGGATGATCTTTTGATAGCGGCTGTTACTAAAGAGATATGCCAACAAGCAACTTATGATTTGCTTCACATTCTATGGAGAGCAGGATATAAGGTATCAAGGAAGAAAGCACAATTGTGTCATTCAACTGTTAAATATTTAGGATTCCATATTTCCGAAGGTCAAAGAATAATGGGACCTGAAAGAAAAGAAGCAGTGTGTCGGATATCTATACCTAAGAATAGAAGACAAGTTCGAGAATTCTTAGGAGCAAAAGGATTCTGTAGGATATGCGATTATGCGATACTGGCGAAACCTTTATATGAAGCTGTGAAAGGCACAGAATATGACCCCTTTTTGTGGACCTCTGAACAACAGAAGGCATTTGAGGATGTTAAGAAAGCACTTATGAGTGCCCCAGCCCTAGGTTTACCAGATCACACGCTTCCTTTCTATCTGTACGTACATGAGCAAAGAAGAATGGCTGTGGGAGTATTAACTCAGTATTTGGGATCATGGCAAAGACCTGTAGCTTATATGTCTAAACAGCTGGATGCAGTGGCCAGTGGTCTTCCACCTTGTCTGCGAGCAGTGGCCGCCAGTGCCCTGTTGGTAGCAGAAGTTGACAAGCTCACATTGGGTCAGGAACTCTATGTGCGAGTACCCCATGCAGTACAGACCCTATTGGATTACAAAGGAAATCATTGGTTTAGCAACAGTCGAATGACCAAATATCAAGCTATGTTATGTGAAAATCCATGAGTACACCTTGAAACTGTCAATAATTTGAATCCAGCTACCCTTCTGCCCCAGACTACTGAAAGTCAACATGATTGTTTGGAGATAATGGATGAAGTGTTTTCAAGCAGGCCTGATCTTCATGATTTCCCCATCCAGAATCCGGACATACAGTATTATATGGATGGTAGTAGTTATGTGAAAAAAGGTATAGACAAGGTGATAGAAGCACGGCCACTGTCGAAAGGGACATCAGCACAGAAGGTGGAACTGATTGCATTAACAAGGGCCTTGCAATTAGCTGAAGGGTTGAGAGTGAATATTTTCACAGATTCAAAATACGCTTTTCTAACCACCCATGCCCATGGAGCATTGTATAAAGAAAGGGGATTGTAGAATTCAGAAGGGAAAAAAATCAAGTATGCAGCAGAAATACTCCAGCTGTTAGAGGCGGTATGGGAACCGAAGGACTGTGACCGCCGTGGATCGCCGGTCCAAGTAAGTAAATTGCGGCCGGGGGCTCACGATCGTTAGGGCATACTATGCCGCCCTAATGGCGTTTAGGCTTACTAAAAGCAGGGCGGCACAGCACGGCCTAACGGCGTTAAGGGATTAAATAACATTAGGAAAAATCAAAAACATGAGACCTATGAAAAAAGCTAACTAAGGGTAAGAATAGGGAGAGAAATGTTTGCCTCGTATCATTATAAAGATTATAAATACAACACTAACATAATCTGCAATTTTATGACATAATAGGAGGTTTCATATTTTGCTTTTTTAACACTTATAGAAGAGAAAAAGAAGCATGGAAAGATGGTTGAAAATGAAATTCATGAATCGTATCCTCTCAAGTCCAGTTGGTAGTATGTAAGATATCAACCAATGAAGTACCCGAAGAAAAGGCTGCAACTCATACTGAATGAGGTGGTGAAGGGTCCACCCCCACAAGAAATAAAAGCCAACGCACCCATCTAGTCAATGAAGTGTTACATACTGGAATATGTGGATGACCGTAAGACAAGAGGAATGGGACCATCCTGGAGTTACAGAAAGTGACATCTATTAACCATTCAAACATGTGAAATGTACTTAAAAAATGGGTAGAAAACCTATGAAGAATCTGAATACATCTGTTGTTATATAGAGAAGGATTCACCTCCATCAACATCAAAAGCGTGGACCTGGATTAAAAGAAATTAGACATGATAAAGGAGTGAATGTAAATGAAATATGGCAAAGTCGCCTATTACACACAAATTGGAGGACTCAATCCACATCCCAAAGATGAGTGCATTATGGAGCTGGAGGATGTGCCAACTTAATGCCCCAACAGTCTGAAAATCAAAGGAACCTGAAGAAAAGTGGCCACAAGCATGCAATCTGAATCCAAGGGCCAACTGTAAAATGTCGGGAGAAGTTGATTGGTCCTGAAGGCAAACAGATCCACCGTGAACAGACCCCATAGGATATTCAGTTGATGGAAAATGGATTCATTCACTCCAATCGCTCTCCTCTCTGGTGATGTCATTAGCTTCCAGGTGGGATTGGAGATCAGATTAACCTGTACCGGAAGTGACATGGCGAAACCCGTGTCGCATCACTTTCGATTGCCTATCCGCCATCTTTTAAGATTAAAAATCTCCTGGAAAATGTGAAAGGAACTATGGGGCAAATATGATGCAACGTCTCCATGCCGCATCACTTCCGATCCGCACAAGTCCATTATAGAAATGAGCATACATCCCAATTGTCCATAGAAAGTCCATAAGATCACCAATATACATGATGAAACAAAGAAAACAAGGGGAAAAAAGGGTTAGATCTAACATATATTAAGTGGTACTTGACGATATCTAATAAAAAATTAATTAATAACCACATATATCTTCAAAAGGTCATGGAATAAAACACATATGTTAATAATATAAATAAATAAGATCATAGAAAAGAACAGTGTACATATAAATATAAATGTGTGCATATATTTATAAATGCTTATATCTAAAAAAAATATATAAATATATATATATATAGAGAGAGAGAGATAAAAGAATAATCAATATTTTATTATATAGAAGTAATATCAAAAATTCTTATTAAAAAATATTTTTATAAAAAGTGTCAAAGTTCAAAATCACTGTTAAGACCATGAGGTAGCATAGTGTTTTAATAAAAAATCCACCTAATTTCCGTTTGGCCCATTTTCCTGATTAGATCATCACCTCTACTATTTGGTTGAACTTTTTAAATTCCCATAAACTGAAGGTGACTGGGATCTATATTGTGTTTAATTGATCCTTGAGGCGAACAGATCCACCGTGAATAGACCCAGTAGGATATTCAGTTGATGGAAAATGGCTTCATTCACTCTTTTGAACAACAGCAGAATCTTAGGTCACATGACTGGGGCCTTGTCTTTTGACTGGATTTCCTGTGTTGTTTTACAGATTTTGAAGGATCTCTGGTAGGAAAGTCCAAGTCCCCACATTCTCTGCAGTATGCGTGGCATCAGGTCCACACTGTGAGAGGCACACTCTGCAGGCAGTTGTGTCCACACTTTGGAGAGTGCCTACTCAACTGGGGCAGATACTGCCATTTATCAAGGCCTGGAAATCTTGAGTCTGTCATGGGGAGTCACTCATGATCACTGCAGATATACCTACCAGGGTAGAGTGGTAATAAGGCATGGGTACCATGGCAGGCAGTCAGCGCACATTTATATAGGCCGCAGTACCAGTGCATAGGGGGTCACCCAAACCAGCACTGTAATGCTGGGGCTCACCCAGTAAATAAATAAACTAGTATGTGTAATTCACAGCCAGTTAAAAACTGGGGCTCACCCAGATAAACTACAGCACTACAAAAAATGAAGTAGCCAGTGTGTACCACAGAATAAGGGCCTCTGAAAGAAATCAAATGGAAAAAGGATACAATAATCTTATTAAAGTTGTGTGAAAAGTGGTAAAGAACAAAAAATATAGCAATACATTTGATAATCAATGTGATTACACTAATACTCATACCTGTGTTGTTAGGAGGAATAAATAAAGAGGAGGAGTCAGTTATTTTGTACGTTACTTACTTGGTCTTCATGCCGGCTGGGGTGCTCTGTTCGTGCTGTGCACCTGAACATCAGAGCTGTTTGTTGGGCCCATGCAGGGAAAGGCTCTCCAAAGGGGCAGTGCGCACCAGATGCTGCATACATTCGCGCGGCCCGACCGTAATGAATGCTACTCTCAGTCTGAGCGCATTCCAAAAGGAGAAATGGAAATGTCATGAGTCTAAGTTGGTCCACTTCAGTCTGATGCACCTGTTCACATATGTTTTGGGATCGCAGGCATGATATATTTAAACATTTCTGACCATATTTGCTTTGCCCTATTGGGTTTTCTGTACACAATATCCTTAAGTGCTTTCCTTTATTCACTGTGTTTTCTGATATTGACCTTGGCTTGGTTCTTGACCTTGGGTTTCTCAGTACCCTTATCTGTCCAGTTTAGCTGTTTGCTTGATTTACCATGTATATGACCTCAGCTTGTTCTTGATTTTGCCGTCTCTCCTTTATACTTATTTAGGCTTGTTATTGAACTATTTTTCCTCTAATTAAGTTTATTAAGGCCAACCTAAAGCTCGGTAATCTGTTTATTCTAGTCTTAACATATAGCTGCTACCTATACTCTGTGTACCCACTTAGGGATATGTGCATAAGTGTCCAAAGGAGAAGTAGTTTAGCTGAACCCAAAATGACAAGAATATAAAAAGATAATAGTGCTCTCTGTTGCAATAAAAAATTCTAAAATAATAATTGTAGTGAACACTCACAAATATAGAGCAGGCAAACTGTATGATCCCCACCTAGAATTTCTTTAACTTTTGAAAACACCATAAAACCTGTACATGAGGGGTACTGTTATACTCGAGAGACTTCGCTGAACACAAATATTAGTGTTTCAAAACAGTTAAACGTATAACAACAATTATATCGTCAGTATAAGTGCCATTTGTGTGTGAAAAATGCAAAAAATGTCACTGTCACTGACAATATCGTCGTTGTAATACATTTTACTGTTTCGAAACACTAATATTTGTGTTCAGTGAAGTCTTCCGAGTAAAACAGTACCCCCCATGTACAGGTTTTATGGTGTGTTGGGAAGTTACAGGGTTAAATATAGTGCTAGCAAATTAAATTCCCTGAACTTTCGGCCTGGATTGTCAGGCAGTTCCTGCAAATTGTCATTAATAAAATTAGCTAGTTATGTAAAATGATTACATAAATATATAGGTAGACTTAATATATATATAAATATATATATATATAATTTTTTTTAATTTTTTTATTTCTATATAGGTATATAGATAGTGATATATACGTATATACTTATGTATATAAATATATATATTATTTTGTACTACATGTATTTTAAAATCAATATATAATATATATATATATATATATATTAATTTTAAAATACAGTTAGAACAAAATTATACATGTATATATATTTTTTATTTATTTATTTTTTATTATTTTTTAAATATAATTTTTAAACATATTTACATATTTATTTATTTTTTTATTATATATATATATAATGAAAATTATATATCCATTTAATCAATATCATTGTACGTGTACTTTGATATTAATATATATATACATATATATATATATAATTATATATATATTAATATTAAAATACACTTAGACAGTGTAGGTGTATTTATGTGCATGTGTATAGATGTGTATATATAATAAATATAAATATGATCTAAGTATATATGATTTATTTTTACACTGTTTTAATGTTTATTATTTTATATTCAGGCATCAGGGGGAGTACCTGTCATTACAGGCGCTCCCCCTGCTGGCAATGCCTTGGGCGGCCATGCCGTCCATGTGCCCGTGAGGTCCTCGCAAGGACCTCGCGATCACATGGCCCAGAGGGGCGAAGAGGACGGAGAGGGACTCCTTGGGCTCCCAGGTGAGTCCCCAACTGCGATCGCCGGTGTGGGATCGCCGGCGACCGGGTAAGTACATAAGATCGCAGGGCGTTCTATGCCACCCTGCGGCTTTTAGAGCCATCTAAATAGGGACGGCATAGAACGCCCTGCAGGGCTTAAGGGATTAAGACGATAAATAA
This sequence comes from Pelobates cultripes, assembly GCA_933207985.1. Taxonomy (NCBI): domain Eukaryota; kingdom Metazoa; phylum Chordata; class Amphibia; order Anura; family Pelobatidae; genus Pelobates; species Pelobates cultripes. The sequence continues at coordinate 146,536,079 of OW240913.1, forward strand.
GATAAACAGCTCTAATAAAATTAGATAAATTTAAATAAATCAAATTCGTTAAGACCATTAGGGGCTAAAGTTTTTAAGTTAAAAACCCACTCCTAAAATATTCTTTATATTGCCACCTCTTTATATTTCTGAAAACCCATACATTTTAGTAATTTAGGATATTTTATTATATATGAGAAAGTGCTTGGAAACTAAGTGGTTTGGACCTTAATAATGTTTGGCAATGTTCGCCAAGTCTTATTTTAAGGCATCTTGAAGTCATTCGTTGATATAAACCTTGCTATACTCTCTAGATAAAATGATACCTCTATCATTAATATTAAGATTGTCAATAAATAAATTTAAAGATTCTTCAGAGCCTTCCCATTTAAAAAAACAGGTCAGTCTGCCATAAAGCGGTTAGTATAGCTGGGGAAAACCTGGTCCTCATGACATTGTCTCTTGTTTGTAAATAAAGAGTCTAAAAATGAAAATTCTCCCTTCTGTTCATAAAATTTCTCTAACTGCTTCACAGCCTGTACTATGGGGTATGGTAGTATACAAGGATTGTACATCACATGCAACTATAATAAAATTAGGATGCCATACAAAGTCTTATAAAAATAAAAAGAAGATACATAGAGTCTCTTAGGTAGGACTTTATAAGTTTAACTGCAGGTTGTAACAGGGTATCAATATATTCGGATAGGTTGCTTAAAAGAGAACTAATCCCTGATATAATTGGTCCTCCCAGATGTGTTGTCTAATTTTTATGTATTTTTGGCAAAAAATAAATAACAGGGTTTTGGGATATTTTACTTTTAAAAAATGTATTCACGTTTATTTAAAATGTTAAAGTCTAGTCCTTTTTTTTATAAAGAGAGAAAAAGTTATTTTGATAGAAATAGTAGGGTCCTTAATTAAAACATATCCTGGTTTGCAATCATGTTCTTGTGGCAGATCATGACCATGTGTCATGTGACTATACATAAGGAATCCCAAACACTGCCCCGACTGACTTATAACTCCCAGAATCCTTTGAATGCAAAATATATCCATAAAATCATAGTAGTTATAGCTCAAAATCATCTAGGGGTGTATTTTGAGATGCCTAGTTAACATTGTATTAATACCGTATATACTCGAGTATAAGACAAGTTTTTCAGCACATTTTTTTTTTGCTGAAAAACCCCCACTCGTCTTATACTCAAGTCAATGTCTGTATTATGGCAACTTACATTGCCATAATACAGACCAGGACCGCCGGGCTCATTACAAGCCCGGCAGTCCTGTTGGGGGCTGGCAGCGAGCTGTAACTTACCTTTCCTGCAGCTCCTGTCAGCTCTCTTCTCTCTCCTCTGGTCCGGTCAGCTCCCCTGTCAGCTCCACTGTAAGTCTCGCGAGAGCCGTGGGGTCAGAGCATTGGCATGGGTTACCATGGTAACACTCCGCATGACAGTCACACCGCGAGACTCACAGTGGAGCTGACAGGGGAGCTGACCTGACCGGAGGAGAGAGAGAAGGGAGTTGACAGGAGCTGCAGGAAAGGTAAGTTACAGTTCTCTGCCAGCCCCCTCTTACACAGCCCATCAACTGGACCACCAGGGAATGAGAGCCCCCCTCCCTGCCATGTATCAAGCAGGGAGGGGGGACAAAGAAAATATAAATAATAATAAAATAAAAATAAAATATTAATAATACAAAAAAATAAATAAATAAAAATAAAATATTAATATAACAAAAAAAATAATAATATTAAAATAATAATTTAAAAAAATAATAAAAATGCCCACCCCCCACCAAGGCGCTGCATCACATACACAAACACACTGCACTCATACACACACACACACACACACACTGCACTCATACACACACACACTGCACTCAAACACACACACAACACACACACACACTGCATTCATACACACACACACCGCATTCATACAAACACACTGCATTAAATATACACACACATACTGCATTCATTATATACACACACTGTAAATAAATATTCAATTAATATAATTTTTGGGGGATATAATTTTATTTAGAAATTTACCAGTAGCTGCTGCATTTCCCACCCTAGTCTTATACTCGAGTCTATAAGTTTTCCCACTTTTTGGGGGTAAAATTAGGGGTCTCGACTTATATTCGAGTCGACTTATACTCAAGTATATACAGTAATTAAAAGTAGAGCAATTTTAGAATTAGGTTATGAAAGAGAGTTTCAGAAACAAATTAAGACAACTGTCTCTACCCCTCTAGGCACTCAGCATGGACAGAGCATCGGAAGCCTGCCTGATGGCTTCCGAGGCTCTGCCTCACTCCCGGGCTCCAAGTGGAGCAACCTAGAAGTGATCGCTTTGAGGGGAGCGATCACTCGGGAGCCCTGCAGTCAGGGGGGTATTGCACGATGCTTAACATCAAGGCATCGTTGCAATACTGCTACAGTGACTGGAAGCGATCATGATCGTTTCCAGTGCTCTAATTAGCCGCAGATGTATCAGGTACATTCGCGGTCCTTAAGAACAGTTATTTGTCGGATGTTCCTAATATGTCAAATGGGTTAAATAGGTTTTGATTCTGTTTGCTGTCCATGCTTAATACTTAATTAACAGTTTGTTCAATTTTAGTCTCTTGCTTATTGATTTGGGATGTAGGTTAGAATTAGTTAGGCTAAGGGGTTATGGGTCAGTTTAAAAACAATACCATAGACATTATGAAACAAAATTTACAGTAACAGATTTAAATGTTAACATTTTTAGTAAAAAGAATAGCTTTAATCATTATATAGAGAATATATGTAAAATTTGAGAACAAAAGTATTTACAAGGCTCACTGACTTTAGCCCTTTAAGGAAGGGTATGCGTGCTATGCGTCCTTGGGGACCCAGCTCTAAACACCTTAGGCGGCATAGCACGTCCCCACTGTCCTTTGTACTTACCCGGTCTCCAGTGATCCCATGCCGGCGATCGCGGTAGGGGACTCACCTGGCATCCCAAGGAGTCCCCCTGCTTCTGTTCTGGCCCTCCTGGGCCATGTGATCACGAGGTCCTTGCGAGGACCTCACGATCACATTAACGGCATAGCCGTCCCCAGCAATGCCAGCCTGTTGCCTGTAAAAAGTTAAAAAAAAGTTAATAACAGTTTAAAATAAAATGATATATATGTATGTATGATCTAAGTATATATATATATATATATATAAAAACATACACGTACATACACGTACATACACATACACTGTCTAAGTGTATATTAATATATTTGTGTTAGGTGCTCATGATAGTACAGAGTAAAATACCATAATTAAATGTAGGATAGTAAAAAGGGCAACTTGGTTGTGGTGTGCCAGAACCGATGATGAGGTAGGCCAGGAAAAAGAAATAGAAAGGAAATAAATGTTAAAATGTGGTGTGGTGGGAGGGTCATTCAACGCTGACCTCGAACGGTAAGGAGCAAGGTAAGGGGTGTGCCTTAAGTAGGCTAGGAGTGGATAACAAGCACCTCCCACAAATCCAGGCAAATTGCCTTAATACTTGTGTTAGGTGCTCATGATAGTACAGAGTAAAATACTATAATTAAATGTAGGATAGTAAAAAGGGCAAATCGGTTGTGGTGTGCCGGAACCGACGATGAGGTAGGCCTGAGAAAGAAGAGGGCAAAAAGTAAGTAATAAAATTTATTACAGACAACCAATACAGATACATATATCAACCAGACATGTTTTTGAAAGCATCCCTTAATTCTTGTAATGAGTATGTATCGTGAGTAAGCGGATGACTCCAGCGCCCCAGTGTTTTTATAACATGAACTGGAATGTTTACACTGGAGGCTGTGGATGCTGCTCCTATGCGGATGGAGTGTCCTGTGTAGTTAGGATGTAATGATCCATGTGTTTTGCTAAGTGGGAATAGAGGAGAATAGGAGCAGATTGTGTTATGTTGGTTGTAGTAAACTCTCTAGGTCTTAGGAATCCATAGAAAGCTATGTATATTGCTGCTTTTATGACAGAATTTGTATTGGTGTCAAAAGGTTTTAAATCAAGCAGGTTAGATAATGCCTTGAAGATATTGTTATCTATGGGTAGCCTCTGTGATGTACGTGTGGGTTCAGATTTCTGAATGCCTCTGAGTATGGTCTTGATCTGGTGAGAGGCCATGAAACTAGTGTTGTTAGGTTGTAAGATTAGCATATGGTGTTGAATGCCTGTGAGATAAAGTTTATGGTGTTATATGACATTTTAAGTTTAAGGTGGCAAAAAGAAGCAAAACCCCAAAAAGATGTCATAACAAATGGTTGCATAATGTTATGTTCCAAAAGGAATCTTTTGAATAGTGTAAAAGCCCTGTCGTATGTTTTGTGTGTATTCTTTGACAGTGCCAATTGGGACAGTGTCCTGCTATGATGCATGATGATGTCTAATCAAGTATTAGTTGTTGAAATGATGGAGTGGTAGTGGCTGTGAGCGCAGCTGACGGGAGTGCTCGATGAAATGCCTGAAATGTAAAACTAAACAAACTGTCAGCAGCTGTGTTACATATTCCTGGAACAATATAGAAAGAAATTATGACAAGCTGCCAACCACGTGAGTTTCCTCAGAAATCTCATGATCGTAAGGGATTTTGAGCGACCTTTGTTGATGATGTGACAGGTTGCCTGGTTGTCTGAGTAACAATGAACTGGCATTTTTGCCCATAAATGACCCCATGCTACGGCAGCCGCCACAATGGGATAGATCTCAAAGAGAGCTGAGGTAGTGGAAAAACCTTCCAAATCCTGAACTGCTGTAGGCCAGCTTCCCCAAAGCCATTTGTTCCCCAAAATTGCTGCAAAACCTGTGGTAGATGCTGCATCTGACCAAATAGTAGGTGACGAGTCAGTCAATTGAGGGAGGGACATACTTTTACCATTCCAAGTGGTTAAAAATTCTTTCCACATGTGTAGGTCTGCCGTAGCTTGGTTATCTAAGGACAACCTATGTGTGTCGTGTAGGAAGCGTGGAAAAAGATACAAGAGTCGTTATATGAAGGAGCGGCCTTGAGGTATGATACACATGGCAAAATTGACCCCAGCAGGGACTGTAGCTCTTTGCGGTTGCAAGTACCGAGCTGAAGGTAACGGTTGATGTAAGTAAGAATGTTCTCTATCTTGTCGTGTGGTAGGCTTGCTTGCATTGTGGTTGAGTCTAATTGAATACCCAGGAAAGTGATAATCGTGTCTTCCCCTCTGTTTCTTAGGGGAGATTGGTCCACCTAGTTGCTCGAATAGCTTGGTGGTAGCTTGAGGCTACTAGGAGGGGAAGTATTTTCCTCGACCAGTAAGAAATCATCCAGGTAATGTAATACCGTAGGGCATCTGGCCATGTTCAATAGTAACCAGCACAATGCTTCGGCAAATGTGTCGAAAATAGCTGGGCTACTTTTGGACCCAAAAGTTAAACGGGAGAAAAAATAGTAGTTCCCTGCCCACTTGATTCCATGCAGGTGCCACAGTGTGGGGTGGATTGGTAGCAATTTAAAGGGATTAGTAATATTGGTTTTACTAAGCCAGGCTCCAACCCCTGCTTGTATGATTGCTGTAATGGCGTGATCTATGGTGGTGTATTGGAGGGAGTATTCCTCAGAGGGTATGAGGGAATTAAGACTGGGGTTGGCCGATGATTGTGGTGCAGACAAGTCAATGATGAGTATCTGTTTATGGGAAGATTTCCCTGTGACAATACCAATGGGTTTAGTACGCCATTCTTTGAATGGAGGAGCTTTGAAAGGCCCCAGTATGAAACCCTCAGCAACTTCTTGGGCTATGAGAGTGTCAACAGCTGTGGGATTATGTTGTGCGGATTGTAGATTAGGGCATTCCAGAGTCCCGGATGGTATTTGTAGAATACCCGTGTGGAAGCCTTCTGTTAGACCAGAGATAAGAAAGTCCACCAAGTGTTTAGACAGGTGATGTGACATAAATGCAGTGAATACAGGCATATTAATGGACGTGAGGTAAGGCTTAGAATACATTTTATTTGGACACATGGTTTTTGCAAAAAAACATTTTAAACAGATATGCAATAATCTGCAACCGCTATAATTACAAGACCCAACATTGAAATTATTACATATCTGGGACTTGCCCAGGAACTTGATCGGGTGTCCCAGTTTGTCTCTGGTCACTTTCTCTGGAACACCAGAGGAACTAGCTCCTTTCGTGGAGGCATGTTCGTCAGCCGTGTTGGGATAGAAATTTGTCGTATGTGCTGTAGAGGAGCAGTATGCACAAGCCAGTGTTCTTAGACCTGCAAAGTGTCTGCAAAATATGACGGTATCTATCCTTCCCCAGTTGGATCTTGTTCCATACTGGGAGAACGCTCCAGACACTTTTGCAGAAAAAGACCTATGGTAGTCATAAAAGGCTGAACCACCATATTTGTTGCCCAGGTCTACCAGCTTGTGCATATAAAGATCAAACTCCTCTCTTCTATTGGGATAGACCGCACAGATGACATCCCGGTAAATACCAAAGGCCAGTACAAACTCGGGGATAGTCAGTTTCCTGTTTAGGCAGGCGTCCCTAGATCTGACAACAACAGACACATCATTATAAGCATAAGTCTTATTCTCCACAATCCTGGGAGGCAATCAGCAGGGAAGCTAGGTTGACGTCTTTACCTTCCAGGATATCTCTTTTTATGTGCTCAGGGATCATATGAGCAGGGCTAGCTTCCTGGTCATCCGAGGTGATGGTTGGAGGAACCAATAGCAAGTCAGCTGGTGCTTGTGAAGCAGCAGTGGGTGGCCCTGCTAGAGTAAGGGCCGTGGTGACTGACTCAAGTTTCTCCAACCTGGAGTTGACCTTGCTCATGGACGCCATGTGTGAAGATAACATGGCATGTATGTCTCCTGGGTTGGACTGGCTAGGTCCTTCACCGGGATCCATGTTGTTATTTGAGGTACGTAGCAGTTTGAACATTTCTGCTTTCCTTGCTGTAGCGGGGTAGGGGATTTGCCATTAATTTGGTAGTTATACGAGGGATCGTCCAGGATCTGATCGATGCTGGACTATTTACCTCTGCTCCTTGTGTAGGAGTGATAGCTCTAGCTGGAATGCTAGGCATGGAGAAATCCTCTACCCCTTCCTGAGACATACTATAACCAAAACAATTAATTAGTGTGTGAAAAACCACCAAAATTGTACTGGCAGGCTAGCTAAGCCGGATGGCGAAACATTACACTTGTTTGGTGACAGGTGAGGCCCTACTAGTTGCCAAGTGGCTTGAGAGGCTCTATCTATGCATTGGCGCGAGGGGATTTGAGGCCACCCGTTGTAGTGGCAGGAATTTTAGGCCTCTCGGTGACTGTAACATAGAAAACAGGGAAAGGGAGTGACAGGTGAGGCCCTCTCTATGCAACATGCGAGGCGGCTAGCTAACGTGTAGCCCGATGGGTTTTTGCCTCTGAAACGTTGAGGCGGGGTGTTGGCCACTAACTGATGGCAACGCCAAGAAGGGGTAAATACCTATTGGGAAGCCTATGACCCTATTGCCAGTACTCTAACCTAGGGGGGAGAAATGAAATGTATGGCAGAATACCATATGAGCAGGTCTTCGTACCTGGTACTATGGATATCTCACAGGAAACCGTGTGGTGAAATATCTATTTAAACCTGGACAGCCTGAAAAATGGGTAAAAGAGAGTAGTATAGTGAGTGTGGACTGTGTGGGAATGAAGTAGACTGTGTAACCCATACCAGTGATGTTTTTTATGGCTTGATTGGCGTATTACTTGGTAAATGAAGTGTAGTAAAAGTGTTACCAAGGCAAAGTGAAGCCGTGTCTTTAATGCACAGTTCTGTATAAAATAGTGGGAAATATATGATGGTGTCAAGTAGAAGAGAAAATGGATGAGGGAGGCCGTGGCCTATATATAAACAGTGTTATGTATGATATGTAATAGAATAACAAAAAAGGGGCAGGGATACACAAAATGCCTTAAAGTGATGTAAAGTTATATATATATGATATATCTGTATTGAAAAAGACAATGATTGGTTGGATCAGTCCGTGATTCAACCCGAGAATTTATTGCTTCTAAATGGAAACTGTATCCTTATGTATGTGTCGTAGTTATAACACAGTAATATAGGCTGAGTCCATTTGAATGAATGGATAAGTATGGCATACCCCTGAAAGAGTGGGAGTCAAAATGATCCATACAGATAAGTGAGCTTGGTTTTGTATGGACATAATACAATACTGATACCTTTAAATAGTAATAATCTGTCTATTTAACCAAGCAATTTGTTAACCGAATGATATATACATGAAATGGTGAATGTAATCCACGAAAGGATTATGCGTAATACATAGAAATAAAACCAAAACCCAATGTGAGGGAAAACAGAAGTTGGAACGAATAGTTTAAACGTATGAATTTTATGTGAACCGCAAGCGTGTTTGAGCGTATCATGAAAAAGTGCCGAACGGCAAAACAACCAAAATGATAACCTGTTTTACTGTAACATGGAATAGTGATATGCAAAATTACCACTTATACACATATACTGGTTAGCCGAATGACCGTACAAATGAAAACCGCGATTGGCTTGTACAATTTGTGACATAACAGGGAAAAAAAACGTAAAGCGAGGACCCGTGCTGTACCGTACGCTGTGGGAACCGATCCTGGCGTGACAGGTAGGTCTAACTTACGGTTTAGGAGTTCCTGGGACGCGATCTACGACGATGACCGGGGTCAGAAGAAGCTGGACGGACGGAAAAGGCCTGAACAGGATTCCTGGACACAGCTTGCCACGGAAAACCCTTGTGGATACTGAAAAACCAAGATGGCGTCTGAGAGAACCCGGAAGTGGATCCTCATTCAACACTGACCTCGAACGGTAAGGAGCAAGGTAAGGGGTGTGCCTTAAGTAGGCTAGGAGTGGATACCAAACACCTCCCACAAATCCAGGCAAATTTCCTTAATACATATAATTATATATATATATATATATATTATCAAAATACATGTAGAATGATATTGATTAAATATATATAATTATCATTATATATATATATTTATATATGATGTAAAATAAATATGTAAATATGTTAAAAAATTAAATAAATAAATAATAAAAAATAAAAAAAAATATATATAAGTAATTTCGTTCTAACTGTATTTTGATATATATTGATATCAAAATACACGTAGA